>CM060321.1:28363579-28376079 GCA_030674155.1 Stramonita haemastoma
GTACAGTTTTGCGGAGGAAATTTGTTCCCCTTACCAGCTTCCATTGTAAAGGATAATCAGAACTTATATTATATTAAAAAAAAAGGGGGATCTTAATCTACCATGTGACCATGCTATAGAATCCATGCCATGATGACTATTTGGGCTGTAGTTAATTAAGTTTTCAGAATATGACATTCTGTGTTTTGTGCCCAGTCCTCCTCCCACTGTCCCCTTGTGAATGGGCATCCTACTTAACAAAATAAACCATTGTCATTGTCATTCTCTCTCTCTCTCTCTCTCTCTCTCTCTCTCTCTCTCTCTCTCTCTCTCTCTCTCTCTCTCTCTCTCTCCATCCAGACAGACAGACAGACAGACAGGAAGTGCTTTATTTTTGGTTATATATATAATATATATCTCGACTTTATTTTGTTTATATACATACACACATACAGATATCTATATATTATATATCTATATATTATATATCTATTATCTATCTATCTATCTATCTCTCTATATATATATACTTCATTATATATATCTATATATAGACTTTATTTTTATTTCTCTCTCTCTCTATATATATATAATACTTTATTTTTGTTTTTATATATATGAACTTTGTTTTTGTTTATATATATATATTATATACTTTATTTATGTTTACATATCTGTAGACTTTATTTTTGGTAATATATATATGTATTTTATTTTTATTTATATATGATCTATGGACTTTAGTTTTGTCTATATATGTAGACTTTATTTTTTTTTACATAATTTATAGACTTTACTTTTGTTTTATATATAAATAAACTTTATTTTTATTTATATGTCTATGGACTTTATTTTTGCACACACACACACACACACACACCACACACACACACACACACACACACACATATATATATATATATATATTATATATATATATATATATAATAGTGTGTGTGTGTGTGTGTGTGTGTGTGTGTGTGTGTGTGTGTGTGTGTGTGTGTGTGTGTGTGTGTGTGTGTGCAAAATTCAGTGAAGAGAGAAATATTTTTAGAATCGACTAAAGACTATCCTAAAAGGGCCAAAACATATCTTCACTTCAGTCAGTTTGTAACTACACAAGTGACTTATTTTCGAAATGTGAAGTTGATATTTCAGACATTGTTGTTATGCCAACAGTACCAAAGATACCTTAATGGGGATACAAAACTGCTTACATTTGATATCGACTATGCCATGTCCAAAAAAGATAACAATATCAATATTCTAACTTGCAACGTTAGAGAAAATTTTGAAACTAATTATTCAAAACATTAAAAAGTCTTCACTGATGGTTCAGTGTATGAAACAAGTGCAGGATCAGGCTTTGTTATCCCTGGCCCTGCTTTCAAAATTCAAAAATCCTATTGCCTTGGAAAAGGTTTTTCTTTTTTTTACAGCAGAATTATATGCAATTTTTACGGCACTAGTATTTTTATGTGACTGGCATCAGGCAAAGGTTGATATTTTCTGTGTTGACTCCAAATCTGTTTTGTATAGTTTACAAGACTGGAACTCAAAGATCAGGAAAGATCTATTGTTTGATATAAGATACTTGATACATATCATTATGTCTAGAGGTATTGAAATAGTATTTTGCTGGATTCCCTCACATTGTGGCATGTTTTGGAATGAAACAGCAGATAAATTGGCTAAACAGGGTGCGACGAGAAATACGACAGAAAGTATATCAAAACTTGATTTTCATGAAATTAATTAATTATTAGTTAATTATATGCATAAACTTTATCCACGAGAAAACAAAGATTTGGGGTCTTGCCAAAGACACATTTTAAATATAATATTTAAGCTGCGTTTAAACTCCTGGAAAACCAAGTATTCCCAAAACGTGGTATGTGCTTGTTCTCACCCTTTATCTTGTGAACACATATTTTTTGATTGCCCTATCTTGACATCATTATACAAAAAGTCTGCTATCATAGATCTGAAAAGGGAATCTGTGGGTTTACTCACTCATAGACCAGAATTTGTTGATATTGCTAAAGTTATTTCTCGGTCTGCTATTAATGTTCTGTTATAGGTTTTCTTTTGAATTTATTTGTTTTGTTTGTTGGGTTTGTTTTAGCTACTTTTAATGCTTGTTTAAGTCTAATATCACCTAGAGTGATCAGACTTTAAATGAAACACACACACACACACACAAATATATATATATATATATATCTATATTATAATACATACATATATATATATAGATATACATACACATATATATATATAAACATACATACAGACATTATTATATACTATATATATATATATATATATATATATATATATATATATATAGTTTCTCTTGATGCCACTGCTACACTTTGTGCTAGCTGCATGTTGGGCTTTGGTATTCTTCCTCCCAGAAGTGAAATTCAGAATGGAACCTTGTATCTCCACCCACAACAATAGAACCAGCGAGGGGCAGTTTTGCTTCATCATATCATCATATCATCATCATTTATCACATTTATCATCACCACACCAACCACCACCACACATCATCATCATCGTCGTCATTATCATCATCATTACAATATCATCATCATCATCATCGATGCATCGTCGTCGTCGTCATCATCGTTACCATCATCGTCACCATCATCGTCATTGTCATCATCATATCATCATCATCACCATCATTATCACGTGAGAGAGAGAGAGAGAGAGAGAGGAGAGAGAGAGAGAGAGAAGAGAGAGAGAGAGAGAGAGAGAGAGAGAGAGAGAGAGAGAGAGGCAAGGCAAGGCAAGGCAAGGCAAGGCAAGGCAAGGCAAGGCAAAGTATTTTATTCGAGGATAATAGATAAGCACTTGTGTGCTTTTTTACATCCAGTCCCCGCCCTTTTCAGGGATACATCAAGTTGAAGAGAGAGAGAGAGAGAGAGAGAGAGAGAGAGAGAGAGAGGAGAGAGAGAGAGAGAGAGAGAGAGAGAGAGAGAGAGAGAGAACATCGAAGAGAGAGAGAGAGAAAAAAAAGAAGAAAACTGACTTGAGAGCAATGAGAGAAATGTAGAGACCACAGCGCCAAACAAATAGCTCCTCATCATTATAGCACACCGCGATAAGAACGGAGCGCACACACAAAAAACTGTGGCTATGTAGCAAGCACTTAACAGTCCCTCAATCGGAAATCTCCGATGGGACGTTAATTTAATCACAACAACAACAACAACAACAACAACAACAAGCACGCATTCCTACAGGAATCCTAACACACCTCCACCCTTACCCTGTTGCAACTGGAGGCGTTCCACAAGCCTTGCAGGGCCAGGTTTGATACGTGGACATCCCGGAGTCGCACTTTGCAGCGGGCGAGCGCAGGTCTTCGTTTGAGATCTTGCATTCTGCGGTGCCGTAGACGCTGACTGACTTAGTTTTGAAGATGTTGATAGTCTGCGCCTGAAATCGTGTTGCAGAGGAAGGGGGCACAGGCTCTGCCGCTTCATAGATACCATCAGTGTCCGTGTCTGCTGCTGCAGCATCTCCCCTCGACTCCAGGTCGGCAGCAGCAGCAGTCATTGGTGGAGGCTGGGACTGACGTCTAGAGGAGGGTCTTGGAGTGGGGGTCTCCTTCAAACTGGAACGGCTGCCATAGTCCGTGTTGATGTAGCGATGATTCGGCGGGCTCATCGTAGCAGCATCCAGCGAGACGTTCTGTCTTCCAGCGTTGATCTCCAGAGACACCTGATTGAGTCGGATCCTGGCAGTCTCCTTGTGTGGCGCCAGGGGATCTACGTTCTTAGACTCTTGCTCCTCAGTCTCTGTCAGCGTGAGCCGGTATTCAAAAGTGCCCTGTTCTCCACAATAACTTGAGCCACCCGCTTCAGAACCCGATTCGCAGGACTGACAGTCCATGGAGCAGGCCACAGGCGTCAGGTAGCCTTCCTTTTCGGGGACATTGCTGACATAGTCAGGAAGGGAGCATCTTCTTAACGGCTTCCAAGCCGTGTAACGTTTGCTAACCATGGAGTTTGGCAATGACTTCGTGATTCTGTGGACCGGGTCACTCTCATGTGTAGGTGCAGTGTGGGAGATGTGGGCTCCATCACAGGACTGCGGGCCATCTGTCTGCACCTGGGAGTCATCGGTGAGCTGGCCCTGTTGTGGGCCTGAGGCACCGCTGCCGCCACTACCGCCATGAGTTCCTGCAGCCTTCCTCGGGCTGCTGGCTGCTTTGATTACTATGCCATCCGCATCTCTGGCACTGGCGTGATTTTCCCAGGGAGGATCTCGCTCACTGGTCTCCTGATAGGGACAGCAGCTTCTGGCAAATCTCCTGGGGAAGTGTCAGGCGCTGTAGCGTTCTCCCGCTCGCTCCACTAGAGGCATCACGGGAAACCCACGCGGTCCAGACAAGCTGCTCCCCAGCGTGGAGGACCGGCACCAGTCCCCTGTGGACGGCAGTCCGCTGTCATAGTCGTCAGCCCCTGAATAAGGCCCCGCTCGTTCATCACCGCCGCCATCTCCTCTGTCGCTTCTCAGTCTCCTGTTCTGGCCGGGAACATTCTTGGACAAGGGACGGGCTCTGTTGTCACCCCCGCCGTGTTCCTGCCATTGCCTGCCACCTGCCTCTTTCTCCCTGCCCCGTTTGCCTTTCGCGTCTTCGTCTGCACACTGAGAATGCTCCACGGACGATTGTGAGAGACGCTGAGCCATCACGTAGCGGAAATAGGGACAGTCCCTGAAGTGCAGCACGTGAGCGTCCCTCACCGAGATGCACTCCGGGGGTGGCTCCTGCTCCTCGAAGCCCACCAGCAGGGGGAAGACCTGCAGGTCCCTGTCAGCCTCCCAGGTCCACAGCGCGTGGACAGCTTTCTTGAAGACGGCGTCATTGCAAAAGTGCTTGGTGCACACAACTATGATCGTCTTCGTGCGCTTGGACGCGAGTTCCAGCGAAGTGACGTAGTTGGCGTTAATGGTTCCCATCAGCTCTATCTTGGAGGGACGTGTCGAGTTTCCAGTCTGCTGCGGTATGTTTTCTTCCAGCCACATTTTGATGTCCAAAGCAATTTTGCCATCCTTAGAAGAATGGCATATCACGGCGTCATAGCACGTATTTCCAGCATGTAGACTCCTAGGTGACTTTTCGTGAGAGATACTGCGGTTTTCGAGTCGTTTAGGCATCTGCTTGGTAAGTGAAGGTCTTTTCTCTTTAACGAAACCCAAGCTGGTCCCACCCGAGTCTGTGATACTTGACTCTGCTTCCAGAGCTTGCTTTTGGCGCAGACGTCTCCGTTTGCTCTTTGCCATTATTGGTTGTACGGAGTCTCTGGTTTCAACTGCTGTAACTTATTGGATTGTTTCCTGGTGATGTCTTAGAGGGGGATGATTATAGCTAGCAGGTCTACTTCATCACACGCTGTCCACAGTCTTCATGAGTTAAGTGGTGTCCAGAATCAAGTCAGGCTGGACAGGGAAGTGGAGAAAAACTGGCCAGTAATCACCCTAAACCTGAAACACAGACACACAGACACACAGACACCACACACACACACACACACACACGACACACACAGACACAACACACACACACACATCCTGTTGATATCACTATTCAGTGGAAGGAAGTTAAACGAACAACAACAACAACAACAACACACACACAACACACACACACACAAACGTAGGCATACACGCACGCACGCATGCACGTATGTACGTACGTATGCACATAAGTATACACACACACACACACACACACACAACACACACACACACACACACACACACACACACACACACACAACACAAACACACTACAGAACACAACAGATATACAGGAGTCTAACCTCGAAAAAAAAAAATCCTAGACAAGGAAAAGTATGATAATTACAAAACCCTTAAGAGCAGGGAGGGGAGGGGAGGGGAGAACTTGGCCCCCTTAACGTGCCTTATGCAGGTCCACCGGTGTTTATTTATTTATTTTATACCACTTTATGTCATAGCAGATTTCTCTGTGTGAAATTCGGGCTGCTCTCCCCGGGATGAGCGCGTCGCCACAAGTGCAGCGCCACCTTTTATCATTTTCTTTTTCCTGTCTGCAACTGTATTTTGTTTCCCTTATCAGAGTGGGTTTTTTTCCTACAGAATTTTGCCAGGGACAAAACCTCTTGTTGCCGTGGGTTCTGTTACGTGCGCTAAACAAAGATGTGTAACACACGGGACCTCGGTTTACCGTCTCATCTGAAAGATTAGCATCCAGACCACCACTCATGGTCTAATGGAT
Organism: Stramonita haemastoma; assembly: GCA_030674155.1. Classification (NCBI taxonomy): domain Eukaryota; kingdom Metazoa; phylum Mollusca; class Gastropoda; order Neogastropoda; family Muricidae; genus Stramonita; species Stramonita haemastoma. The sequence continues at coordinate 28,369,836 of CM060321.1, forward strand.
AGGGGAAAAGTTTTGGGCCTAAACGGGATTCGAATCACCGCACACTCCTCCGACCCGGACTTTTTGGCTTTCTAGACAGTTGAGTTACCTCAAGACCACCGATCCACTATGTGTGTGAATACGCCCTGATGCCCACGAACCAGCCCCCAGGTATGGATCAAATACCAAGAGGACATAGAATCATAACGGCTGTGAAAGCAGAGAGTGACCTACTGGACTCTGCAGCTCCAATTCAATCCAATTATGTTGCTTATAGCTCCGCCGACCACATAGGCCATATCGGGGCTGTCACCTCGTTACATTTTAAAACTCGTATTAAAAGTGTGAGACTATGTACAGTTTAAAACGGGGTATAAGACCAACTCAACTGTCCTTGCTTGTATCGACGCCCCGGTCAACCATAAGGGTCAGCCCAGGACGGCCACCGCGTCGTGGGAAAACCCACATCGATCACACATAAAACGAGATAAAACCAAAACCAGATTCCTTAAAACAACCTTGTCCTCACAGACCAATCATACCACTGTCAGTCAGACCGGAAAAGCCCGATTCTCTCAGGAAGTTAAAAATGGTGCCCGGTGGAATATCCCGAAAGATGATCTTTAGGGAGTGCGCGGTAAGATGCTTGTGCCTCTGCAGCTCAGTGAAAGCAGCCTGTCCAGGGAACGACCACTCCGATTTAAACACACGCTGGAAGTCAGATGCGCTAGGCCTGACCTGTCGGGCGCTTAACGGCAGCGCAGCACATTTTCGCTCTAAAGACAGACTATTGTGGAAAAAGTAGTGGAGGAAAAACAAGTGCAGGTACCAACTTCTCAATCTTTTTGAAAATGACTTTTCAAAGATTCAATATTTAACAAATTTAAATGAAAATAAATTCTAGGGAATAATGTCTTTCAGTGGCAGCATTGTAGGCATTTTTGGGTAGGAACCATGCTTTTGGCCTGACCTGACTCGAGTTTCGGCTCCTGGATGAGCCCTCATCAGAGGTCCTGGCGGTGATTGAAACTCCACCTGCTGTGGTACCTTACAACAAGACACTTTTCAGAATTTTAAAGTGTCAATTGCATTCAAAGGAATATTTGATATTCCTGTGGCCTTTTGAAGCTGCCCTCAAAAGACGATGATAAAAAGAGAAAGAAAAATTAATATGCTTGGAATGTATGTTGAAAAAAATTGAATAAGAGTAAAAAGACAGACTTGAGCGTTTGTGACGACGACTACGAAAAAAACCAGATCACTATAATTATAACAAATCTCATTTCTTTGTCGTTCACTGTCGCGAGTGATAGTGAAACTGAAAATTATTTTTAAAAAGTAGAAATGATAGCAGTAGCATGCAACGAGGACATAACTATCATGTCCTTGTCAAACACCCGACTGAAACTGATATTATTATCAGTGATGGCGGTGCAAAGTACAGGCAATGTATGCTGTGGTGATTCACCGATAAAAACTGCAGTCCCCTATCTGACTAGGGCGATACATGACGTGACACGATGAAGCCTCAGTTCAAGTCATCCAAGACTACCAAACCTAAGGCCCCACTTGTTTGACCCTGACACCATTTCTGTCACCAGTGACAGTACACTTTACAGCATTAACTGCCACTCAGTTGTTAGGTCGCTCTTATTTTGCATGTACATAATCAATATGTGTCTAAAACATAACTGCAAAAATCTGAGGAGTTCACACATCCTAGGTGCACATAGGCTTCTGGCTCCCCCCTCCCCCCACTTCCCCCCTCCCCTCAAATGGATGAACCTTGGAGCTCTAGCAGAGGAACAAAAAAACAAAAAATACACCCCCCCAAAAAAAAAATCAACAAAAGCCCAAACGCCCCCCCAAAAAACAACAACAACAACAAAACAAAAACAAACAACAACAAAAAACCCTCACCAAAAACAACAAAACACCAAACCAAACCAAACAACCAAAAACCAAACAAAAACAACAAAATCCACACCCAAACAAAGAAGAGGTAAAGGCGTCCCATAACCTTTGTGGTCGTAGGGGAGCGAGGCGTCAGAGACCTCAGCTTCTCTAGGGCCAGCATATTGAGGGCGGCGCCCATCTCCTCTCCCTCGCTGCTTTACCTTCCCTGACACTAAAGAGGGCAGGTACCCATTTACAGCTGGGTGAACTGGGGGACTGTACTGAAGCCTTCAGATAAAACTGTAGAGACTCTTAAGCGGGAATTCTCTATGTTCACACTGTAGTTCCTGTTCTGCCTAATTCGGCACTGGAAATATAGAGTCCTAGACTAATTCCTATTCTTTAGTAATCCTGTAGAGGAGTAGGGCTCACCTGCTTATTGGGGTGGGGGTTTTCACAGTCCCTTAATCGGAAATTTCCGCTTGGACGTTAATCTAATCACAACAACAACAAAATATTGGGGTGGGAGTGATAAAGAGGGAATAGTAAGAGGATAGAAGAAAAATAGGAAAAGAGATCTAAAAAGGAAGGGCGTAGGAAAGTGAAATAAATTAATTATCTCAACTCATTGAGCAGCCACACTGAATACACCGTGAATGTGTCGAATAATCAACATTCCATCAATGCCACTCTCGATCCAGACCTTAGGTTTACACTAAATATATTTCACTAACACAACCTACTTAACTAAAATATAGGCATTACAAATCGCCAATTGTATACTGCAAGCACAATTAAAAACAAGATAATTTTGTCCTTTTGTCCAGTCCCCCCAAAATACAATCAATAAATCAAGAAAACACAAGTGATGACAAAGCAATGACTGAGTGGAGATGATGCCAAAACCGATGGAAGCCATAAGGATGGGGGAAAAACAATGTTCCTGAATTAAAAAGGAACATACAGTGTAAAAACTATTAGAACTCTTCTCGAATTCAAATACAGGTCAAGGGTGTAAAATCACCACAAAACCTACATTCTCCAATGGGCTATAATAATAATAATAATAATAATAATAATAATAATAATAATAATAATAATAATAATAATAATGATGATGATGATGATAATGATAATAATAATAATAATAATAATAATAATAATGATGATGATGATAATAATAATACATGGAATTTATATAGCACTGTATCTTGCAAAAACAAATCAAAGTGCTTGCATCCAACCTATACAACACATAAACAATCAATGACAATTAATAATTTTAGCAAATTCCAATGTACCCAGCACGCATGCACCCACGGGCAGCGAGCCCACGCGCGCGCGCGCACACACACACACACACACACACACACACACACACACACACACACACACACACACACACACACACACACACACACACACACACACTTATCAACTATTAAACACTGAGCTAGGGTTTATAACACTTAGTTCAGGTAGCAAATGCACTCCCATATTATCCAGTTCTCAATTCTCATTAGATCAAAACATTCTCAAAACAATCTAACATCACCACTAAAATTACCACAAAATTCTAATAACTCGTCTCACACATGCTTCATTTACTTTAGAACAGATGATGGTCCATCCTATGAAACTGTGCAACTATTAATAAAATAAAATAAAAAAGACTTTAACTTATTTTAGATCAATGTCTCCAATGACATTCCAATGTCACTGCACCTGTTTTAGAGTTGCTAAATGATCTATCAGGTCACAATTCTTAGTGATAAAAACATTACAAAAACCAAGCAGGCCTTCACACCATATAATATCTGTAGTGTAAAGCCACAACATTAGAATATTTTCAGCATTTTACTAGCTGAATGATATTCTGACAGATGTTACACTTGCAACAAAGACCATAACTTTTTTTTGTTCAGAGCAATCACTTAGGGCTCACAATAATTTACAGCCGGATAGCTCAGTGGTCAGAGGGCTTGCTTTCCCCCAGTCAAGTTAAGCAGCTTCGAGCCTGGTTACCAACTGGATGGGTGACCGTTTGTGCTCCTTGACTTCAGTACAGTCCCTCCACTTCACCCAGCTGTAAATGGGTACCTGCCCTCTTTAGGGTCAGGGAAGGTAAAGCAGCAAGGGAGAGATGGGCACTGCCCTCAACATGCTGGCCCCTAAATTAAATAAAATCAAATTCTTTTATTTCGAGGATAATGAATAAGCACTGATGTGCTTTTTAATTTTTTTTTTTTTTTTTACATCCAGTCCCCTAGAGAAGCTGAGGTCTCTGACGCTTTACTCCCCTACGACCACACAGGTTATGGGACACCTTTACCTTGATAAACCACAGACAAAAGACCTCTTAAATGAAATTTAATAATAATAATAATAATGGAATTTGTATAGCGCTATATCTTGCAAAACAAATCAAAGCGCTTGCATTCAACCTACACGACGCACAATCAGCAACTATTTACAGTTTTGACAAATTCGAATGTACACACACACACACACACACACGCACGCACGCACGCAGCACGCGCGCGCACGCACACACACCCACAAACGTTATGCACTTTGGCAGGTGGATGTTGAAGGCAGGGACAGGTAAGAGATGGAAGCGGAAGGAGAAAAACTTAGGTTTGAAATAAGTGTGTCTTGAGGTTGGATTTAAAAGTGTCATAAGTAGGCTTTTGTCGGAGGGAGAGAGGAAGGTCGTTCCACATCGATGGACCGGAAACAGAGAAAGAGCGGCGGCCAACGGTAGATAGGTTGAATCTGGGTGTTCTTAGGGACAAAGTATCTGCCGACGAGCGGAGGGAGCGAGAAGGTGTGTACAAGTGAAGACATTCACAGAGGTAGGAGGGTGCAGTATTGTGGAGACATTTGTAACAGAGGGTATTGATCTTGTAGTTTACTCTCTGTGGTATGGGCAACCAATGAAGAGATTGCAAGAGAGGGGTAATGTGCTCAGATTTTTTCTTTCTGAGGACCAGACGAGCTGCGGAGTTTTGTATGCGTTGAAGGGAGTGGATGGATGATGCTGGCAGACCAGCCAAAAGAGAATTGCAATAGTCCAGACATGAAAGAATAAGAGAAGTGACAAGTTTGGAAGTTGCATCAGTGGACAGGTACTTTCGAATTGCGCTAATACGCCGTAGTTGATAGTAGCATGACTGACAGGTCTGGGTAATGAATTTTTGCATGGAGAGAGTGTTATCGACAACGACTCCTAGATACTTCACAGAAGTAGATAGCGGAACTGACATATTGCCGAATTCTATTGAAGTTATTGGAATGGAGGAGAGTTTGTGTTTGGTGCCTACAAGCATGGCTTCGGTTTTATCTGCATTTAGTTGTAATTTGTTTTGTATCATCCAGTGTTGGATGTCTTGAAGGCAGCTGGTCATATTTGTCAAGAGAGAAGGAAGATTTTCAGGTGTGTCACTGCTTTGAATCTGCGAGTCATCAGCATAAAAGTGATAATTGATATGATGACGGTCTATTATATGCGACAGTGGAGCAGTATAGAGGGTAAAAAGAAGAGGGCCCAGAACTGATCCCTGAGGGACACCACATTCCAGTTTGGCAGGTGCTGATTGAATCTTGTTTACTGCAACTGTATGGACTCGGTCTGCGAGTAATGAAGTGAACCAAGTGAGGGCTGTGCCTTTAACGCCAAACATGTTCTGGAGACGGGAGAGGAGAATTGAATGGTCTATAGTGTCGAAGGCAGCAGATAAGTCGAGAAGAGTAAGAAGGGAGATTTTCCCTGAGTCAGAAGCATGGAGAAGCATGTTTAGAGTATGAACCAGGGTGGTTTCAGTGCTGTGGTCGACGCAATAGGCAGACTGAAAAGGGGGAAAGAGATTGTTGGAAAGAAGATGGCTATTGAGTTGTTTCAGAACAACTTTTTCAAGGACTTTAGAGATAAAAGGCAGATTAGAGACGGGTCTATAGTTCTTGAGGATGTTAGGATCGAGGTCGTGCTTTTTGAGCAGAGGTGTGACTATCGCAGTTTTGAGAGCTGATGGAAAATTTCCAGACAGAAGAGATGAGTTTACTATTTTTGTGATAGTAGGTGTAAGCTGTGGGATGCACTGAATGAAAAGAGAAGCAGGTACAGGATCGAGATCGCATGATTTTATTGTCATTTCTTTCAGAATGTTCTTGATTTCTTTATTGCTTGTTGGGTGAAAGACAAGAAGAGGAGTGCCAGTGAATTGGGGATCAGGAGGTGCAGGTCGGAAAGAAGTCTGATCCAGTTTGGAGCGGATGTTGTGGACTTTGTCAGAGAAGAATGAAGAAAATATACCAGGAAGTTCAGAGTGGCTGTGGACAGTAGGCAGAGGGCTAGCCTTTGCAGATCCAA
>CM060321.1:28381079-28411079 GCA_030674155.1 Stramonita haemastoma
AGTTTTACACAGATTAGTAGCTAGTTCATTGATAAAAAAGGAAAACAATTGAGGACTCAGCACACATCCTTGTTTTACACCTCTAGGGCAATCAAAATACTCAGAATAACAACATTTGTCACGCACACAAGCCAAAACAGTGTCATAAATACTTTTTATAGCATGGTAGAGTTTGCCTTTTACCCCAGTTTTCTTCAAAACATTCCATAATACATTTCTATTTACCGAATCAAAAGCTTTTCTAAAGTCAACAAATGCCACATAGAGTTTTTTGTTTTTAAGCAAAAAAGTTTGGACTATTGCATACAATGTAAAAATATGATCTATTGTGCTATAACGTGCTCTGAAACCAGCTTGTTCTTCAATTATCTTTTCTTCTTTTTCTGTCCAATTTTTAGTCTTTTGTTCAAAATATGTGTATACACCTTGCTCACAATACTTGTTAATGCTATACCACGGTAATTATCTGAATTATTTGAATCTCCTTTCTTATACAGTGGGACAATAACAGATATGGACCAATCTGTTGGGAAAACACCCAAGTCAAATAAGCGATTAAAATATGCAACAAGAAAATCGATAACTAATGTGTCTGCATGTTTTAACATTTCACTCACTACTCTATCTGGCCCTGCACTTTTTCCAGCTTTTAGGTTACCAATGCTGGTAAGAACCTCTTGCTTGGAAATGGGGTCATAAAACAGGGTATCAGACATTTCTTCTTCTTCCTGATCTTCAGGGTCATGTACAACTTCAGAATCTGATACTGGTACGGAATCATGAAACACACTAAAAAAAATGCCTGTACCATTGTTCAATACTAATATTATTGTAGATAAATGTTTTCCTATTCACTGATCTAATTGTCTGCCAAAATAACTTGGGATTATTTACTGACTGTTTCAGCTTTGTCAATCTTGCCTGATCAAACTCTCTTTTCTTTTTACTTAGTAACTGTTTGTATTCCTTCCTTTCTTTAACATAAGCATCTTTCTTATCATGACACATTGTTTTATCTTGTTTAAATTTTCTTAACAATCTTCTCACTGTTTTTCTCTTTTGGGAACATTCCTTATCATACCAGTCATTATGTTTTTCTTTTTCCCCACTGTTCTTATCATGCATGCTGCTGCACTGCATAATAATTGTACAAAGATTTCCATGGAATTATTTATGTCTGAATTCAAGGCTGCAGATGCTTCTTGAATACCTTGTTTAAAATCAGCAGACCTTTGCTCTTCCTTATAGTGTGACGCACACTCCTCAGACCAAATGATACGCTCTTCAACACAAGAGGCATCTTCCTGAGGTTTAGTATGATTTGTCTCATTGCATGCTGTTTTTCATTTAAATTCTACAGGTAAGTGCCATGAGTCAACACGATCACTAATACACATGTCACAACAGGCTCTGGAAAATATATCTTCTGACATAACAACATAATCTACCACACTGCAGCCATGTGGTGATACATATGTATCATCACCTGCGGAGTCACCATCACAACATCCATTAACAATAACACAGTTTAACAAAAAACACAAATTCAACAAAGATCTACCAAACCGATTTATAATATCATCCTTTGACTTTCTTTCCAGGTATTTAGAATTATCAGTATCATCATCATCTTCCTCATAACACTGAGTGGAATAAGGGATCATATGTTCCTCTGTAGGCTGGTTGCTTGCAGTTCTAGCATTGAGGTCACCTAATATCATTATATATAAATCCTGATCTTGTGTTGCATGCAAAATATTTTCTTCTAAATGAACAATACCATCCTTAATACAAGTTGATCATATAACGGTCCATTTTCTGGCACAACATAGCATGAAAATAGAAGAACATATTTACTAATATTAAAAACAGACTTGCTGACTCTAACTGCTACGGTGTTGTCACAATTAATTCTAATGCTGGAAACAAAATTAGCCAGTGATTTTCTGATCAACAATAAAACGCCGCCTGAATTCCGACCTTGCTGGGACAATCTTTTAGCTGGAGCAAAAAATTTTATGTGATCATGAAAAATAACCACTGAAGTCAAAAGTATCATCCACAAAAGTTTCTGTAAGGCAAGCAAAATCAAAACAGGAAACATAGTTCATGAAAGGTAAATCAGTAAGTTTTGAATACAAATTTTCAACATTATATACAAGGAAACTGAACTCATCAAAACGATCCTGCCTGTCCTAGCGTGGAGCACCCCTAGCAGAACGTCGGGGCCGGCAAGGGTCAGAGCCAGAAATCCTATCACCAGGAGAGGACTGGCTACCTCTGGTCGGGTTCATGTTTGTACGGCTCTGTCTCTGTCCACCACCACCCCCTCTATCACGTGCTCCCTGTGCATTGCTAAACCGTCTGTCCTCACTGGAAGTGCAAGGGGAGTTTTTGCCATGACTCTGACCCTCACCCTGCATCGAACCCTTACCTTTTTGTCCTCTGCCCTCTGTGGTACCGCTGCCCTTACCACTGTTCATATCATGTCCATCCTGGATACGGCTACACTGCCTGCCAGTGCTGGAGGGATGAAGGGAATCCAAGCCATGGCCTTGTTCTTTGCCAAGGTCATGACCTCTGACCTTGTTGGCACTGCTGCTTGTAGCACCGTCATCCAGCTGCGACCGCCTTTGCATTTCAGGGGATGTTTTCCTGGCATCAGGGACACCGGCTGCTTCTGCTGCTGCTGCTACCTCCGCATAGGTCCTGGGGTCTGGTCTTCTGGGTCCCACCGTCAGCTTGCCTCTCCTGAAGAAAGCCACCTTCCCCTCTCTCCTTGCTTCTGCAACGATGCTGGCTTGTTTTCGAGTCAAGTCATTAGCCACCCTGACTCCCTTTTCTTCCAGTTGTGACCGATAGTTTTTGTCAGTAAGCACAGTCATTTTGTCTCTCCAACGACTGAATTTCACAATCATTGGTTTGGGATGACCGTCGCGACTCTCTCCTACTCTGTGTGCTCTGGAGAAGTCATCTGCACACCACTTCTTTGGTGCATCCACACTGTTTAAGGTGTCAGCAACTAACTTGGCACATGTGTCGTAACTCTCAAACTTTTCAGCCTGAGGCACCCCATAAAGGCGGAGGTTGTCCCTCCGTGAAAAACTTTCCAGAGTGTCACAATGGTCCTTTAAGCTGTCGATTTCTGTTTTCATTTGGTCCATTTCTGAATACATTGCTGTTAAATTGCCTTCATTTTGTCTGCATTATTGTAGAATTCACTGAGATCTTCTTTCATTTCTTTCATTGATGATGACAAACGTTCGTTCTCTTCCTCTAACATGTCACAACGTTTGCCAATATCTTCACACATTGTTTTGACATGGCCAATGTCTGATTTGATTGCACTGACATCTGACTGCATGCATGACATGTTTTTTGAAAGAGATTCAATATGTTTGTTTTGCTTTTCCATTTCCTCACTTTGTTTTTGCATGGACTGTAAGATTTGGGCTACAGCATCAGAGGAAGCATCAAGATTTACCCCAGGATGTGAGGGGAAGAAAACGAAGTCTTACCACAGTCCTTGTTGCTTTCTGCTGCCACCCTGTCTTCTTCTTCATTCTGCTGCTTTTGTGTGGGGGAGTTACTGTCCACAGGTCCAGGTTTACTTCCACGTCACCACAGCACAAGAAGTACGAAGCCACAAACACAAACAGCAGTACATCCAGTCTATTTCGCATCAGATCACACATTCAATCGACTGCACACGTTTGGCCATGAAGCTACAGTATGTGGCCAAAAATAGACCACAGGTAGCACGAAAACATAAGTTGCTCACAGGCATGGTTGCTTTTGGTCAAAATTTTTACACCACTGTGATCACCACACTTAGAGAAATGTCACTGTATGCATTAAACTTGTAAGGTGTTTTAGTTAATGCACTAATTATCAATAATTAACAATATCCAGTGCCACACAGACAAAAAAGCGTCCTATCTCTCCAGTGAGATCAACTCACCCCGAGAGAGAGAGAGAGAGAGAGAGAGAGAGAGAGAGAGAGGCAAGGCAAGGCAAGGCAAGGCAAAAATTCTTTTATTCGAGGATAATAGATAAGCACTCGTGTGCTTTTTTACATCCAGTCCCAGAGAGAGAGAGAGAGAGAGAGAGAGAGAGAGAGAGAGAGAGAGAGAGAGAGAGAGAGAGAGCGATTCTAGGACATTTTTCATACATTTTTTTAAACATGTGAAATGGGTTTGTTCTTCTCCTTTTTGTTTTGTAAACAGTGCAGTCCAAAAAAAAAAAAAAAGATCCGGGTTCGGTAAAATGATACAGCAGTAAAAGACACGCTCAGTGCTTTTGGAAACATCTTTTTTTTTTTTTTTTTTAATCTGGTTAGGTGTACGTCACAAAATGGGGTGGTTTTTCCCCCGACCAAACAACAGGACAGGCCACACTTACGTCCCTGTGCTTACCTTTAGGTCTGTCTGTCTACCTCCAGACAATATGATAAGTGTACAACTTGGCTGGATCTATCATCCCCCGCTTATCAAAAACGATAAGCAGAGCTAATAAAGGTATACTTTCGTGGACATAGCAAATCCAAAAGGCCCCCAAAACTGACTTTTGTTTTGTTTTGCGTTTTGTGTGTGTGTGTGTGTGTGTGTGTGTTGTGTTGTGTTGTGTTGTGTTGTGTTGTGTTGTGTTGTGTTGTGTTGTGTTATTTGTGTGTGTGTGTGTGTGTGTGTGTGTGTGTGTGTGTGTGTGTGTGTGTGTGTGTGTGTGTTGTATGTTGTGTTGTGTTGTGTGTGTGTGTGTGTGTGAGAGAGGGGAATTTTATATATATATATTTTTTTAATTGCAGCCCAAGCAATACATGTATACTGAGACACACTCTTTTCATACATATCATTTCCAGACACGGAATGTGGCTTCTGTTATAGATGTCGTCAAAAAGAATATACATGTACCTCTGTGGACTTCTTTCGAAACAGTGAAGACTTCAGATCAAAAACAATATTCACACCAAAGGTCTGGTCTCTTGGACTTCTGGCCAAAGAACGAAGTTTTTTGAGACAGTTTAAAAAATGTTCTGAACATAATACCATTTCGTCTTATCAATCACACAGCGTTTCAATCTTTGTTAATCAAGGTTATAATCATTACAGTTCCCAGCAAAGTTATCCGATTTAGGGACTGTATAAATGAACCACAACCACCTTCAAACAGCTCCTGAGGCTTAAATCCCGCTTTGTTCACCATCGGAATCCAGTCATGTTCAGCAAATATGTCTAGCATTCTCACCCATTTTCTGCCATATCTTAACAAATCTTAAAAAAATGTTAACACCAGAGTCTTGCCTTCAATTAAACATCGAAAATAGAAACACAACATCTAGCAGACGTTATTTAAAAAACACACACACACACACACACACACACACACACCACTTCACAAAGCTGACCAACTAACTCACCTTAAAGCCACACATTTAGAAACAAGAACAAAAGTCCACAAGCATTCAGGAAGTTCTTCACCGTTCTTTTTGTCAAGGCGAAAATGATTGTGTGTGTGTGTATGCGTGCTGCAAGTGTGTAGCCTAGGCCTAGTCTCCGCGATATGCCCTCTATCATTATACAATCCGTGTACTGGGGTGGTGTGTGTGTGTGTGTGTGTGTGTGTGTGTGTGTGTGCCACATAGGTTTTGACACCCTTCAACCCCCCCCCCAGAAATAATCTTCACCAGGAACAGTCAGTCAGTGTGTGAGTGGGGCCCGTCGCGCGCTTGGCGTTGCCTCTACTAGGCGTGGTAGGGGAGTGAGTGGGCGGGACCTCGTTTTTTATTTTTTATTTTATATACTCCAGACCCTACATGTATCGATACATCCGCTGGAACTATTATTAAAATCTACACCAACAATAAAGATAACAGCCTGGGGCAGGCAGAGTGCGTGGGTGTCAAAGGAAGGACTACTAGACCTGTACAGGACAGGCCATGTGTTTGCAATCTTGTCTTATGGATGAGATTTGGACTGAACCTCTATCTTCTGTCTCTGCCTCTCTGTCTGTCTGTCTGTCTGACTGTGTGTGTGTGTGTGTGTGTGTGTGTGTGTGTGTGTGTGTGTGTGTATTTGTAGTCTATAACAGTAAAAGAAAAAGACCCCCCCCCAAAAAAAAAACCAGCACTAGAAATTGCTGAAGATTTCGTGCTACAAAAGTATTTCCATCATTGCTTTCTTTTTGTGTGTGTGTGTGTGTGTATTGATTTGTTTCATGTCCACCAGTACTTGGTGATACAGACACACGCATTCAAACCTTCCCCTCTGAATAACGTTGCACTTGTTTTTATCGCTCCCCTACGACCACATAGGTTATGGGACACCTTTACCTTGACTTAGGTCAGTCAGTATTTTGCCTGTGGTGTAGACAACTCAGAAACCCATACAATGTACCCAAGGCTTTACCAACGCATGTGAGTTAAGCAGTTGAGGCCCCGGCTATATCCACTTCAGTTCCTATCTTCCAGGGACCAAAGAAACCTGCCATGCCTTCCAACAACACACAGACACACAGCTTGACCAGAAAAAATCCGAGCGCGCGCGCGCACACACACACACACAAAGCGCGCGCGTATGCACGCACGCACGCACGCACATACACATACACACAGCACACACACACAGAGCACACGCACACACAGAGAACACACACACACACACACACACACACACACACACACACACACACACACACACACACACACACACAAGAACATCACACACACACACACACACACACACACACACACACACACACACACACACACACAGCACATACACACAGCACACACACAGCACATACACACACGCACACACACAGAGCACACACACACGCACACAGAGCACCACGCATACACACACAGAGCACACATGCACACACACACACACACACACACACACACACACACACACACACACACGCACGCACGCACGCACGCACGCACGCACACTCAATGTACCATCTGAAAATAAAATTTTGACTTGACTTCACACACACACACACACACACACACACACACACACACACACACACACACACACACACACACACACACACACACAGAGTCACTGAGAACTGGGGGGATCTGCTGACCCTGGTTCGAATCTCGTTCAAGAGGATTTTTCCTCTGGAATTAACATCAGTGCTGACCCCACTCCCCCCTAAAGTCCTTGGGATGAGACTATAAACCGAGGTCCCATATGCGAATGCACGCAGAACATCTTGCGCGAACGTTAAAACCCGTCCAGATTTTTGGAAGAATACACCATTGTGTGCCGGTTGGAACAGATGACAAAATTTACAAAACTGCATACACGCAGGGACTGGATATAAAAAAGGGCATGAGTGCTTATTCCATTGTCCTCGAAATAAAAGATTAAAAAATAAAAACACAACACAACACAACAATACACACAAACACACAGACACAGACACACACACAGACTCAAACAGACACACACAGACACAGACACACAGACACACAGACACAGACACAGACACACACAGACACACACAGACACACAGACAACACAACACACAGACACAGACACACACACACACACACACACACACACACACACACACACATACACACACACTGAGAACTGGCAATGCATTATCCTGCAATTTGATTAGGAATAACAACCCCTTATCTTAACATCCATTTGCCAAAAAAAAAAAAAAACCCACAAAAAAACAAACAAAAGATGCAGTGGTGCTAAAGATTTTATAAAATGGTTGCCGATAATAATAATAATAATAATAATAATAATAATAATAATAATAATAATAATATAATATAATAATATATATAATAATAATAATAAGTTGAGTTAAATGATCAGCTTGAATGCTGCTCTTTGTTTCTCAGAGATAACAAAACTATTCCATTCCTTTCTCTCGCCGAAATAAATCAAGCTTTTGTTTTATAGGAAACCAGGCAAGCACTACTTCTTTTCAGTATATCAGCCCCTATACAGTATTTCGGATGACACGATAAACCGAGGTCCCGTGTGTTACACATCATTATTTAGCGCACGTAAAAGAACCCATGGCAACAAGAGGGTCGTCCCTGGCAAAATTCTGTAGAAAAAAGCCACTCTGATAGGAACAAATACAGTTGCAGACAGGAAAAAAAAAAAACATGGGTGGCGCTGCACTTGTGCGACGCGCTCTCCCTGGGAAGAGCAATCCGAATTTCACACAGAGAAATCTGCTGTGACATAAAGTAGTATAAAAAAAGAAATACATGACAGCCTATTGGAATTGTAGAAATGTTTCATGTCTCTAGACAGCTTCTAGGGAGTATTTTCAGCGTCCATTGTCATATCTAATGGTTTTATACTACTTTTGATGCCTTCAGCGCCTGGGCTTTATCACAGTTCTGGATTAAACCATTGATGCTGGGGGCAGCAACAAAGTGAGAGGCTGTATGATCAGTGGCTTTCTTTCCCATTCATGGAATTCCACTTAACAGCTTAGTCTTTAGTGATCGACTATGACTCTCTGACTAGAAGGCTTGACTTGCACAGTCCTTATGTGCTGCAGCCCAGAGGGCTAGTTGGCCATTGGAGAACATCTCCAACGCTGACTGTCCTATGCCCTCTTGGCCGAGAGAGTGGGGATGTGCTGTGGGCAAAGCATCTCCACTATAATCAAATTTCTGCCCAGTTTCCGAAACAACAGCTGTCTTCTCTGCTGTCTTGGAGGTCATCATCGAACGTAACGGACAAACAAACAAACATAGCCTACTACTTTTTACATATTTAGGCCTCAGATTGAGCCGCCAAATTCAATTTCTCAAAATGTTCAACAGTACCAGAGTGGTATCCTTGGGTATAGGCTGTCTGCGTAACATTTCTGGGTATTCTGTAAAAAAAAAAATCTTGTTCAATGTTTTACGTAGTGGTTTTAAACAGACTTTTTACATATGGCTTTTGGCGGCCATGTTGAACTTTTCATAATGCTGAACAGTACCCGGATGGTATTAATTACACATGGTATCTTCATGACATTTTCTAGGTAATCTGTCACAAAATTTGTGTTTAATGTCTTATATCGTGGTTTTATGCCACTGTTTACATAATTATTTAGATCGCCAACTTTGGCCGCCATGTTGAATTTCTTCAATGATTAACAGAACGGGGTTGGCATCAGGTGGATATGTTATCTACGAACACTAAAGAGCTCATAACCGCTGCGATCAGTTATCAGGCCGATTTTTTTTTTTGGAAGACCAAATGCCGTAGATGTATGTTGATAAAATATGAAGCTGGACAAAATGCATCTTAATAATTATGGTAATAGACTTTTGTTTGCTTGCTTTAGCTTTTCCCCCCAAAAAGAAATTTGCTGACGAAAATGTGGTGTCCAATTTGCTGATATACCGGCCAACCGCCCCCCTAAAACAAAACAAAAACAACAACAAACAAAACAAAAAACAAACAAACAACAAAAACAACAACAAAACCACACGCGCGAGACACCGTTATTTATTTGCCTGATACATTTTGAAATCTTGTAAGAAAAAAAACAACGATCCCCCCTCTTAACACACACACACACACACACACACACACACACACACACACACACACACACACACACACACACACACACACACACACACACATAAACTCGGGGGACACCCCCCCCCCCCCCCACACACACACAGAGTAAACACACACTGAATTATCCGATTTCAAGATTTTATCAACTAACCACCACCATCAGCCAGTCTTTCAGCCTTCAGGAACCTACTGGTTTATTTTATCTATTTATTTATTCTTTTATATCGAGGATAATGGAATAAGTAATCATGTACTTTTTTTTTTTACATCCAGTCCCCGTGTGTATGCAGTTTTGTAAATGTCATCTGTTCCCACCAGCACACGATGGCCTACTCTTACGAAAAGCGGAACAGGATTTAACGTGTGCGCAAGATGTTCTGCGTGCGTTCGCACACGGGGCCTCGGCTTATTGTCTCACCCGGAAGACTTTTGGGGGAAGTGGAGTCAGCACTGATGTTAACTCCAGAGGAAAAATCCCCTTGACCGGGAATCGAACCTGGGTCGTCAAATTGCGAGCGCAATGTTCTGACCACTAGGCTAATATAATAATAATCATAGTAAAATGGAGGCTTATATAGCGCGAATTTCCAAAAACATGGGCTCACCACGCTGTACAATCAAATCAATTTAAATAGGTTACATATGAGCGTGAAAAATTTGACTAGCACAAAAAATAAGGAAAAAATGCATGCACATACAATACACAGCATGTTACATGGCCAGAGAATAAAAGCAAGGGAGAGGAGACGGGCGCTGCCCTCAATGTGCTGGCCCCTAGAGAAGTGGAGGTCTCTGATGCCTCACTCTCCTACAACCACTTAGGTAATGGGACACCTTTACCTTACTTTTTACACTTTGACAAAAATGTGTCTGGTGACAATGTTTCACACCTCTCCTTTACTGGTTACACCTCACAAATGTGACGATGGCATTAGCAGCTTGGCATATACCTCAGTTATATCTTCCAGATTAAATACCATATTTTCAAAATGATAGAAGAAAAGGAAATAGATAAAACAAGTAGTAAAACAAAAAGTAGTTAAGCTTTATCACCCTGAGATATTCTCAAATTGACAAAAAAGGAAGAAAAAACAAGAAGCGGGAAGGAAATAAACAAAGCAATTAAGCAGCAAGAACAAAGTAGAAAGAAAGATCCCAAACTTCATCACTCTCAGAATCTTCTGCAACCGTTTCCCAGCCCCCCCCCCCCCCCCCCCCCTGAAAAACAAAGCAATTAAGCAGCAAGAACAAAGTAAAAAGAAAAATCCCAAACTTTATCACTCTCAGAATCTTCTGCAACCATTTACCAGCTTCCCCCCCCCCCCCCCCTCTCAACCAAATCTTTGCTGGATTGGCAACTGATCCCCCAGAAAATGTCCCTGACCCATCAAAAGGCATCACCATGTTTCTATGGCAACTGATCCCCCAGAAAATGTCCCTGACTCATCAAAAGACATCACCATGTTTCTACAGTACAGCAGTACCTACATATCTCGATCATGGCATCATCAACATTAGACATACATCTTTTCTTCTGTTTTCAAAACTTCATATCTACTTCTTTTTTTTCTATTTTCTGTTCCTTCCAGATGTTAATGTGCATATAGAAATTTTCCATCAACAACCAGAAACCAAATGCTGCCTAGAAATGAACACCACAATAAAGATGTTCACTTTTCCTGGTCAGACATGTTATCACAAACTTTTTTTGCGGGAGGGAAATGTCAATAGCTGCAAAATACCTGCAGCAACCACAAAGGAAATATAAACCAAACAGGATCTTCTTTCTTCAAGGAATTAAAAAACCAAACAGAATCTTCTTTATTCAAGGAAATAATAAACCAAACAGAATCTTCTTTCTTCAAGGAAATATAAACCAAAAACTATCTTCCTTATGTTTTTCTCTCCAAAACTATAATCAAGAGATGATTTTTTAAAAGCCAAAATAACTTCTGATCTTCAGTTGGGGATGCTGAACACAAAGCTTCTAACAGACAGTCTGGCATTACAATGTATCACTGAAGCTTTGTTCACTGCTCATAGTGATGCTGATGATGTGACTGTATACACCTGACTACCCTACTCTCATGGGACAGGAACCCATGTGGTCAAATTCATCAAGTTTAGAAACCTCATTGTCAGACTGTCTCTCAGATCTAAAAACTAAAAAACCCTGGCCTGATCTTTCTGTGAATCTTGAAAATGAAATCAATCAATGAAAAATGGAGACAGAAAAATGTGTGGTCATAAAAGAACAGGGCTGGGTATATCGCACAGTGGTATAACTAGCTGCTTTTATACCTCAGTTATCAATTTGGGATTAAGTAGTACTATATTCTTCCCCCCCCAAAAAAAAAAAAAAAAAAGAAAAAGAAAAAAAGAAGTTATGTATTCTTTTAATGGATGGGAAAGAAATAAACAAAAGCAATTAAAAAAACAAGACAAAAAACGTTTCTAAAAATCTATAAAACAAGCAATAAGAAATACCTTACTTCTCTCAAAACCCTCTGTGACCGTTTTGTTTTGCTCCCTCTTCCTCCCCAGCCCACCCCCTCCTCCAGAACCAAATCTGAGCTGGATTGGCAACTTATCCCCCAGAAAATGTCCCTGACCCATCAAAAAACATCACCCTGTTTCTATAGCAACTTATCCCCCAGAAAATGTCCCTGACCCATCAAAAAACATCACCCTGTTTCTATGGCAACTTATCCCCCAGAAAATGTCCCTGACCCATCAAAAAACATCACCCTGTTTCCACAATCTGCCAACTCTGTGCAACGCACACTAAGGAGTCAGCCAGCTATAATGCCTACGGCTATAACAGCTGGCTGTGGAATATACTAAATGGAGCATTGCTTTTTCAGCAACGGTGCACGTGCACTGCTGTGAACTTTTCGTGCAGGTCAGCATAGCTATAAGGCAACCTGAGCAGCTAAGGACACCCTGGCAGATGTCCTTTCCCTTACAGGGTATGCAACCTTTGACCTCTCACCTAGTAGAGAGAAACCCATAACATGCCACTCCATAGACAGTGCAGGCCTTGGTGCTACGCACACACAGCTGTGAGCAGTGAATGGCTTTTAACCCAACGGGGCAAATTTCACAGAGCTCTGAAAGAGGCCAAAGTTACTCAGAAACTGAGCATCTCACTCAACGAGTGTAGGGGGGAAAGCTTGGGGTCAAGGCTAGTGTCATGGGGGTCACAGCAGCAACAGCAGTTGGCATATTTCATTTTATTTTGGGGTGGTGCTACCAGCCAGACAACCAATGATAGTCTGAGGGCAATGGGAAATCCCCAAGAGATGAAGATGTGATGGGAAGTTTGTCTATAAGGAAACCATCCTTTCCTTTTCCAAATGAGTTCATTTTAATATAAAATTAATATTCCCATTGGAGTAATAACTTCATGATAAAATCTTTTATTGCATTTTTGCAATTTTATTGCATCATTGCATTGCATTTATTGCATGGCAAATAAGAGAGAAGTGGAATTAAGTCACTTCTGATATATTATAAGTGTTTGACACAGTCAAAGGGATGACAATATTCCTTGAGTTATACCCCACAGACTCTAAGTAGCTCAGTAGGAAATGAGGCTGTAGATTCAGAAATCAATAACTGAATATAATTTTCTTGCGAAAAATCTTTGTTTTTAAGAGAATGAACCTGTAAAAGTTGTTATATTTCCATAGGAAATGGAATCTATTACATGATTCTCAGTTTGAAAGCCTTCAACGGAAAGTATTCTGTATTCCAGCATTCATTCCATGTAAACTTTTAGCTTGTATGTTTTGTCCCACAGCAATATTCCAGCGCTCATTCCATGTAGACTTTGGCCGTAGCTCTGACGGGGTCCTTGCACAGTGGACAGACACCCACTGTCCGAGCACACACCTCACACAGCACCAGGTGACCGCAGGGCATTACCAGGGTGTCCACTGGCCGCTGGCGGCACGCCGGACAATGAGGGCCTTCATTTCCCCCGTTCCCTGCAACAGCAGCAGGAGCAGCAGCCTCCGGTCTCTCGGTATGGCCGCCTCTTGGTTCCGTCGAGATGATGCTGGCAATGACGACGATGATGATGATGATGACGATGCAGCAGGTACAGGTGACGTCACCACGGCCGATGACACGACACGGGTCTGTGTGGCGCAGTGGCCTCATGGCAGCCAGCATCTGATGCACTGGAGGAGAAGGAGGGTGCTGTGGGGGCAGATGTGCTGGTGGAGCTTCCAGATGTCTGGGGTTGTCCCTGCACTGCACTGCACTTGCCGGATGAAGTCGTCGTCCTTGATCTCCCTCAGGTAGCCACAGTTGGGGCGGTGTCTGGCGTGCTCTACGTGCGCATTGTCCGTCTGTCGCCACTCCTTCAAGCCGATCCCGCAATAGAAGCACACCATACAGTCTCCGTAACCCGCCCGCGTAGAAAAACCCGGTTGCTCCAAGGGAGGAGCCTGGGTCTCGCTCCACCGGGTGAAGGAGCGCCTCCGGCTCTGGACGTTGCACTGGCTGGGGTGGATGGCGTTACCCAGCTGCAGCCTGGGCTGGGGGAACAGGGGCCGCCGTGCACAGGGGGCAGGCACCCTGAGCAGCGCCTGGGGGGCGGGGGTGGAGGCAGACGATACAGGAACCGCCCTACTGCTGCTGGTGGTGGTGGTGGTCGTGGGGGTGGTGGTCGTGGTGGTGGTGGTCGTGGCGCTAGCGTTGCTGTGTGTGGCAGCGGTTGTGCCGTTGTTACTACTGCTTGCGGCGCTGATACTGACTGCTGTGCTAGCACTGCTGTGTGTGGTAGAAGTTGTGCCGTAAGTGGTTGGGGCGCTGGTACTGACTGCTGGCCGTGTGTGGTAGAAGTTGTGCCGTAAGTGGTTGTGGCGCTGGTACTGACTGACTGCTGTACTAGCACTGTACTGCTGTGTGTGGCGGTGGCTGTATACCGTTGTTACTACTGCTTGCGGCGCTGGTACTGGATTGCTGTATCGTTTCCCACTGCAGCGGCACTAGTTGTTGTACCCTTACAGCTTGCGACAGTGACTGCGCACACACACACACTATCCCGCCCCAACAGGTCTTGGGGTTTACCTCATACCCCTGACACAGCCAGCATCCTCCAGACAATCAGTACTCATCTTTTATTCTTTTATATCGAGGATAATGGAATAAGCACTCATGTGCTGTTTTACATCCAGTTCCCCAAGCGTAAGCAGTTTTGTAAATCTTGTGATCTGTTGCCACTGGCATACAATGGCCTACTCTTACGAAAAGCGGGACAGGTTTAACGTGTGCTTATGGGTGGTGCAAGCGCGCGCGCGCGCGCGCGCACACACACACACACACACACACACACACACACACACACACACACACACACACACACACACACACACACACACACAACAGGATAGCCTGGTTGGCTTTAGAGAGTTTTGCATTGTGCTCATGATCTGCAGACACGGGTTCGAATCCCGTTTAAGGGGATATTTTCCCTGGAATTAACATCAGTGCAGACCCCCCCCCCCCCCTTCCCAAACGTCATCCGGATGAGACTATAAATCGAGGTCCCCTATGTGAAAGCACGCAGAACTTCTTGCACACACGTTAAAACCTGTTCCGCTTTTCCAAAGGGTAGGCTACTATATGCCAGTGGGAACAGATGACAAAGTTGACAAAACTGCATATACCTAGAGAGTGGGTGTAAAAGAGCACATGAGTGCTTATTCCACCATCCTGGAAATGAAAATAATAATAAAAACAACAATAACAATAGTGATGATAACAATAATGATAATAACAAAAACAACAACAGCACAACAGCAACAACCCCCCCCCCCCACATATATATATATATATATATATATATATATATATATATATATATATTTATATATTTATATATATATATATATATATATATATCACTTTTTTGACACACACACACACGCACGCACGCGCGCGCGCGTACTCACTTTTCTGACTTTGAAGTTTTCTTTCTTATGATAAAAGAGGAACAGCCCCTTCACATTTGCAAGTTTATTCAACTATTTATTAATTCATCTATTTGTTATCTATCATAAATCATTTTCAGACAGATTTGGGAGCGTCAACACCATGGTCACCCTCATCTAATCGGAACCCACTGTCTCCCCCGATTTAGCCTAGGACCTAGGCCGACTCAGCAGAAGAACCAATCAGATTGTTTGTAACATTACAGATCGTCGCCATATTTGTTTGTACTACAGTCATGGAGAGGACCGTGCGTTACGAAGTGGTAATTAAAAGCGAATATTTTATTTGCTTCATTTCTGTAATCTGATACAGGTATTGTACAGTTGTACACGAAGATCTCTCACAATTGATGACAATGGGATACGAACCTGTTCTTTTGTGAAAGTACATTTTCTGCATAAGTAATCTGGTCAGTCAGTTGTCTGGGTTGAACGGCGACTTTAGAAACGGAACACAGCTGTTTCAGATGCCGTTTCTGTCCCAGTCTCTCCACGAGATAATGTCAGTATTTTAGAACCTAGCTGAAATAAAATACCTATTACTTCGAAGCTTATAGGTTACACATTGAGAACAGACTTAACAAAACTGAATTTGGCTGATCTGGGTTATTGTTGAGAGCCAAAGGTCATGTAAAATGAATTAAAAAAAAAAAGTAATATGTCAACCCAGAAGGTGAAACAGAAACTAGGCTACCAGCAATTTTTTTGACTTAATATTGTTTTATTTAGGACGAGGTTGTCAGATATGAGCCTGGCGTGGTATTTGATAGGATTCTTGTAAATTTGTGGAAAGTAATGACATACTAATGGTCTGTCAAGGTAGGGCTTTGTCTTTGATTTAGGCATACTGCAGTGTTGTAGTGTGTACTGTCATTGAGTGATTCATTGATTGATATGGTAGTGGCAAGGCAGGTGTTTTGTTTGATGAGACCCCCTACTGGCAGCATGCAACACACATACACACACACACACAGAGCACACACACACACACACACACACACACACACACACACACACACACACACCACACACACACACACACACACTATAAACCGAGGCCCCGTGAGTGAACGCATGCAGAACATCTTGCGCACATGTTAAATCTTGTTGCGCTTTTCGTAAGAGTAAGCCATCATGTGCCGATGGGAACAGATGACACGATTTACAAAAACAGCTTACACATGGGGACAGGATGTAAAAAAGCACATGAGTGCTTATTCCATTATCCTTGATATAAAAGAATAAAATAAATGAAAAATAAAATAAATAAAAAACAGAGTACACACATGCACACCGACACAAACACACACACACAAACACACTTGACTCTCACTCACATACACACACACACTCACTCACACATGTATGCACAAACTCTCTCTCTCCCACACACACACACACACACACACACACACAACACACACACACACACACACACACACACACACACACACACACTGCATGCACACACACACATACACTCATGCACACTCACACTTATGCACGCATACCCACACATGTACAAACGCACACACACTCTCACACACATTCTCACACACATACACTTGTGTGCACATACAACACACATGCACATGCTCACGTGTGTGTGCGCACATGCACACACACACACTCAGTGAAACACACACACACACACACAGACACACACACACAACACACACACACACACGCACACACGTACGTCTGATATCACTATTTTGTGGAATGACGTTAAACTGAAGAACTAAGTTCTTGTACACAAAATTGAAGTAAAGATGGACACACTTCTTTTTCAGTTGGAGAATGAAGAGGAGGCACCAGCTCAGCCAGTTGCCATGGCAATGATTGTGCCACCAGCACCTCCGCCTTACGAGTTAGAGGCAGCCACAGGGGTTCGTGGGGATGCCCAGCCAGGTATGAGCCTGAGACTGTGTTCTTGACCATTTCGATCGCATTTTCTCCCCAAAGTCTGAATGTGGCTACCTGCATAATGAAGAAAAAAAATGGCTGCATACAGCATTTATAAATCTCACCATTGGTGAACCTCAGAGCTCTAGCTGAGGAACAGGTGGGCTGGGGTGGGGTTGGATTAGGGGGGGGATGATATTAAAAAATCACCTTTGATCATGAAAGTAATGAACATGTGTTTTGGTGAAACAGCATTCACATTCAGATTCATTTATTGCGGCTGTTAAAGTTACAAGTCACACAGGCTTATTTGACACAACGAAACGAACAAAAACCAGGATGGGAACTGCCCATGGAAATGCAAATTTCAGAGGTTTTGAAACTTCCTCTGTTGAATTCTACAATCTTCTGTACCCTCGGTGTTCGCATTATAATAAAAAATATCTTACTCTGTACTTTACGATAGCAGCCAATATTTGTCTTTGCACAAGAGTTCATCAAGAAAGCTTTTATTTATAATTTGTTCTTCTGTCTGACCATTTGACTTTCACAAGTCACCAGTAAAACCACCCTTCAGCTGCCCAAACATCATTCCTCCCCCCCCCCCCCCCCCCCCCCTAGCAAACATCAATCCCCCTCATGCTTCCCTAAGAAACAAATTAAGAAACAAACACAGAGAATAAAAAAACAAACAAAAATTAAACAAACAAGCCAAAAAATCCTTAGAAAGCCAAGCTAAGCCAAAGTCCTAATCAAACTAAAGTGATAAAACTAAAGGACCCCCCCCCCCCCCCCCCCTCTGCTACCCAGTCCCTTGCAACTGAACAAACATGAAAAAGCAACCTGGGAAATAATCAGTGATTTATTTCAATAACCTGATTTGGAAAACTGCTTAGAAGTTAGATTGACATCTCTATGGTGTGAAGAGGAAGCATACACAAGGAATAATCATTTTATATCAACCAGAGGAAGCACACTCAAAGAATAATCATTTTATATCAACCAGAGGAAGCACACACAAAGAATAATCATTTTATATCAACCAGAGGAAGCACATGCAAAGAATACTCATTTTATATCAACCAGAGGAAGCACACACAGAGAATACTCATTTTATATCAACCTGAGGAAGCACACAAAGAATACTCATTTTATATCAACCAGAGGAAGCACACACAGAGAATACTCATTTTATATCAACCTGAGGAAGCACACAAACAATACTCATATCAACCATAGGAAGCACACACAAAGAATAATAATTTTATATCAATCAGAAGAAGCACACACACAAAATAATCATTTTATATCAACCAGAGGAAGCACACACAAAGAATAATCATTTTATATCAGTCTCTTGTAACACATTCCCTCCCCCCCCCCCCCCACCCCCCCCCCCCCCCATCAAAAAAAAAGAATAGTTGGTCAGTATTACTTAATAAAATGATGTTCTGTTCATCACAGCAAAACTGCCCAATTATGTGGAAGCGACCACTTTACCAACCTACGAGGAAGCGGAACGCAGCAAGTTGGAAGATGCAGCACAGCAGAATGTTGATGCTGGGAGTGCTTCTGATCTGGTAGGCTTGAGTCGTGTGTCGTTATCATGTTTGCTGATTGTGACTGAGTTTGAAGTGTTCACATATATAGTCTTGCGTGTAGTTCATTTCAAGTTTTGTTTTTTTTCTCTTTGTCGTTGTGTCTCTTCTCAGTTCTCTTTTGTACTTTGTTGCTTAGAACTGTTTTTAGGGAACTTTCTTGGTAGAAGTCAAGAATTTTTTTTCTGTAAAAAAATTTTTTTTTTTAGCTCTTTTTCTGTTTTAGCTTTTTTTTTCTAATAAAGAATGACTTATAAATTCGATAAATTTCAATCTTTTCAAAATACCTAAATTGTGACATCTTGAATACTTATTAGTATCTGTGTGTATATTTTAATGAAGTCGCTCACATTTGATAATTATCTGTTTGTACGTGACATTAATACCAATGGAAAATCTATACTGTTTCTCACCTACCTATGAACCCAATGAATTGACTCATTCATGTCAACAAACTTGTCAGTCTGTATGAATATGGCATGCATGCATATACATATGCACCTACACTCATAAACATACTCACACTTAATTTTATATGTAAGTGAACATATTACTAGCATCCATATAATTTTTGAGTGTATACTGTAAGAGTCTACCACCTTTCATACCCTAGTTTTTTCTGAGACATCCTTGGATAAGATATATTAAAAAATTTGAAGTTGGCATTTGGTTTAACAGAATTGTTATTGAATAGTTGTATAATTTATAAGACACTTGTTATAGTTAAGTCATAATTTACTGTGCATAGCATTTTTATTTTTTGGTTTTATTCTTGTTTTTATTGTTTAGCCCTTTTTGTGTACTGTTTCAAGTTATTTAGCAATGGAGATACATATTTTATTACACATATATGTAACCCCCCCCCCCCTTTTTTTCCTTGTCTTAATGTCATCTGTTTGATGTCTTTGAGTGAATGAAAATAGAATTGAAGCAGAAACAACAACAACAATTAAACCACAAACAACCACCCACAAACAACAGCAACCAACAAACAACCACAAACAAATAAACAAACCACCAAACACACACACACACACACACACACACACACACACACACACACACACACACACACACACACACACACACACAATGTATACACGCATATGATTTCTAATGTATGTGATGTACATCAGAACTTTAAAACAGTGTTGATAAAGTGAGCGTTTGTTTGAACTCTAGGAATCTGGAAGCAGCCATAGTGCAGCAATGTCTGATGTGGCCATTGGAACAGATGGCACCTTCATCTTCACT
Source organism: Stramonita haemastoma (assembly GCA_030674155.1). Taxonomy (NCBI): domain Eukaryota; kingdom Metazoa; phylum Mollusca; class Gastropoda; order Neogastropoda; family Muricidae; genus Stramonita; species Stramonita haemastoma. The sequence continues at coordinate 28,401,408 of CM060321.1, forward strand.
TTCCTCAGTAAGTCCCTCTGTCTGACTGCCTGCCTGCCTGCCTTCCTTGGTTTGTCATCTTCTTTGTGTAGGGGAAAAAGAGAGAAGGCGATAGTTCTAAATACTGTTGTCTGATTTCAGTCCCTTTAGTGTGGGAAAAAAATGAAAAAAAGATAAAAAGTTCTAAACATTGCTGTCTTATTTCAGTCTCTTTAGTGTGGGGAAAAAAGAAAAAAGAGAGGACAATAGTTCTAAACATTGATTTCAGTCTCTTTAGTTTTTGGGAAAAAATGAAAAAAAAAGAGAAAATGTTAATTCTAAACATTGTTGTCTGATTTCAGTCTCTTTAGTATGGGAAAAAAAGAAAAAAAAGAGAAGATGTTAGTTCTAAACATTGTTGTCAGATTTCAGTCTCTTTAGAATGTCTTTTGAGGTATGACTTCAAGAATTTGTGTACGGTGCTTTCCACACATCTTGATTTGAAGCTGTAGTTATGTGTGTGTTTCTGCAAGTGTTTGTAGTATCTTGGGCTGTTGATCACGGATTGTGTTTTGGGTGTGGCTTCAGAATTTGTTGAAAGCGGTTTCAGCCTTGTCTGTTTTGATGCTATAATGCTCTCTATAAAGATTTCCCTTTCTCTTGGGTCGGGAGTAAAATTGCCGCATTAATGTGGGTGTTCTCTTGATGGGGACATGATATGGGGCAGGGTGGGCACGGCTTCAAGCTGTGGTGAATGTGGAATGGACGAACAGAGTGATAACAACGCTAGCTCTAGGCATTCTCCACAGGGTGCAGACTAGACTCGCTGGCTGGCTGGCCGTGAGCTTGCCTGAAGTCTGGACGTGTCTGCCGAGGCCAGCGGGCAGACCTCCTGCAGAGTCACAAAGCACAGGAGAAGAAGAAGACCAGGCACTATGCACCCCACCCCCCAGTGTAGGGATCTCAGAAGAAGAAAAAGCGGCTTTAGCGTATGTTTGATGTTTGAGGGAATGGTGGTATCATCTGATGCTGTATTTAAAATTTTTTTTTTTTATACTTCATGTCACAACAGATTTCTCTGTGTGAAATTCGGGCTGCTCTCCCTGGTGAGAGCACATCGCCACTAGTGCAGCGCCACCCATTATTTTTCATTTTTCTGTTTGCAGCTGTATTTGTTTTCCTATCAGAGTGGCTTTTTTCTACAGAATTTTGCCAGGGACAACCCGCTTGTTGCTGTGGGTTCTTTTATTACGTGCGCTAAATAATGATGTGTAAAACACAGGACCTCGGTTTATCGTCTCATCTGAAAGACTAGCACCCAGACATGCACCACTCCTGGTCTAATGGATGGGGGAAAATATTTTGGGCCCAAATGGGGATTTGAACCACTGCACGCTCTGACCCAGACTTTTCGCTTTCCAGGCAGGCGGGATAGCTAAGTGGTCAGAGCACTCGCTTCCTCCAAGTCAAGTTAAGCAGAGTCGAGCGTGGTTACCAGTTGGATGGGTGACCGTTTGCGCGCCTTGGCTTCAGCACAGTCCCCCCAGTTCACCCAGCTGTAAATGGGCACCTGCCCTATTTAGGGTCAGGGAAGGTAAAGCAGCGAGGGAGAAGAGATGGGCGCCGCCCTCACTATGCTGGCCCCTAGAGAAGCTGAGGTCTCCGACGCCTGGCTCCCCTAGGGCCCCCGAGGTTATGGGATACCTTTACCTTTTTTACCTTTTTAGGCAGGCGCGTTACCTGTAGACCACTTTGTGCTTTCAGTCTCGTTCCTGTTCAACTGGCTGGGGTTCCTGATCTCTGTGTGTCTGTCCAACTCCATGGCGGGGCAGTATGGGGCCATATCAGGCCTGGGGCTCTCCATCATCAAATGGGTGGCTATCGTCAAGGTACGCCCGCCTGCCGGCCTGACTCACTCTTGACTGACTCTATCAATTTGTGTGTGTGTGCTGTGTGTGTGTGTGTGTGTTTGTGTGTGTGTGTGTGTGTGTGTGTGTGTTTGTGTGTGTGTGTGTGTGTGTGTGTGTGTGTGTGTGTGTGTGTGTGTGTGTGTGTGTGTGTGTGTGTGTGTGTGTGTGTGTGTGTGTGTGTGTGTGGTGTGTGTGTGTGTGTGTGTGTGTGTGTGTGTGTGTGTGTGTGTGTGTGTGTGTGTGTGTGTGTGTGTGTGTGGTGTGTGTTGTGTGTGTGTGTGTGTGTGTGTGTGTGTGTGTGTGTGTGTGTGGTGTGGTGTGGTGTGTGTGTGTGGTGTGGTGTGTGTGTGGTGTGTGTGTGTGTGTGTGGGGGGGGGGGGGGGTGGTTGGGTGTGTGTGTGTGTGTGTGAAGGCACACATATGTACTGTTGATCTTCACATTTCATCATCTGACCTAAAGTGATAATTGGAAGAAATTTAGGAGAGGCAGGTAGAGAAGGGGAGGGAAGGAGAGAAGAACATTTGTGTGTGTGTGTGTGTGTGTGTGTGTGTGTGTGTGTGTGTGTGTGTGTGTGTGTGTGTGTGTGTGTGTGAGTCCATAAAAATGCATATGTGTGAGTAGTGAACATATAAAAACTTTATTAAAAAAAAAATTCATTTTGTCTTGTCAGTTTTTAATGTGGATATTTTTCTTCCATCTTCCTCAGTAAAAATAGTTGATTGATGGATTGATTGATTAATTGATTGATTGATTTTACTATCTTCAGCAAGGGCAGTGGGCTAGCCACCTGGTGAATGGAGATTCCTGGCTGTGGTGGTTGCTGTTTTTCTGCGGTAAGTAAACCCCCCCCCCCCCCCCCCCCCCAATTTCTCCAAAACGATATACTGTATGACCTTTTATGCTGTAAGTGTCTTTTGGTGATAGGCTTCTACGATCTATGGGCCTCAGGGTTGCACTTTTTTCTTTTCTTTTCTTTCCTCTCAGCTGAAAAGTTTGCAAGTATAACATCAGAAGTGGCTGTTACGGTTTCTTCTCTCACCTTTTAAAAAAAAAATTTTTTTTTAGTTGGCTTCAGGATTATTTTGTTTCTTTTTCAAGCTAAGAAGTTGTAATGTATTGTATATATTGTGTTGAAAATGGGCTGCATCAGGAAATTAAAGTGTGGTAGTGTGTGTATTGTGTACCCCTTCAGTCAAGGCAGATTTCTCAGTTTGAGATTTGGGTTGCTTACCAGGGTGAGATTACTTTGCTCTTTACTGCTTAGATGCTCTCCCCCCCTCCCAGCAATCAGTTTGGTTGAAATAAATCATTGTTTTTCAAGGTGGAGGGGAGGGGCAGGGCGGGGAGTTTTGTTTTTGTTGTATTTTTCAAGTCAGGAAGACTATGATGAACATCATGAATGAATCAAACTTTAAAACGACAAATGTCAGCAATTCTTTTTTTTTTTTTTTTTATGATATGAAAATTAGGCAGAAAAAAATGGGTGACTGTAGAGTATGGTCATTGAAGCGAATGTTGTGGACAGTGTCTGTATGTCAGAAAATGATTCGAGAAGTGTCTGCTATCTGAAATGAAATAACATAAAAAAAAGAACTCTTGTGCCCTTTTACCCTCCATCCCCACCCCCTCTCTAAATAATTTTTTTTTTAATGAAAAGAAAAGGAAACCATAAATTTGTAGCTGTGAAAAAGCAAGAGGTTCTGTGCCACTAGACTTTGATTGTTTTTCAATTTTTAAATTTTTTTTTTATATTCCATTCTTATTGAAAATTATTGTTGAGTTAGTGTTAACATTTTTATAAGTGTGGTGAGATTGTGTGGGCTGTTTTGAGGTTTGGTTCCCTTTTGAGGGGTTAACATCAGTGCTGACTCCACTCTCTCAAGCCCTTCAGATGAGACTATAAACTGAAGCCCCATGTGCAAATGGATGCAGAACATCTTGCACACAAGTTAAATCCTGTTCCGCTTATCTTAAGAGTAGGCCATTGTGTGCCTGTGGGAACAGATAAGATTTACAAAAACTGCATACACACAGGGCTGGCTGTTAAAAGGCACATGAATGCTTATTCCATTATCCTTGATAAAAAAGAATTAAAACAAAAACAAAAAACACACACACTCACACTCACACTCACTCACTCTCCCATCTGATATCACTCTACTAGAGTGGAAGGGACTAACACATGCATGCACGCACACACATGCACACACGCATGCACGCACGCACGCACACACACAGAACATATCTTAAAATCTTCTTGCAGTTGACTTACCAAAAAGAAGGCAATGGGTTTATAAGAAGTTCTGCCTCGTTTACCATAAGCCATTGTGTGGATTTTCTTCTTTCATGGTTTCCTCGTCTGTGTGTGTGTGTGTGTGTGTGTGTGTGTGTTAATATGCATATGTGTGTGTGTGTGTGTGTGTGTGTGTGTGTGTGTGTGGCGCGTGCGTGCGTGTATGCGTGTGTGCGTGCGTGAGTGTATGTGTATGTATATGTGTGTGTGTTTGTGTGTGTGTTCATGCAACGCACACACACACAGACACACACTCTCCTGTCTCTCAAAATTCATAAGATTTGTTGGCATTTCGTGAAATTTCATTTGAAGCCTTTCACAAGTGTAAATTGTGTGTCTTTTACAGAAATTGACATACCTTAAAAAAAAAAAAATGTCTTGAGTCTTTAATATTATCATTTTGTGATGAATTCTGGCTTTTCAATTTCTGGTATAGTATTGATAATAATACTTTTGGGGTGTATTGCTGTAAGGTTTCTCTTTTCTCCTGTTTGAACTCATTTTTGTTAGCCTCCTAAAGGGGTGAAAGGAATTAAAACGTTGAATCTGGAATGGTGTGCTGCAGGCTTCCTCCTCTTCATTCGAGGGGCGGTACAGTACGTGCGTGTCAAGTACGAGTGGGCACAGGTCAACCAACGCATGCGTCACTATCGACTGTTCTAGGACTTCAGCACCAACACCACCAGCTTCACTTCATTAACTCACTCCCTAACAGGCCCATTTTGTTTTTTACTAGGCCTATCTCTTGTAGACTGGCCATTTTGTTTGTTGAGTAGTAAAGAATTCGTAACTAAAAACGATACTCAAGACGAGCACATGAAATTTTGCAGTGTTGATATGTAGGTGGAAAGTTAAAGTCTTAAAAGCCGTCTGCCAGAGTTTTGAGAGCAAAAAGTTGACGTTATTGTGAAGGTCAAATCCTGCGATGGAAGTAGATCGTAGGGAGTGAGTTAAAACCCTGTTCTGAGCTTTCAGCAACAACTGTGACGCTTCTTTTTTTGCTTCCTTTAAAAAAAATATATGTGTTTGTTTTGTTTTCCTTGGTCTGTGATGATGATAATGACAGTTTAGCCATTTTTTGTTTTTGTTTTTGGGCCCCCACCCCCCCCCCTGCAAGAAGTGGTATATGTTTATTTGTGTGATGTTATTGCTAGAATTAGAGCTTTGCTTTTGTTGGGATGGGGTTTTGAAAACAGGGTGTAAGTGTTCTTTGTACAGTTCTTGCTTTTCTGGGTAGTTCTCGCTCTCTCTGCGAAGGTGATGGTTACACATTTTATTGATGAAAACGTTCCGATGTTTCATGTGGAGAGCCTTTGACACCAACCAACGATTAGAATAGAACAGAGTTCGGGGTTAAATGGGGAAGAAAAATAAAGAAAGAAAAATGGGAGAAAGAGAGAGAGAAAATGCAATGTGCCTTGCAGTGCAATGTAGGGGTGGTTTTAATTTTAAATTTTTAAATAATTTTTTTTTTTTTTTAATAGTTTTGTTGCTAAAGGGGAATAACTGCTGTCATGCTTAAAAGTAAAGCTACCTCCTTCCCCCTCCCCCTTTTCATCCAGTCCTTTGTCATCTTGATTAAATTAACCCCCCATCCCCCTTCCTCCTCTCCCCCGCCCTTTCATTTCTTTATTGTATACATGTGTTTATTCTCATTTTTGGAAAGGGGTGGGGGTAGGGGTATTGTGAGTACCATTTTCCATGCGTCGTGTCCATTGAAAGGTGTAAATTTTCCATGAAAATACCCTTGCATGTAATTTTGCTGCATCATTCTGGTTTTATTAACCATCACTTTTATATTTTTTCAATGTATTTCTCTCTGAAAAGTGTTTGCCATGTGTCAGCTGTGGCTTTGCTGGTACTAGAAGTAAGTTTGTAGTTCTTAGGCTTGTTTTCCAATCTGAAGTAAGACATGTCTCATTTGAATTGAAAAAAAAAAGAGAGAAAAAGCATTCCGTGAATGCATAGTTGCAAACGTTGTACTATATGTAAGCAGGTATTTGTGAATTTTGTGTGCCTGTGAGTGCACATGCATAATACGCACATGCACGCACAAAGACACAGACACACAAAGACGCGGACACACACACACACACACACACACACACACACACACACACACACACACACACAAAGAGAAATCCAGATATGCACAACTCCCTTAAAGACCATTGAAACACATAAACTCACATGGGAAGAAGAATTTGTAAAAGAAATGTTTCTGATCATCAAGACAAAAGACGGAAATACTGTTCAACAACTGAATATTGTAAACAGAAAAGACTATTGTGGTTGATTGGTACATGATTACACAGCATTATTGTCTAGTGTGTTCTCCCCCCCCCCCCCCCCCAAAAAAAAACAAAAAAAATGTCTCACTAAAAAAGCATGTTTGACATGCGCTTCATTTGTCTCCAACATGTCTGTATACCTTTTGTCTCTCTTGGTCTTTTTCTTGTGATAAGATTGTAGGGTTTGTCTTGATGGTATTGCTGCTGTGTGTATGCATGATGGTGTGCAAGTGTGCGTGGGGAGAAACGTTCATGTATGAGATGCATGACCTGACAGGCAATCAGAAAATTGATAAATGTCTGCTACATGACTTTGCTGGAAACATCTCTGTTTTTTTTTTTTTTTCTCCCTAAGACATGAGTGTTTTGTTAGTTTTCTTACATTGAGAATCGCCCATGTTTGTGCTGGAAAAGTTGTGCTTCTCTACAAGAGGTGAGAGGGATCTTTTTTTGTGCTATGTGTCCTTTTTGGATTTTTTTTGTCTTTTGATTTTCTAAAATTTTTTTTAAATTGAACATTTTACGTGTGATATATAATCTGATTCCTTTTCCACGGCTATAAGGGATATTTTTCAATGGCTATTTTTTCGTATTTTGTCATGCGTTGGTTTATTGATTTGATTTTTTTTAAAGATATACTTTGTGAGACTACTTGTACTTAACAGAAAAAAAAAATCAGGCTGTGTTATAGAAGAGATAGCTATGCATTCATTGAAAGAAACAGTGTTTAGAGAGAGTGTTTCACAGACAGACAGACAGACAAAGACACAAAGAGACGCACAGAGACACACAGAGACACACACACTTATATATACACACACACATTTGCACACTTGCGTGCGTGCGTGCGCGCACACACACACACACACACACACACACACACATGCTCTGTGTTTTTTTTTTTCTTCTAAAAATGGACATCCTCATAAGCTCGGATTCATATGCATACATATATATGTAAACTTACTAGTTGGAAACGATGCCTTATTTTTTAATGTATTTTTTAACATACTAAACGTAGTGGAGGTGCTCATGAGTTTTATGGCTTTGCTTTAATTAGTACACATTCAAACCTGGGATTTAATTAAATAAACAGAAAAGTACAGTGTATGTGTCCTTTAATTAAATTTGTGGAGCAAATGAATACATGTGAGAAAGTGCGGTGAAGGGTGTTCGTTTCAGTGTTTTCTTTCTTTTATTTTTCTGTATCTAGTCACTGTCATCCCCCCCTCCCCCCCACGCATACACAGACAGACAGACAGACAGACAGACACACACACACACACACACACACACACACACACACACACACACACACACACACACACACACTCTCTCTCTCTCTCTCTCTTATTGTTTTATTTTATTTTATTTATTCTTTTATATCAAGGATAACAGAATAAGCAATCATGTGCTTTTTTTCATCCAGTCCCCGTGTGTGTGCAGTTTTGTAAATATTGTCATCTGTTCCCACCGGCACACAATGGCCTACTCTTACGAAAAGCGGAACAGGATTTAACGTGTGCGCAAGATGTTCTGCGTGCGTTCGCACATGGGGCCTCGGTTTAAAGTCTCATCCGAAGGACTTTTGGGGAGAGTGGAGTCGGCACTGATATTAACTCCAGGAGAAAAATCTCCTCGACCAGACTCGAACCCGGGTTGTCAAATACTAGGCTATCCGTCCCCCTCTCTCTCTCTTACAAGGGGGATGGGAAAGCCTGGTTGGTTAGTGCATTTCGCTTGTGATCTGCTGACCCAGGGTTCAAATCCCTTTCAAGATTTTTTTCCCTGGAGTTAACATCAGTGCCGACTCCACTCCCTCCCAAAAGTCCTTTGGATTAGACTATAAACTGAGGTCCTGTGTGTGAAGGCACGCAGAACATCTTGCGCACATGTTAAAACCTTTACCACGTTTTGGAAGAGTAGGCCATTGTGTGCTGGTGGAAATGGATGACAAAATTTACTAAACTGCATACACATGGGGGCTTGATGTAAAAAAGCACATGGGTGCTTATTCCATTATCATCGAAATAAAAGAATAAAAGAAGAAAACGCACACACACACACACACAACTATGCATCAAGAATAAATAGATAAATATACTATCGGTCCAGAAATGTTGACATTGATGAAGAGATGAATGCCAGTTTGCAAAAAAAAAAATAAAAAAAAGAAGCTAGTGCCGCCTTCGGCAGACTCTAGACTAGTGTGTGGAAGAGAAGAGAAGAGACTCACTTCAGTCGGGAGAGAGAGCCAGGTCATGATGGATTCACCACACTGTGGTCCTCACATCCCTGCTGTATGTATGGCTGTGAAACAGGAACTGTTCATCAGCAGTTATCTATTTATTCTTTTTTTTATATTGAAGATAATGGAATAAGCACTCATGTGCTTTTTTTTTTACATCCAGTCCCTGTGTGTATGCAAGTTTTGTCATTCTTGTCATCTGTTCCCATTGGCATACAATGGCCTAAAAAGGTTAAAAAAAAAAAGGGAAAAAAAGGTAAAGGTGTCCCATAACCTAGGCGGTCGTAGGGGAGCGAGGCATCAGAGACCTCAGCCTCTCTAGGGGCCAGCATATTGAGGGCAGCGCCCATCTCCTCTCCCTCCCTTACAATGGCTTACTCTTACGAAAAGCGCAACAGGATTTTAACATGTGAGCAAGATGTTCCGCGTGCGTTCGTACACAGGGGCCTCGGTTTAAATCCGAAGGACTTGTGGGGAGAGTGGAGTCAGCACTGATGTTAACTCCAGGGGAAAAAATCCCCTCGAACGGGAATCGAACCTGGGTCGTCAGATAGCTAGCGAATTGTTCTGACCACTAGGCCTAGGCTATCCCGTCCCCTCTTGCATCACGTCAGCATGCTGAACCAGTCGGCTCTCTGTGTGTCTGGGGAAGATTTTCCTGTATAAAATGACAAGAGGTGTCCCGCACAGAGGTATTTATTCCTGCCACCCTGCTCAATATCTCTAAATATCTATAGGAACGGGATAGCCTTGTGGTCAGAACATTGTGCTTGCAATTTGACGACCCGAGTTCGATTCCCGTTCGAGGGGATTTTTCCCTAGAGTTAACATCAGTGCTGACTCCACCCTCCCCAAAAGTTCTTCGGATGAGACTATAAACCGAGGCCACGTAGAACATCTTGCGCACACATTAAATCCTGTTGGGCTTTTTGTAAGAGTAGGCCATTGTGTGCCGGTGGGAACAGATGACA
>CM060321.1:28413579-28418579 GCA_030674155.1 Stramonita haemastoma
GGTGACTGATTCCGACCGATACAGTAAGGCCTATATTATCAGATTTAGATCAACAAAGAGTTCAACGTCCTGCCACAATGACTGATCTTGATTGGGCACAGCTGAAAGGGAGTATGGGAAATGTCTTTATTCATCAAATTGGCTTGTTAGCTTGTCAGGGTTGTCAGTCAGGGGGATTTGGTTTCTGTAATCCTTCTTTCCACCTTCCGGCCAGAACCTGTGGGGATTAAGCCTATAATTGGTGTCTTGTTTCCTAGGGGAAAAAAACACCTCCTGTGTGATAAAAAAACACCACCACCACCACCAAAACAAAACGAAAATATTGTTCATTTGGTCACAATCAATGGTCGACAAAGCTGTTCCGTTGTTAATTGGGCAAGAAAATTCCAGATAGGCGTTCAGTCGAAGTTTGGAAGTTCATAATATGGAATGTGAATATGGTATGCGTGGAATGTCTTCTTCTTCAGTGTGCTGACCGACACTTCTTCTTTGTCATCCGTTTTCACCGGTACATAATGTGTGTGTGTGTGTGGGGGGGGGAGGGGGAGGGCACATGCTAGGGGACAATTTTCCCGCCCACAGACACACACACCATGTGCGTTTACACACACACACACACAAACACACGTGCGTTTATGCACACAACACATACTATATATATATATATATATATATATATATATATATATATATATATATATATATATATATATATATATCATGGGGACGGGACAGCCCATTGGTCAGAGCACTCGCTTTCCCCCAGCTAGGGTTAAGCAGCGTTAGCAATTGGATGGGTGACCGTTTGTGCGCCTTGGCTTCAGTATAGTCCCCCTGTTCACCCAGCTGTAAATGGCTACCTGCCCTCTTTAGGGACAGGGAAGGTAAAGCAGAGAGGGAGAGGAGATGGGCACCGCCCTCAAAATGCTGGCCTCCTAGAGAAGCTGAGGCATCTGACACCTCACTCCCCAACGACCACATAGGTTATGGGACACCTTTACCTTTACCTTACCTATACCACGATAGACTAGGCCGTGTGTGTGCGGCGCGGACCTACCTACGTGACACCCCTAGACATTCCAAACTTTGCAAGGTGAACACTCCACACACAAGGTGACTTCCAAGGATCGAACATACTACACCTTCCACATAACTTGCTGTACAGAAACCTTCTGCATTTTCATCAACTCTCTCTACCTTAGTGGTATAGGCCTACTTGATTCTCTGGCTCTCTTTTCTCTCTTTACCATTTCCCACAAAAATCAACGCCATAAACACTGAAAAAAAATCACTCTCATCTATATTTGGCATCTATCGGTGGTCTAAAGGTAACGCACCTGCCTCTAGAGAGCAAAAAGTACGGTCGAAGTGTTCGAATCCCATTTGGGCCCCAAACTTTTCCCCCATCCATTAGACCATGTGTGGTGGTCTGGGTGTTAGTCTTTCGGATGAGACGATAAACTGAGGTCCCATGTGTTCTACATTATCATGACAGACAAATATTATTGGTTCCCTAGAAGGAAGTTTATTCTCATTTCAAAACATCTACCATAGATACGTTTTTCTGGATAAGTTAATCCATGGCTATTTTCTTCACATGCTTCAGACAATAGATGTAATGATCACTTTATTTTAAAGCTGTGGTGACTGTGAGTGTTCCATAATCGATCAATATCGCCTTATAATCACTTCCCCTGAGAAAAAAAAAAGTACGCGTGAATTTTTGAAAAATACCATTAATTTTGACCACTAACATAAAAAAATATTGACCAAAAATGGGGAATTCGACCAATACCATTAATTTTGACCGATAACATTAATTTTGACCAATAACGGGGAATTTGACCAATAACATTAATTTTGACCCATAACATTAATTTTGACCAATAACGGGGAATTTGACCAACAACGGGGAATTTTTGACCAATAAGGAGAATCTGACCAAAACCATTAATTTTGACCAATAACGTGAAATTTGACCAATACCATACAAACGAGATTTTGATCACCAGAGTTCAACGCCCCTGAATAACATCCAAGGACAAAACTGCAAATGTCAGAAATATCTTTGTGCATCAAATTGGCTTTGCTCCCACCAGTCCTGGCTACTACAGGGGTCTGTCTGTCTGTCTGTCTGTCTGTTTTGTAGGTACATGAACTGAAACTATGGAGACAACGATTTGTGCTTAAGCTTTTCAACAAGGGTATCTATGATCAAAGGAAAATACAGGAATGGCTCTTTTCTCTCTCTCTCTCTCTCTCTCTCTCTCTCTCTCTCTCTCTCTCTCTCTCTCTCTCTCTCTCTCTCGCGAGGACAATGCCTAACGGCACTCCAGTGTTGGTCAACAAGCTTACTCCTGATACATTCATTGTCCAACATAAAGCTCTTTTGTTCTCTAGTCTCTCTTGACAATTCTCTCCCCCCCCCCCCCGTCCTGTATTCGTCACTCTTCTTTGTTCTATTGTTCTACTACTACTAGTAGCAAATGATTAAAGGTAGTGAACCAGAAGTGTAGGATGATGATGATGATTACAGTGTATTATTGTACTGTATTTATTGTACCGCAGAGGAAGGAAGGTGGCTCAACGGTTTGACGTTCACCTGCCGAACAAGCAAAACCCCGTAGATTCTAGGTTCGATTCCAGGCCTTGCCCTTTCTTCTCAGTTTGACGGGAAAATAGAACTGAATGTCAAGTCTTTTGGAGGAGACTCTAAACGGGAGATTACGGATTTGCACACGTCAAAATGACCCACGACATTTAAAATCGGAAAAAAGCAGGGAGGTACATCCCAAGTGTCCTTGCAAAATTGATAGGTGCCATTGCCAACTGTATCCCCGAGGTCGAAATATGGCTACCTTATGGACTGAGGTGGGGTGGGGGGTGGGGAACGGTCGCATACTCAAAAAATCTCACTATTGGTGAACCTCAGAGCTTTAATCGAGAAACGAAAAAAAACAACCACCACACTGTAGTGTATTGTATTTTTTGGATCGTATTGTGTTATATGGTATCGAATCACAATTCTTGTGTTGTGTTATGTTATATTGCATTGCATTTGTATGCTACTGTCAGTCAGGGCAGGTTTCTCTGCGTAAAACATTCAGGCTGGCCTTCCTGGATGGAGATAGTAGGTCACCACAAGAACAGCGCCACCCAATCTTACAAAAAAATTCCCGTCTGTGTACGTATATTTGTTTCCCTTTGAAAGCAGTTTTTTCCCCTCTACCACACGGGTGTCAGGTTTGGGGTTCCGATGGACCACCCCTCTTGGTTGCCCGTGGGGTTTCTTTAGCATATCCCTGAATGCATATTGTACACAGGACTTCCATTCATTGTCTAATTCGTAGTACTAGCACCCAGACCGTCACGCATGGTTTATTGGTTAGGGGAAAATTTCGAATTCAGACGGGGATCAACCCTAGATAGTAGGTGGTGGTGGGGGGGGGGGGGGGCGGAGTGGGATAGCCTTGTGGTTAGATTTTAAAGATTTTATTGCAAGAACCCCCCCCCCCCCCCCCCATACACATGATACATGAAATTACTAAACAATGGTTCGGCTGAAAATACGTAGACAAAAATAAAACCATTCATTGCATGTTAATGAAAATGAAGATCGGCAATTAATGAGTGCAGCTACTGATTTTCTCTCATTACTCTTCTCTCTCTCTCTCTCTCTCTCTCTCTCTCTCTCTCTCTCTCTCTCTCTCTCTCTCTCTCTCTCTCTCTCTCTTACATGTCTCGTACAACGCTGAGCATCTAGAAGCACACATGCGCGCATACACGCTAACATACACACACGCAACCCGCAAGGGCACACATACACACAAATCCACGCGTGCACTCACGTAAGCATAAAAAAATACAATTAGTACACTGGACAGAAAACATTTAAATGAAAATACAAAAGTTCTCACGAGGCAGCTGTATTGTACAATTATAGTTGGAACTCCTTGCTGGAAAAGCACAACCGATACCCTGTGTGTGTGTGTGTGCGTGTGTGTGTGTGTGTGTGTGTGTGTGTGTGTGTGTGTGTGTGTGTGTGTGTGTGTGTGTGTGTGTGTGTGTGTGTAATAGCCTAGGGGTTAGTGATCCTAGATAGCCTAGTAATCCAGGGTATTTTTTCCCCTGGAGTTAACTGTGCTGACTCCACTCTCCCCCAAAGTCTTTCTGATGAGACAATAAACCGAGGCCACGTGTGCGAACGCATGCAGAGCATCTTGCACACAGTTAAATCCTGTTTGGGAGAGATTGTACAACAATTTACACAACTGCATACACATGATCTTCCTCGATAAACATCATGACAGAGACACTGCAAAACCACCACACTTCCATCTCCATTGGTGGAAGACCCCTTTGCAACCTCAGATTTGCAGATACATTGACCTCATGGGCAGCAGCAAACAAGAACTGTCAAATCCTACACAGTCTAACAGATCGAGCGAGCGCATACGGCATAGGGGGTCAGTACAGAGAAATCAAAGATCATGGTCAACAGTGCAAGTAAAGACAGCACGGAAATAAAGATGAATGGAGAAATACTGGAAGAGGTGAGCCAATTCAAATACTTAGGCTCCATCCTAACAAAAGATGGCACATCAAACAATGAAGTGAAAGCTCGCATTGCAACAGCAACATCTGCTATAGTCAGACTCGAGAGGATCATCAGAAGCAACATCAGCTTCTGCACCAAATACCACCTCTAAAATCCCTCGTGATATCTATCCTCCTATATGGCTGTGAATCATGGACTCTGACAGCAGAGTTAGAGAGGAGAATCCAAGCATTCGAGAGCAAGTGCCACAGAAGACTCCTCAAAATATCATACAAAGAACACAAGACCAATAACTATGTGAAAGAAGAAATCAAAAAGCGTGTGGGCCCCCAAGAACCTTTGCTCTCCACCATAAAGAGGAGAAAGCTGATGTGGTTTGGTCACCCACAAGACACAACATCTTAGCAAAAACCACTTGCAAGGAAAAAGTCGAGGGCAGGAG
>CM060321.1:28423579-28428579 GCA_030674155.1 Stramonita haemastoma
GATGTTGTTATAGCATTTCGTAGTCTTTGTTGTTGGCAGCTTGGTGAATTTGATCAATATTCAAAAATGGATTTTCAATAGTGATCTACAAGCTTCTACATAATCAAGAAAAAGAGGAATCATTCTACGGCAAAATTAACTTTGTGTCTGATTCTTCTTCTTCTTCTTCTTCTTCTTCTTCTTCTTCTTCTTTCTTCTTCTTCTTCTTCTTCTTCTTCTTCTTCTTCTTCTCTCATCATCATCATTCATCATCATCATCATCATCATCATCATCATCATCATCATCATCATCATCATCATCATCATCATCATCATATTAAAAAAAAACCAACCAAATCTGTTGTTTACTTTGTCCAACTGATTATGTTCTTGATTACCCAGAGGTCTTCTGCATATGTTGGAAGGGGGGGGGGGGGGGTAGGCTCGATTTATGCCTGGAACAGTTTCGAGCACATTAAAAGTCCACATGATCTGTTCAAGATCTGCAAGGTAAGAGGGTGCGCTGCTCCAGGTAAAGAACATTCATCCTTTTCTAGTCAAAGGGGACTCGAGAAAAGAACTATAGGCTAACCCTCAACCATAAGATGGCTGGATCATGTTCCCTGTGAGTAACAGACTGAGACAGAGCATCGTCTTCTCAAAGTGGGATGTGAACTGCAGTCTTAAATTAAAGCAGAACAAGCAAGGGACTCTGCCCCTCCCCAAAAAAGCCCAACAACAACAACAACCCAAAACAAAACAAAAACACACCAACAACATAAAAAAACAAAAACAAAAGACAAACAACCCCCCCCCCTAAAAAAAACCCACAACAACAAAACCCCACACACAAATAAACAACAGCAACCCCCCCCCCCAACAAACTGACACGCTTCCTAACTGGAAGAGGTTTGTATTCGTGACTGCCCCTGCTGTTCCTCTTCGTAAAAGCCTTGCAGGTTAGTGTTTTCAGTGCTACACTAGACCGCAAGGAACAGAAACTTGCGCAGACACAGAGGTGGTGTTGTGTGTTGCAGGTGTCAGGAGGAAGATCCTCATGCCTCCAGCTGCTCTACAGACATGGTGTGCAGGACCTGCGAGAAGCCTGGGCACAAATAAAGAGACATATATCATTATTATTATTTCTAATTCTTTTATATCGAGGATCATGCAATAAGCATTCATGTCCTTTTTTTTTACATCCAGTCCCCGTGTGTATCCATTTTTGTAAATCTTGTCATCTGTTCCCACCAGCACACAATGACCTACTCTTATGAAAAGCCCAACAGGATTTAACGTGTGCGCAAGATGTTCTGCGTGCGTTCGCACACGGGGCCTCGGTATATAGTCTCATCCGAAGGACTTTTGGGTAGAGTAGAGTCAGCACGATGTTAACTCCAGAGGAAAAATCCCCTCGACCGGAAATCGAACTCAGGTCGTCAAATTGCCAGCGCAATGTTCTGACCACTAGGCTATCACACAGCGTGTGACGTCGTCCTCGCTGGGACAAAAAAACAAATGACAAGAAACAGAGACAGTGTCAGAGGAGAGTGTGAGAAGAGAAGAAAGACAGGAAAGATTGTAGTGGTGAGAAAGGGGGGTACCAGAGAACCAGGACAAAGACGCAGCAGCAGCAGCAGCGGTGGGGGAAAACAGAGGGATCAGGCAATAGGGGTGGACCTAGCCTGGGTCACACAAACCTCCCTCAGAAAGTCCAGGAAGCTCGCTCAGTTGGATAGCCTTGTGGTCAGAACATTGCCCTGGCAATTTGACGACCCGGGTTCGAGTCCGGTCGAGGAGATTTTTCTCCTGGAGTTAACATCAGTGCTGACTCCAACTCTCTCCCAAAAGTCCTTCGGATGAGACTTTAAACCGATTTGATTTGATTTGATTTATTCTTTTATATCGAGGATAATGGAATAAGCACATTTGTACTTTTTTACATCCAGTCCCCGTGTGTCTGCAATTTTGTAAATGTCATCCATTCCCACCGACACACGATGGCCTACTCTTACGAAAAGCGGAACAGGATTTAACGTGTGCGCAAGATGTTCTGCGTGTGTTCGCACACGGGGCCTCGGTTTAAAGTCTCATCGAAGGACTTTTGGGGAGAGTTCTGCGAACACGCAGAACATCTTGCGCACACGTTAAACCCTGTTCCGCTTTTCGTAAGAGTAGGCCATCGTGTGCCGGTGGGAACAGATGACATTTACAAAACTGCATACACACGGGGACTGGATATAAAAAAGCCCACAAGAGTGCTTATTCCATTATCCTCGATATAAAAGAATAAATCAAATCAAATCAAATCAAATCGAAGTGAAGCAGGCGATCACAAACTCCCGAACGAGGGCACTCACAGCAGTTGGACAGCACAGCCCAACACAGACAGGCAAAAAACAAAAATCCGCTGTGCATGGAGTTTGGAAGCGTGTCCAGTTTTTTGTTGTTGTTGTTGTGGTCGGAGTCCTTGCTCGCTCTGCTTTAATTTGAGACTGTAGTTCACAGCCAGGGACGGGATGGCTCAGTGGTCAGAGCGCTCGCTTTTTCCCCAGCCAATGTTAAGCAGCGTGGTTACTCGAGTGGATGGGTGACCGTTTGCGCGCCTTGGCTTCAGTACAGTTCCTCCAATTTACCTAGCTGTAAATGGGTAGGCCTTCCTGCCCTTTTTAGGGTCAGGGAAGGTAAAGTAGCGAGGGAGAGGAGATGGGCGCCGTCCTCAATATGCTGGGCCCCTAGAGAAGCTGAGGTCTCCGATGCCTCGCTCCCCTACGACCCGCGTAGGTTATGGGACACCTTTACCTTTACCTTTACCTACCCTAGTTCACAACCTACTTTGAGAGGACGATGCTCCATCTCAGTCTGTAACTCACAGGGGAACATTATCCCTCCATCTTTTGGTTGACTTCTGACCCCCCCCCCCCTCTCCGTCCTCCTAATTTCCATGATGAGGAGGAAGATCCATAGGAGTAAGGCCTCCTCTCACAGATTGCTTGTTGACGACTTGACATAGTATATGGACTATGATTCTTTCTTTTTTCTTTCTTTCTTTCTTTCTTTCTTTCTTTCTTTCTTTCTTTCTTTCTTCTTTTATAGCGAGGATAACGGAATAAGCACTCGTGTGCTTTTTTAAGTACATCCCGTCCCCGTGTGTATACAGTTTTTGTAAATTGTGTCATCTGTTCCCAACCGGCACACAATGGCCTACTCTTCTGAAAAGCAGAACATGATTTAACGTGTGCGCAATATGTTCTGTGTGCATTTGCACAAGGGGCCTCGGTTTATAGTCTCATCTGGAGGACTCGTGTGGAGAGTGGAGTCAGCACTGATGTTAACTCCAGGCTAAAATTCCCTCGAACGGGAATCGAACCCGGGTCGTCAAATTGCGAGCGCAATGATCTGACCACGAGGCTATCCCGTCCCCCTTATGACTATGATTATGAATGGAAAGCATAGTAAGTGTATGGTATGTTTAGACATTCTCTGAATGAGTAAACTGTATATCTCCTATGTGAATATTAGAGGATAAAGAAATAATGTTAAGAGAACAGCTATATTCAATTACCTAAAAAGTCAACAATTTGGTATGGTATGTCTACACGAGGCCCATTTAACAACAACAAGACATCACAAACTAGGAAAGACAGCGGGGAGATCAAGAAACAGAAGCAAAGGAAATGCAATTTTAATTTTGAAGCATTCTCTAAAACTATCAAGAGACAGATACACTATTCGGCGTGAAATATTGTAACTTTTCACAGGAAAGCTACAAAAAATACATTCAACTACCTAATTCTGATCGCAATACTGTGCCTAACAACAACAACAACAACAACAACACAAAGAAACGAAACAAAAAAGCAGAAACAAAAAAAAAGATAAAAGGATAGCAAGCTTCCATCAAATCTGACCGCTGTTTGTTTTGTTTTGTTGGAAAAGGAAACAATGGATGGGAACAAAGGCAGAATCACCGAAGTAAGGGAAGTGATTCACGGAAAAAACGCCAAGGATTATGTACCCTGCCACCCGGTCACAGTTTCCGGTGCGAGTTCCGCTAGGGCTGTCCCCTTTCTTCTGAGATTAAAGTCATTACAAACGGCATGAGTTTAATGTGTTTTACTTGTCCACTTTCTCGACGATTTAATTCAGTAATTATCGAAAAACTGTTTCCATTTATTATAAAAATTTCCTTTCCAGTCAGACGGACGCCATTAGCCCAGTGGTTAAGGCCGTACATACATCTTCAATCCCATCGACTGTGAAGTGGTTTATATGAATCTCGGTGGCATCTGGTGAATTAAGGGTGGGGATTTTTTTACGATCTTCCAGGTCAGCTTCAAGTACAGACCTGCCAGCGCCTTAATTCCCTTCATGTATATATATCCACACGCGCAGAAAATCAAACATGCACGTTAATGATCCCGTAATTTATGATAGCGTTCGGTGGGTTACGGAAACACGAACATACCCAGCATGCATTCCCGAAGGAGGAATGAGGGTACCTTCCTTCCTTCCTTCCTTCCTTCACCTGTCCTGTAGTCCCACGGACCGTGGGGGCACCACAGAAGATTTTACAACCAGCTTCCTCCACTCCCCAAGGTCCTCCGCCCTTCCGGAGCAGATCGCTCCTCCACCCAAGGCCTGTCCACTCTCTGATGTTGTCTTCCCATCGTTTCCTCTGTCTGCCTCATGGTAGGCAAGAAGGTTGGCATTGGCAAAATCTCACCATTGGTGAACCTCGGAGCTCTAGCGGAGGAAGATAGACACAAACAAACAAAAACCATTTTATATCAAGCCTGGCTGTGGTTCGAATGTTGGAGGGGTAAGTGTGGTGGTATTCCTGAAACAGGTAAAAGAATGGAAAGAGAAATGGACAACACACACACACACACACACACACCACACACACACACACACACACACACACACACACACACACACACACACACACACACACACACACACACACTCTCTCTCTCTCTCTCTCTCTCTCTCTCTGTCTCGTGGTGTTTTTTTTTTTA
>CM060321.1:28433579-28438579 GCA_030674155.1 Stramonita haemastoma
GGCGCCTAAGGTCCTCTCCACAGCCGCTGGAAGTCCAGTAACTGGCATTTTTGACTGAATTTCTAGTTTTACTGCTGCTCACAGAAAATGTACGCCCTGTCCCTTCACTTCTCGTGACCGCCCCCGAGAGAGAGAGAGAGAGAGAGAGAGAGAGAGAGAGAGAGAGAGAGAGAGAGAGAGAGAGAGAGATTTGATTTGATTTATTCTTTTATATCGAGGATAATGAGAGAGAGAGAGAGAGAGAGAGAGAGAGAGAGAGAGAGAGAGAGAGAGAGAGAGAGAGAGAGAGAGAGAGAGAGAGAGAGAGAGAGAGAGAGAGAGAGAGAGAGAGAGAGAGAGAGAAGGCAGAAACAAAAAGGAGTGACAGAAAAGGAAGAATTTTTAGCACAGAGTTTGGGACATTAATTTGATGGGCATCTCCTCAAGGGGCAAGCAAACCCATTCCGATGACTGTTTCAATGCCTGGGCTGCAGACAGTGTTATGGGCAACACACTGGAGGCCGTGTGTTGAGATGCCATCCTGTCAGCCCGGGGTTGAGAGCTGTCATCTTTGAACAGGTGTAACCGAAAATACCTTGGCATTTCATACAGATATCACATCACTAATGAAGAAGTGAAAACTAGAATAAAGAATGCCATCAGTCCATTATTATGAAGAGCTAGCTCCTAACTACAGTGAAAAAACGCAAGCTAAAGTGATACGGGCACGTCAAACGAACATCTGGAATGGTTAAGACAGTCTTACAGAGAACGGTGAAGAGAGGGAGACAAAGAAGCAGACAGAGGAAACGATGGGAAGACAACATCAGAGAGTGGACAGGCTTTGCGTGGTGCGACATGCTACGGAGGGCGGAGGGCCGTGGGGAGTGGAGGAGGCTGGTTGCAGAATCTTCAGTTGTGCCCCCACGGTCCACGGGACTACGGGGCAGGTGAAGGTGAAGATGAACCCAAAATGCTGGTGCATTTGTCTGTTGCACAGGATTCATATCGAGTAGGACTTTTTTGCACACCAGTGAGTGATTTAGTGCACTTTTATAGCAAACTTAGAGAGCTAGAGAGAGCTAGAGAGAGAGAGAGAGAGAGCTAGAGAGAGAGAGAGAGAGAGAGAGAGAGAGAGAGAGAGAGAGAGAGAGAGAGAGAGAGAGAGAGAGAGAGGAGAGAGAGAGAGAGAGAGAGAGAGAGAGAGAGATGTCATATACTTAATTGTTTGCTTTTTCCCGATTTGGATTTGAATTTTTTGGGATCCTTTTTTTAAGACTTCTATTTTTTATATACACGACACAAACAAAACAAAAACACTCATAAAAAACCTCATAAAAAACCACCACCAACAACACTATTTGCCAATGCACAAGACAACCCCCCATGCTTTGTCATCCTAATCGTTGGCTTGAAAGAGACAGCCCAAAATTGACATGGCTTGACCGTTTTCTTGATTCTTGTCGGACGCATTTCCGTTGCGGAGCTCCGTCAAGCTGGGCCGTTGCGTGCGCAAGTGTCGTCTGCAGCCAATTCCAACCTGTTAGTCCCATGGCGATCAACCCAAACTGTCGTCTGGTATTGCAGAAAGTGCCGACAGTTGAGAGGGTCGCCTTTTGAACTGGAAGGTGTGAATTGTTTGTTTTAATGCCAGGTGTGTGCTCGCATTTTATGGACGAGAATGTGGGTGGAGAAGTCCATTGACATTTTTGTTTGGATGTGAAGTTGTTTTGGTGGGCGAGCGGTGTTTTGTTTGTTTTTTGTTTGCATCGTTTTATAACGGTTTTCCGTATACATTATGGCAAACTAGACACACAGGCTGGTGAAAACAGTTGAACTTAATTGACTGTCTGTTGCTGGCAAGCTTCCAATTCTTGAAAAATGACAGTGTAGTTAGACAATGAATAATGAGTACGGTGATTTTAAAACCTAGTATTTTACTGGATCCTTTTTATTTTTATTTTTAAAACTCTTTCTTATTCAAGTTCACCATTTTATACATTGCTATATATCACGGTCTTTTTTATATAAAGAGAAAGGCAAGGATAAATATACATTGCTGGATCTTATTGACAAAGAATTTGTATAAAAAGATCGATTTTTTTAATAAAACAGAACGGGAAGAACTAGGACGGACAAGATTATTCCTTTTTGATCACTGATTTTTGTTTTTGTTGGTTTTTATGCGTTTAAGCTCCACTTTGCATACAGTTTAACTTTATGAAATTAAATGCTAGACAATACCATTTGTTATGAGTTCAGAATGGTTTGACGACAGTAGCTATTAACCAAGTGTAGGGAAATACACGGGCAAAAATACCTATTTTAGGAACATTTTTCATGTTAAGGTAAAAAAAAAACCCAAACCAAAACCAAACAAAAACATCCAAGTTATTCTAAAGCAATGACTATTATGCTTCTTATAGGCAAGGCAAGGTAGGGCAAGGCAAGGCAAGGCAAGGCAAGGCAAGGCTAGGCAAGGCAAGGCAAGGCAAAGTTGACTTCAAAACCTACCAGACCAGAGGTACGTGAAAGTGTCGCATATTGTATTAACAAAATCAAAACATAAAACAATGTGTGGCCTTTGGGAAAAAAATATATTGAAGTCGTCAATAAAGTCATATAAGTAGAGTTAAAATATCTCCACTCTGTTTACATAGTAAATACATCAACACCTAACAAACATTGTAGTTAAACGAACAAAAGAACAATAAGTCAAGAAGAAAAATAAAGAAGGGCATTCTTTAATAGTTGTCAAGTTGAGAAAAGTCAACATGCTTTTAATATCATTTTGAGAAAATAAACTAGATGAGAGAGTAGATGTTTGTTTTTTTGCAGTTAGCAAACTCGTAATTGCTAAGCAGGAAAACAGAGGAAAACATTAACTTAAATGATCTTGAATCCTAAACGACAGATTTTTAAGTATTTCTAAAAAAAAAGCTTTTGAAGAGAAACATATAGAGATTTGTTTTTAGATATTTAGCGAACTCGTGATTGTCAAGCAGGCAAACAGAGGAATAACTTAACCGTAATAATCTTGAATCCTAAACGACCGAATTTAAGTATTTCTAAAAAAAAGTATAGGCATTTTTTTTTTATATATATTGTTCATATATTGCTCATGTCAGGAAAAAAAAACATCATATGACAGACGTTTTCCCGTAACTGTAGGCGTGTGTTTGGTTTTACTCTTTTTAGCTGTCCCACATTGTATAATACGCCAGTCCCAGTGTTCTTTCTCGACCATTACTAAGTCATCGCCACAGCCACACCCAGACTCGTTCTGTCACGCCCGTTCGAGGTATTTTTCCCTTGGAGTTAACATCGGTACCGACTCCACTACCCCGAAAGTCCTTCGGATAATACTATGAACCGAAGTCCCGTGAACGAACGCATGCAGAAAATCTTGCGCACACGTTAAATCCAGCTCCACGTTTTAGGAAGAGTAGGCCATTTTGGGATTTCTTCTTGGTGTTGTTTACGACTTTAAGTCACGGTAGATTTCTCTGCCTGAAATTTGGATTGCTCTCCCCAGGGAGAGCACGTCTCCACAAGAGCAGCGCCACCCATTATTTTTCCCCTTTTTCTATCAGCATTTGTTTCCTATCAGAGTGGCCTTTTCTAAAGAATTTTTCCAGGTACATCTCTCTTGTTGCCGTGGGTTCTTTTACGTGCACTGAAAGCGCGTTACACATCAGACTTGGTTTATCGTCTTCTCTACAAGACTAGCACCCAGACCACCACCCACGGTCTAGTGGATAGGGGGAAAAGTTTAGTGCACAAACGGGATTCGAACCTAGACATCTCGCTTTCTAGCCAGGTGCATTACCTCTAGACCGCCTATCGATCGACAGATCACTTTGTGTGCCTGTGGGAACTGCTGACAAAATAAAAAACAACAACAAAGAAACTTCATGCATTCGAGGACTGGATACCACCCCCACCCCCCCAGCCCCCCTCACAACAAAACATAGCAACAACAGCAACAACAACAACAACAGCAGCAACAAACCCCAAACCTAACATGGGTGCTTATTCATTATTTTTGAAATAAATGGAATTTAGATCAGAAATAAAAACTGAAAATAAAATATCCTGTAATTCAGAAGGTTAGCTAGCATAAGGAGCTTTATGGCTATCAGGTCGCCATGAGGCCACCAGCTAAAACAGGTCGATGGAGCTGACACCGAGTTCGTTTCGAGGGGACGAGATAGCCTAGTGGTCAGAACATTGCACTCGCAATCTGACCACCCGGGTTCGAATCCCGTTCGAGGGGATTTTTCCTCTCGAGTTAATATTAGTGCAGACTCCACTACCCCTCCAAAAGTCCTTCGGATGAGACTATAAACCCCGTGTACGAACTATAGCCCCGTGTACGAACGCACGCAGAACATCTTGCACACACGTTAAATCCTGTTCCGCTTTTCGAAAGAGTAGGCCATTATGTGCCGGTACGGTGGGAACAGATGACAAAATTGATAAAACTACATACACACGGGGAACTGGATGTAAAAAACCACACACGAGTGCTTATTCCATTATCCCAGCGAGATAAAAGAATAAATAAATAATAAAGAAAGAAACAAATAGATAAGATGTTTGGTGTATATTCTGACCGAATATTCACAGCACAGAAACTTCTAGGCCCCCTGGCCCTACCAGTGACGACAGAAATGGCTTTATTTAGGCATAAAATCGTACGACTCTTTAAACAACAACAACAACAACAACAACAATAACAATAACAACAAGAAGATTTTGTCCCCGAAGCAGTAATGCAGCTACCTTAATTGTGGTTAAAAACGGTCTCGAATACGTAAAATATCACCATCTGTGAACCTCAGAGCTGAGGCCCGACCCCCAACCTCCCTTACCTTATTCTTAATTCTCTCCATGCCAGAGGGCACATAAGGCCTGGACATCATTTCTCCTCTGGTTGCGATCTGTAGCTGCGCTGCGTGCTGCGCTCCAAGAGCTTCATCCAGCAGCATTCCGCTCCACCTCCACCATTCTTCGCCAGG
>CM060321.1:28441079-28443579 GCA_030674155.1 Stramonita haemastoma
TACGGCAACAAGAGGGTTGTCCCTGGTAAAATTCTGTAGAACTTGCCACTCTGATAGGAGGTAACGCACCTGCCTTGAGAGCGAAAAGTCCGGGTCGGAGTGTGCGGTGGTTCGAATCCTGTTTGGGCCCAACACTTTTTCCCCCATCCATTAGACCATGAGTGGTGGTCTGGGTGCTAGTTTGTGGGATGAGACAATAAACTGAGGTCCTGTGTGTTGCACATCGTTATTTAGCCTACGTAAAAGAACCTACGGCAACAAGAAGGTTGTCCCTTGGCAAAATTCTGTGGAAACAGTCTCTCTGATTGGAACACAAATACAGTTTCAGACAGGAAAAAGAAAAAAAATGGGTGGCGCTGCACTTGTGGCGACGCGCTCTCCCCGGAGGAGAGCAACCTGAATTTCACGCAATGTGCTGTGATATAAAGTGGTATAAATAAACGTTTGTCGTGCTCTCTCCTTCTGCAAAGGGGAGTCGACTGAAAAACTTGCAGGTGTTTTTTTCTAATGCAGGCAAGGAAAGCAGTGAAGTGTTTCCTCATCCTCTCCATTTATTTATTTATTTATTTATTTATTTATCTATCTATCTATCTATCTATCTATCTATCTATCTATCTATCTATCTATCTATCTATCTATCTATCTATCTATCTATCTATCTATCTATCATATCGAGGACAATGGAATAAGCACTCATATGCTTTTCTTTTTTTACATCCAGTCCCCGTGTGTATGCAGTTATGTAAATATTGTCATCTGTTCCCACCGGCACACAAAGGCATACTCTTACGAAAAGCGGAACAGGATTTAGCGTGTGTGCAAGATGTTCTGTGGGCGTTCGCACACACGACCTCGGTTTATAGTCTTATCCGAAGGATTTTTGCGGAGAGTGGAGTCAGCACTGATGTTAACTCCAGGGGAAAATTCTCCTCGTTCGGGAATCGAACCCGGGTCGTCAAACTGTGAGCGCAATGTTCTGACCACTAGGCTATCCCATCCCCCTAAGTTTAGAAGCACTGGCATAGTTGTGCCTTCATCTATCCCGAAGTCTAGTAGACCGTTGGTGTGCCACTGAAGATTTTGCTACCAGCTTCCTCCACACCTCGAGGTTTTCAGCTTTCCGCAACGCAAAAAATCGTTCCACCCAAGGTCTGTCCACTCTCTGATGTTGTCTTCCCATCGTTTTCTACTGTCTGTCTCTTCTTCGTCTCACCACTTGTACTGTTCTGTGTAAGACAGTCAGTTGTGCAGATGACGTTTGAACCTTTTTCATTTATTTATTTATTACCACTTTAAGTCACAGCAGATTTCTCTGCGTGAAATTCTGGATGCTCTCCACGGAGAGAGTGCATCGCCACAAGTGCAGTGCCACCCATTATTATTATCTTTTTGGTCTGCAACTGTATTTTGTTTCCCTATCAGAGTGGCTTTTTTCTACGGAATTTTGCCAGGAACAACCCTTTTGTTGCCGTAAGTTCTCTTACGTGCGCTAAACAATGATGTGTAACACACGGGACCTCGGTTTATCGTTTCATCCGAAAGACTAGCACCTAGACCACCACTCAGGGTCTGATGGATGGGGGAAAAGTTTTGGGCCCAAACGGGATTTAAACCACCACACACTCCGACCCGGACTTTTCGCTTTCTAGACAGGCGCGTTACCTCTACACCACCGATCCATCCAGGTTATCTCTAGGCAGTCCTGGAGATGTAGTTTCGCTGACACTGTACTGTGGTGTTAGTTTTAAAGTGTCTTTGGTGCTGTTGCTCTTCGCCATTGTGGTATGGCAGTCTGACTCAAAACACCCTGAGAGAGAAAACCTTTTTTCATAAAATATTGACTGCATTGAGCGTTGCCTATATAAAAAACAACCAACGAAACAAAAACGGTACCGAATTTCCTCAACGAGGTTTAAAGTATAAAGGTAAAGGTGTTCTATAACCTCTGTGGTCGTAGGGGAGCGAGGCATCAGAGACCTCAGCTTCTTTAAGGGGGCTAGCATAATTATTGAGGGCGGTGGCGCCCATCTCCTCTCCCTCGCTGCTTTACCTTCCCTGACCCTAAAGAGGGCAGGTACCCATTTACAGCTGGGTGAACTGGGTGGACTGTACTGTACTGAAGCCAAGGCGCGCAAACGGTCACCCATCCACTTGGTAACCACGCTCGATGATGCTTCTTAACCTTAGCTTGGGGAAAGGAAAGCGAGCTAGTGCTCTGACCACTGAGCTATCCCTTTCTCACGAGGTCTCCTAACACCTAACATTTTGAAAACATCAAAGTGGCCATCGGCATAAGGGTGTGACAGGGACCGATACTAGCTATGGCATCACTGACAGCTTTTATTGTAGAGTGGCTTTACCCCATTGATTTTTCCAAGTAAGCACATACTCTTACCATGCATAGCGCCATCCCACTTCTTACGTTATGCCGTGCTGTTGTTGTTGTTGTTGTAGTTGTAGTTGTAGTTGTAGTGTGTGTGTGTGTGTGTGTGTGTGTGTG
>CM060321.1:28446079-28448579 GCA_030674155.1 Stramonita haemastoma
AATCAAACAAACAAACAAAAAACAAATCAAAGGAAAACGGCGACAACTAGGTGAGGTTCAGTGAAGTGCTTACTCTACTGCCCACAAAAGTCTTTCGGATGAGAGTAAAAACCGAGGCCCCGTGTGCGAACGCACGCAGAACATCTTGCACACACGTTAAATCCTGTTCCGCTTTTCGTAAGAGTAGGCCATCGTGTGCCGGTGGGAACAGATGACATTTACAAAACTGCATACACACAGGGACTAGATGTAAAAAAGCATATGATTGCTTATTCCATTATCCTCGATATGGAAGAATATATAAATAAAAAATAAAAATAAAAATAAAAGAGTTCTGTCCAGCTTGAAAAATGAGAATACCCAGCAGTCTGGCCAAGCCAAGCCAAGCCAAGCCAAGCTAAGCCCTTCCCAGCCCATTCCAGCCCATTCCGGTTTAACCTTTGTCCACCTGTGTCCAGTTTGGTCTGGTCTGGTCAACTCTTAGTCTAGCTTCAGTCTATTCAAGTCAAACTCCAAATTGAGTCCAGCTCAGTCCTTTCAGATCTTTCTTTTGTATCATCGAACACAAATAACTGTAAAACTTATGTACAAGGGATTCTGTTAGTTTGACCATAAACGATACCATTGGATGTATGTGCTCGTTTATCAGCTCGGGGACGGGATAGCCTAGTGGTCAGAACATTGCGCTCGCAATTTGACAACCCGAGTTCGATTCCCATTGGAGGGGATTTTTCCCCTGGAGTTAACATCAGTGCTGACTCCACTCTCCCTAAAAGTCTGTCGGATGTGACTGTAAACCGAGGTCCCGTGTGCGAACGCACGCAGAACATCTTGCGCACACGTTAAATCCTGTTCCGCTTTTCGTAAGAGTAGGCTATCGTGTGCCGGTGGGAACAGATGACAATATTTACACAACTGCATGCACACGGAGACTGGATGAAAAAAAAGCACATGATTGCTTATTCCATAATCCTCGATATAAAAGAAAAATATAAAATAAATAATTTTTTTAAAATTTGAAACAAATAAATGGATTCACAACAAACTGCTGCTTTGTCCAGTCCCCATAATTCTTATAATAAAGAACTGGTTGAACCTGCCAGTCAAATGGCTCCATTAACAGCCTGAAAGAATTATTATTTAGTGCGTACAGCCTTTGGATTATATATACCAACGCATTATTTTGCCGTACTAGAAAGATCCTTACATGCGGCAGTGAAAGTGAGAAGTGTAGAAAAGTATCTATTAGTATTTCTAAACACTAATCACAGGTAGCAGATTACCATCATAAGTCCACCTTTCTTGTACCCCCCTCCCCCCAACCCCCACCCCCCCAAAACCAAACCAAACCAAACAACCCCCCCTCCCCCAAACAAACAAACAAACAACAACAAAAACAACACCCTTAACAAAACACATCCTTTTACGAAACACAATGATGTTGCTTTTCTACATGTTCACTTTGAATTGAAGTGAAAAGGTGAAAAAGTAGCGTGATGCATGCAGGTTGTTTCACTGATTTGGAAGTGCCACATCAAACAGACTCTGACAACAGCGCTATAAATAATTATCATCAGCTAATAACGGGATGGACGGCTCTAACGCATCATTTCATGACAAAATACCACCATGTTCTCTTCTTCTCTATTATTAATCACTTTGTGTGTGTGTGTGTGTGTGTGTGTTGTGGTGTGTGTGTGTGTGTGTGTGTGTGTGTGTGTGTGTGTGTGTGTGTGTGTGTGTGTGTGTGTGTTGTTGTTGTTGTTGTTGTTGTTGTTGTTGTTGTTGTAGTTTAATTTAAAGTCTATTCACACTTGGTGATATTAGACTAAACAAACAAAGAACAAAACAAAAAACAAACAAACAAAACCCTACCATAAAATATTTACAGAAAACTTGGAAATAATCCAAGCAACATCAGAAATGTGTGTGTGTGTGTGTGTGTGTGTGTGTGTGTGTGTGTGGCGTGCGTGCGTGCGTGCGTGCGTGCGTGCGTGCTGTGTGTTATTTTATTTATTTTTATTTTATTCTTTTATACCGAGGAAAATGGAATAAGCACTCATGTGCTTTTTTTTTCCATCCAGTCCCGCGTGTGTATGTAGTTGTGTAAATATTGTCATCTGTTCCCACCGGCACACAATGGCCTACTCTTACGAAAAGCGGAACAGGATTTAACTTGTGCGCAAGATGTTCTTGTTGTGTGTGTGTGTGTGTTGTGTGTTGTTGTGTGTGTGTGTGTGTGTGTGTGTGTGTGTGTGTGTGTGAGAGAGAGAGAGAGAGAGAGAGAGAGAGAGAGAGAGAGAGGAGAGAGAGAGAGAGAGAGGAGAGAGAGAGAGAGAGAGAGAATCATCATCATCATCATCATCATCATCATCATCATCATCATCATCATCATCATCATCATCATCATCATCGTCATCCTTACCTTTATTATCACTATTTTTTTGTCATCGGGAGTACACTTTATGGGGATGGGGGGTGGGGGGGTGGGGGTGGGGGG
>CM060321.1:28453579-28458579 GCA_030674155.1 Stramonita haemastoma
AATGGGCAAAATAGAAGATTTAGATTCCTCAATTAAAACAAGTTGTTTACGTTTGTCTAAAAACGATGACATGAGTTCTATTGTATTATCTGAAAGACCATACAGTTTCAGTTTTCTTAGAAGAAGCTTGTGATCAATCAAATCAAATGCTTTTGAAAAATCAACAAACAGGACACCAGTAATTAAATTGTTATTTATGTTGGTTAGCCATTTGTCAACTAAGTTCGTTAGTGCAGTGTGACACGAATGGTTTTTTCGAAATCCAGATTGATTGGGATGAAATAGGTCATGCTTATTGAAGTGGCTAAGAATGTGCTGTCTAATGTGATTTTCTAAAGGTTTAGATAAGTTAGATAATATAGAAATAGGTCGATAATTTGCAGGATTAGAACGATCACCAGCTTTATGGAGTGGCAAAACTTTGGCAACTTTGAAAGCTTTTGGGAAACGATTTTTTGCTATAAATAGATTGAATACATAGGTCAATGTTTCTGAGATAACTGGAGCTGCTATTTTTAAGATCTTACCATTGATACCATCTAACCCACATGTGCCTGTTTGTTTTAAATGGGTCAAAGCATTGTAAACTTCATTCACAGACATAAATGGAATATTAAGTTTTGATGAGATGTTTTTAGAAGCACAGAACTCATCTAGTACTTCAAGATTATTTAAGTGAGAGGTGTTAGTTTGGATAGTTGATTGAGCTATATTACAAAAATGATCATTGAGTTTATCTGGCACTATGTCTAAAGGAAGTGAAGATTTAGATCTAAAATCCTTTTTAGTTAAGCGGTTTATGGCATTCCACATAGATTTATTATTAGACTTGTCAGAAACAAGCTTTTGAAAATACTCCTTTTTAGCCTGTCGTTTCAAATATGTGACAAGATTTCTTTGTTTAATAAATTCATCCCTTGTTCCATTGATCAATAACAAATCTCGTAATTTTATTGCATCTTCAACATGTTTAGTCAGCCATGGTGGTTTAGGGTCAGTTTTAACTCGTTTAGTTTTTAAAGGTGCATGTTTGTCATAAACATTCAAAAAGTTATGATACCAAATTTCAAATGCATTATCTGGATCCGTGAACTGGTAAACTAAAGGAAAATGTGAATTATTTAAATCCCAAAGGAAACTGTTTATGTCAAAATGTCTAAGATTTCTGTATTTAAGCCACTTATGGCTGTTCTTTGGAATACTAACTCCCTTTCTTGACCATGTAAAGCACACAGGGAAATGATCACTACATCCATAGGTTGGAGAACACACCTCTAACATATTGTTTAATGCCGTAGCATAAACATGGTCAATCAGGGTTTTCGAAGTAGCTGTGACTCTTGTAGGTTTGTCAATCAATTGGACCAGTTGGAAAGATTCATAAGTATGTGTCCAGGTTGACTGACGTTTCTGTAAATCAATATTAAAATCACCTAACAATATTGTCTCATCAGAATATATAGCTATGTCTTCCATTAATAAAGTAAAATTGTCTATCCAGTTTGCATGTTCAGCTGGGTTTCTGTAAATGAACCCCAAGAGTATAGGTTTTGCTTTTTTGAAATTAACCTGTATCCATAAGGATTCAACATTATGCAGATCTATAGGGTGTATTTGCTTGAAGTTTATTGTCTGGTGGATATAAACAAGAAGTCCTGTTTCTTTGGAATGATTAGGATCTCTACGAATACAAGAATATCCTGGAAAAGAGATTTCTTCATCTGAAATATGAGCTGTAAGGCGTGTCTCTGCAAAGCCAAAAATATGGAAAAATTTCCCAGAGTTGGATAAAATATTTGACACATCCACTAATTTACCATACAAATGATTTATATTAAGGAACCCTACTCTCAGACCATCTCTTGATGGCCAGACATCAATAGTGTTTGTCAAGGACATCATAAACACAAAAAGGAATTAATAATCAGCACATTAAGTATTACATGTAAAAAAAAAAAACAAAAAAAAACAACAACGTTTTTTTAAAAAAATAAGAAGAAGAAAGACAAAAACAGCGAGGGAAAATATTATGAAACCTGTCCGTTTTGTATAAATACAAATACTATATAAGTAACCACAAGTTTGGTTAAAGAAAACCCAGGTAACAAAACACTATGTTTGTTCACATTTGGTCCAGGGCACACATGTGCATGCAAGAAACCAAGAAAGACAATTCACAAAACAGTTTAAATGAAAAAAGAAAAAAAGAAGAAGAAGAAGAAGAAAAACCCACCACCAACAACCCACAACAAAGATGCACACAATTTTTCAAGAAAAACTAGTCGACAACTAACAGATTTCAAGCACAAAAAATCTGAATAAGTACGTGTTCTCTGTCTGTCAATCCGAAGCCCAGTATTATATCAAATAGCCACTGAGTAATCAATTCATTTTAACATCCCACAAGGTCAATGTCTGTTAACACACACACACACACACACACACACACACACACACACACAAACAATAGGCACGCGCGCACACACACACAACACGCACACACACACACAGAGAGGGGAGAGAGAGAGAGAGAGAGAGAGAGAGAGAGAGAGAGAGAGAGAGAGAGAGAGAGAGAGAGAATTATGACAATGGCAAAAGATTAGGATTATTGTGGTAAACTTTTAAGCCCATTCACAAGGGGACAGCAGGAATGGGACTGGGCACAAAACACATATCTAATCAAGAAAAAAAAAAGCAAAACAAAACAAAACACAAAATAACAATAGCTACAGCCCAAGTAATCATCGCGTCATGGATTCCACATCATGATACATAGCTGTAAGAAAAAACACAGGTACTAGAAACTATGATTGATGTAGCTTTAACAGAGCGAGAACAATGAGCAAAGATCTATTGATGTTAGGCTTCAGTTTTACAAACCATTCAGCAGCGCCTCACGCGTTTCATTGATGTATGCTTTGTGTGTGTGTGTAGTTGGTTTTTGTTTTTGTTTTTTGTTTTGGTGGTGGTGGTGGTGGTGGTGGTGGTGTGTGTGTGGTGTGTGTGTGTGTGTGTGTGTGGTGGTGGTGGTGGTGGTGGTGGTGGTGGTGGTGGTGTGTGTGTGTGTGTGTGTGTGTGGTGTGTGTGTGATGTGTGTGTTGTGTTGTGTGTGTGTGTGTGTGTGTGTTATGTGTGTGTGTGTGTGTGTGTTTGATGGTGTGTGTTGTGTGATGTATGGTGTTGTATGAGTGTGTGTTTGTGTTATTTGAGTTTCTGTGTGTGTGTGTATGTGTGTGTGTGTGTGTGTTATCCCCGGTCAGAATGTGGCTACATAACACTTTGCAGTTCTATCAGTTCATGTCACGCAAGTAATGAAGCCGTCCTGGAATATTGTTGTTGTTGTTGTTGTTGCGCATTTCCCAGCTTAACACCCTGGGGGGGGGGGGGGTCACCCAGAATGTGCCCTATGACTCACTCATCCCACCTGGGAATCACCGTGAGATTGAAATTGCACACTGAATGAGAAGTTTGCGTGTATGACTGTTTTCAAGTACCCCACCATATAGACAGCCATACTCCGACTTCAGAGGATTTTTTCTCCTTTAAAGGAAAGTGCAGGTTGTTATGGGGGCGGGATAGTTAAGTGGTCAGAGCACTCTTTTTCCCCAGTCAAAATTAAGCAGCGTCGAGCGTGGTTACCAGTTGGATGGGTGACCGTTTGCGCACCTTGGCTTCAGTACAGTCCCCCCCAGTTCATGCATCTGTAAATGGGTACCTGCCCTCTTTAGGGTCAGGGAAGGTAAAGTAGCGAGGGAGAAGAGATGGGCACCGCCGCGCCCTCAATATGCTGGCCCCTAGAGAAGCTGAGGTCTCTGATGCCTTGCTCCCCTACGACCACATAAGTTATGGGACACCTTTACCTTTTACCTTTTTGCAGGTTGTTATGTTAGGAGCTTGTCATGGCTGAAGGCAATCTCAAACAAAATTTTACAACATAACATTCTAGTAGTAGGCCATGGCAATTAGCTGACATCCATAACTGACACAGCTTTTGGCCTGGGCTGGTCCTGGGATGATAAAACAAAACAAAACTAAAAGGTAAGATCACAAAACAAAACAAAACTAAAAGGTAAGGTCACAAAACAAAACAAAACTGAAAGGTAAGGTCACAAAACAAAACAAAACAAAACTAAAAGGTAAGGTCACAAAACAAAACAAAACTAAAAGGTAAGATCATAAAACAAAACAAAACAAAAAGGTAAGATCACAAAACAAAACAAAACTAAAAGGTAAGATCACAAAACAAAGCAAAACTAAAAGGTAAGATCACAAAACAAAACAAAACTAAAAGGTAAGATCACAAAACAAAACAAAACTAAAAGGTAAGATCACAAAACAAAACAAAACTAAAAGGTAAGATCACAAAACAAAACAAAACTAAAAGGTAAGATCACAAAACAAAACAAAACAAAACTAAAGGTAAGATTTCAAAACAAAACAAAACAAAACTAAAAGGTAAGATCACAAAACAAAACAAAACTAAAGGTAAGATCACAAAACAAAACAAAACAAAACAAAACTGAAAGGTAAGATCACAAAACAAAACAAAACTAAAGGTAAGATCACAAAACAAAACAAAACTAAAGGTAAGATCACAAAACAAAACAAAACTAAAGGTAAGATCACAACCCCCCCTCCTCCAAAACTAAAGGTAAGATCACAAAACAAAACAAAACTAAAGGTAAGATCACAAAACAAAACAAAACTAAAGGTAAGATCACAACCCCCCTCCTCCAAAACTAAAGGTAAGATCACAAAACAAAACAAAACTAAAGGTAAGATCACAAAACAAAACAAAACTAAAGGTAAGATCACAACCCCCCCTCCTCCAAAACTAAAGGTAAGATCACAAAACAAAACAAAACTAAAGGTAAGATCACAAAACAAAACAAAACTAAAGGTAAGATCACAACCCCCCCTCCTCCAAAACTAAAGGTAAGATCACAAAACAAAACAAAACTAAAGGTAAGATCACAAAACAAAACAAAACTAAAGGTAAG
>CM060321.1:28471079-28478579 GCA_030674155.1 Stramonita haemastoma
CTCAGCAATGATAGTCTCTGTTTGTGGCTTCAGTCTGTTCAATATAATCTTCAACATGACCTTGTTTCGGTGGCATATGAGGCTGATTGTGCGGTAAAACTTTCCAAGAGCGGACAGAGAGAGTGACCATGATCTTGTAATGATGACATTCCGACTCCGTCTAAGAACATCACAGACAGAACAACATCAGGATTAAGTTTGACCTCGAGAAGCTGAAGGGTCCAGAGGTAGCAGAAATTTTT
Organism: Stramonita haemastoma; assembly: GCA_030674155.1. Taxonomy (NCBI): domain Eukaryota; kingdom Metazoa; phylum Mollusca; class Gastropoda; order Neogastropoda; family Muricidae; genus Stramonita; species Stramonita haemastoma. The sequence continues at coordinate 28,471,322 of CM060321.1, forward strand.
CAGGCAAGGATAGGTGGGAAGTTTGCAGCACTCCTCTGATAGACTCAGATGATACTGGTATAGGTACCTTGACGGATAGTTTCAACACAGCAGTGACTGAAAGAACAAGCGAATTTTTTGGCAAACATCGACCAGTCAAAAAACATTGGGTCACACCTAACATCCTACAACTATGCGACAAACATAGCGAGTTGAAGAAAAAGAAAAATGAAACATAAGAAAGAGCAGAACAATATAGGGCTTTCAACAAAAAAATTAGGAAGTCCATAACAGAAGCTAAAGAGAAATGGATTGGTGAACAGTGCCAGGACATTGAAGAAAACATCAAGAAAACAACAGCAAAAAAGCATATCAACTGGTGAAAGATCTGACTGGCACAAAACAGGGAAGAAGCTCAACAATCCAAGACAAAAATGGGAAGTGCCTCACTGATGACCAGGATAATCCTGAACAGATGGACAGAATACTGCTCCGACCTGTACAACTACAAAACCACGGGAGATCCAGAAGTCCTCAATGTCCCCACAAGCACAGATACAGACAGTCACCCTATCCTCCGAGAAGAAGTGGAAACAGCAGTCAGATCGCTGAAAAAGGGGAAGTCAGCAGGGGCTGGCAACATTCCAGTTGAGTTGGTTCAAGCTGGAGGGGAAGCCATGATCAACACTCTACTAAAAATCTGCAACAAAATCTGGCAGGCAGGAAAATGGCCAACGCCATGGACACAATCACTTATCATCACCCTCCCCAAGAAAAGAAATCTTCAGCAGTACAGTAATACAAACACACATACATACATACATACATACATACATACATACATACATACATACATACATACATACATACATACATACATACATACATACATACATACATACATACATACATACATACATACATAGCCTATTCTTCCCAAAGGCGGAGCATGTTTTAACGTGTGCACAAGATGTTCTGTTTACGCGTGTGCGCAGTGCGTGTGTGGATATGCGTGCGTGCGTGCATGTGTAGATGTGTGAGAGCGTGCATGCGTCTGTATGTGTGCGCGCGCGCGCGCGCGCGCGCGCGCGAGTGAGCTCATGTGCGCATCTGGTCCTGTGCGCATGCATGCATGAGTGCGCGTGTTCAGTTCCTGTTCAAAATGAGATACTGAAATGAAGCAGAATGGTCCTTTCAAAGGCGTTTGAAAACTCCCGCACAATTTTTGCCCCCCAAACGAAAAAAAAAACAAAAAACAAAAAAAAGAAGAAAAATGTTTCCTCAGAAGTTATTAAATGCTAGTCATTTCCTTTTTTTTGTTCTTCTTATTAATTGTCAAAGATTGAAGTCTTTTTTTTTTTTTTAAAGAAAAAAAGAATCAAGTGATATCTTTTGTGTAGACTATCAGTTGTTTTTTTTTGAAAGAAAAAAGAATGAAGTGGTATTTTTGTGTAGGCTATCAGAGTTGTATTTTTGAGAGAAAAAAGAATAAAGTGATATTTTTGTGTAGACTATCAGAGTTTTTTTATTTTTGAAAGAAAAAAGAATGAAGTGATATTTTTGTGTAGACTATCAGAGTTTTGTTTTTGAAAGAAAAAAGAATGAAGTGATATTTTTGTGTAGACTATCAGAGTTTTTTTTATTTTTGAAAGAAAAAAGAATGAAGTGATATTTTTGTGTAGACTATCAGAGTTTTGTTTTTGAAAGAAAAAAGAATGAAGTGATATTTTTGTGTAGACTATCAGAGTTTTTTTATTTTTGAAAGAAAAAAGAATGAAGTGATATTTTTGTGTAGACTATCCGGATGGTGTTTTTATTGTTGAAAATGAAGTGGCAAAAAGGTGTGGGTTAGTGACGACAAAGTATAGAGGTATAGAAGTATCGACCTCAAAGCACAGAGGACTAAGCTGGGTTGCGTGCTTTTGCCCAGCATCGGATGTCCTATTAAAACTAGCAGTCTGAAGTGTTCTTTCTTTCTTTCTCTTCTCTGTCTGTGTGTCTTTATCTCGGTTAGATCCATACTGTCAATCTGTCTGTCTGTCTGTTCACACACACACACACACACACACACACACACACACACACACACGCGCGCGCGCGCGCGCACACACTCACACACACACACACATCACACACGCGCGCGCGTGCACACACACATAGACACACACACACACACACACTCTCTCTCTCTCTTTCTTTCTCTCTCTCTGTGTCTGTCTCTGTCTCTCAGTCTCTCAGTCTCTGCCTCTCTGTCTTCTGTCTGTCTGTCTCTCTGTATCTGTCTCTGCCTCTCTGTCTCTCTCTCTCTCTGTCTGTCTGTCTCTTTCCGTGTATTTGTGTGTGTGTGTGTGTGTGTGTGTGTGTGTGTGTGTGTGTGTGTGTGTGTGTGTGTGTGTGTGTGTGTGTGTGGTCTGTGTCTGTGTGTCTGTGTGTCTGTGTGTCTGTGTGCGCGCGCATGTTTTTTTTGTTTCTTTGTCTTAGCGCTCACTCTTCTCCTTTCCTTTACCCCCTCCTCCTCCTCTTCTCGCTTTCCCTTTCTCTTCAGTGGCTCTTAGGAGGCATTTCGAGTGAATTATTTAATGTGAACAAGGCACTACTACTATGAGAAATTTGATGTAGTCCAGTTACATTCTGTCCAACATACGCTATACCCGAGTTGTTAGCACCGCTCGACTTCAATCCTGTGGGTCCATTAATGAAGTCGTGGGTTTGAATCTCGGCGGTGACATCTGGTGAATGAAGGGTGGGGATTTTTATGATATCCCAGGACAACCTCAAGTGCAGACTTACCAGTGCCTTAATTCCCTTTGTGCATGTCCAGAACAAGCAGAACATTAATTAAATGTGCACGTTCAATATCCCGTAGTTCATGTCAGCGTTCGTGGGTTATAGAAATTCAAACATACCCAGTATTCAACCTGTACTATGAAATGAGCTGCTTGATTGCGGAATGTGGTGGCTGAGGCCAGCAGGCAGACCTCCTGCAGAGTTACAAACACAGGAGAAGACATCATCATCATCATCATCATCATCATCATCATCATCATCATCATCATCATCCCTCATCATCATCATCATCATCATCATCATCATCATCCACCACCACACCACCACCACCACCACCACCACCACCACCCACCACCACCACCACCCTCCTCCTCCTCCTCCTCCTCCTCCTCCTTTACACCCAGTGGTGTGTAGGGCAGCAACAACAAAGTCTTTCCACCCCTGCCAATCCTGGGCCAGCCTGGCCAATGAACTCCCAAGAGTGCTGCATGGCTTTCATCTCACATTCCACTGTCCTCCTCCTCCATGTTGTTCTTGGTCTTCCTCTCTTTCTCTTGCCGTCTGGGTCCAGTGCAGTGCTGTTCTTGCGACAGATTGTGTGTTTTCTCCGGAGTACACCTGGTACTACACATTTCACCTAGTAAGGGACCGCAGAGAAAAAAAGACGTAGACCCACTTTTCTTTTATCTTTTATCTTATATATATATATATATTTTTTTTTTCGAGGATAATGGAATTAGCACTCATGGTTTTTTTTATTTTTTTTTACATCCAGTCCTCGTGTGTATGCAGTTTTGTAAATTCTGTCATCCGTTCCCACCGGCACACGATGGCCTACTCTTACAAAAAGCGGAACGGAATTTAACGTGTGCGCAAGATGTTCTGCGTGCGTTCACACACGGGGTCTCGGTTTATAATCTCATCCGAAAGACTTTTGTGGAGAGTGGAGTCAGCACTGATGTTAACACAGGGGAAATATCCCCTCAACGGGAATCGAACCCGGGTCGTCATATTGAGAGCGCAATGTTCTGACCACTAGGCTTTCCCGTCCCCCGTGTTCATGTGCTCTCTTACAGTATTATGCAGGTGTAGGCCTATAGTTCTTTCATACAAAAGAAAGAGTATGTGTGATATAATGTGTATGCGCGCACATGACGTGTGTTTATGTACGTACACGTTTGAGAGAGAGAGAGAGAGAGAGAGAGAGAGAGAGAGAGAGAGAGAGAGAGAGAGAGAGAGAGAGAGAGAGAGAGAGAGAGAGATAGAACACTGCAGACGTCTGTGTGTGCGGCAGACCATTTTCCCGTCTTTATATATCCCTGTTATCCTGCAACTCTGAGACCAGCGAAAGAGGCTTATTTCCGCGCTTTTTAAATTAAAAAAAAACAACAACCTTTGAATGGTTATTGTTGTTGTTGTTTTTATATTGTTTGTTTGTTTGTCTTTTCTGTATGGCTATGTAGGTATTGGTCTTATTCTATCATCATAATATGCCTGTATTTAAAAAAAAAATCCTAATAAATGCCTAAAGGGCAGGGAACTAGATATATAAAAAAGCAAAACATAAGGAGTACTCATCCTATTATCCTGGAAATGACCAAAAAAAATCATTTGATTTGATCTCTCTCTCTCTCTCTCTCTCTCTCTCTCTCTCTCTCTCTCTCTCTCTCCTCTCTCTCTCTCTCTCTCTCTCTCTCTCTCTCTCTCTCTCTCTCTCTCTCTCTCTCTCTCTCTCTCTCTCTCTCTTTTTTACATTTTTTTTCTCCAGCCGTGACCTGTCAACCCTTGATGACGGTGACGGGGGCATCCCCCCTGTACAACAGCAAGCCCCCGGACAATAACAAACCCCCGAAGTACATGGACTCCGTCACCTGGCAGTGTGATCCTGGCTGGCAGCAGACCTCGGGCCTGACCATGCATCAGCATAAACGGGTGTGCATCGCGGACGGCTCCTGGCTTCTGCACCCCAACTACCAAACCCCTGCCCTCACCTGTGCGAGTGAGTAGGGAGGGGTGTGACCATTGTATTTTCTGTGTTAATTGAATTAGGCTGATTTTTGTTTTTTTTTCTGTGTGTGGAATTCCGAGTTTTTTTATATTTATAGATTGTGTTGTGTTGTGTTTGTATTGTGTTTTTGTATTGCATTGTATTGGTACTGTCTTTAACTTGTCTTGCATTGTATTGTATTGTCTTGCATTGCATTGTTTTTTTGTATTGAATTGAATTGTATTGTCTTAACTTGTCTTGCATTGTATTGTATTGTCTTGCATTGCATTGTATTTTATTGCATTGCATTGTCATTGTCTTGACTTGTCTTGTATTGTATTGTATTGCATTGCATTGTATATTTATTGCATTGCAGTTTATTGTATTGTATTGCATTGCATTGTATTGATTTGTCTTGTCTTGCATTGTCTTGACTTGTATTGTCTTGTATCGTATTGTGTTGCGCATCATGTTGTATTGCATTGAGTTATATTGTATTGTATTGCATTGTATTGTATTGATTTGTCTTGTCTTGCATTGTCTTGACTTGTATTGTCTTGTATCGTATTGTGTTGCGCATCACATTGTATTGCATTGTGTTATATTGTATTGACTTACATTGTAGTGTATACTCCTTTCAGTTACAGCATATTTCTTTTCTGCGTGAAATTCGGGATGCTCTACCCGGGGACAGTTAGTGTGTCGCCACTAGAACAGCGCCACTTGGCATTTACCTTTTTCTGTCTGCATGTGCATTCATTTGATTTCTTATAAATATTAAGGTTTTTTCCCCTTGCAGAATTTCGCCAGGAGCAACTCTTTTGATGCCATGAGTTCTTTTACGTGCGCTAAATGTTTGTTGCAAGCAAGACAGTACAATTCCCCTAGTTCACCCAGCTGTAAATGGGTACCTGCCCTCTTTAGGGTCAGGGAAGATAAAGTAGCGAGGGAGAGGAGATGGGCGCCGCCCTCAACATGCTGGCCCCTAGAGAAACTGACGTCTCTGACGCCTCGCTCCCCTACGACCACACAGGTTATGGGACACCTTGACCTTTACCTTTTTAAAAAAAAATTATCTGAAATGACGAGCACTCAGATCACTACTTAGGATCTGGGGGATGGAGTCAAAGTTTGGATTTAAATCGAACCATATCAAATCGATTCCAATCAAAAGAAATAGAACTAAAAAAAGAAATGTGATGGTACATGGTTTTTTATTTATTTATTTATTTTATTCTTTATATCGAGGATAATGGGATAAGCACTCTTGTGCTTTTTACATCCAGTCCCAGTGTGTATGCAGTTTTTGTAAATCGTGTCATCTGTTCTCACCGGCACACAATGGCCCACTCTTACGAAAAGCGAAACAGGATTTAACGTGTGCGCAAGATGTTCTACGGTGTTCGCAAAACGGGGCCTCGGTTTATAGTCTCATCCGAAAGACTTTTGGGGGAAGTGGAGTCAGCGCTGATGTTAACTCCAGAGGAAAAATCCCCTCGACCGGGAATCGAACCCGGGTCGTCAAATTGAGAGCGCAATGTTCTGACCACTAGACTATCCCGTCCCCTATCATGATCAATTCACGTGTGTCCTGTCTCACATCATGTATTGATTTTACACTTAACAATGAATAAATAAACTGTAAATACCTATTCTTGGCTAGCGTGCGGTAGGTGATGCTACCCGCTTCGAATCAGTGCGTTTTATGTAGAAAATTTTATTGCTGTTTTCGCTAGGTATTTAAAAAAAAAAAGAAGCTTTTTGATACTTTTATATGGACATATTGACATGAACATGCTATGGTACAAAAAAAGCACAGAGGAAGTTCTAGCCATCATGATGGAATGTTTTTTTTTAATTATATTTTTTTTAGGTTCCTGGTTAGAAGGTCTCAAGCAACAAAGCAAGGGTAAAAATGCACCAAAGCACAGCAAAGCACAGCACAGCACAGCACAGCACAGCACAGCATAGCACAGCATAGCAAGCACAGCACAGCACAGCACAGCACAGCACAGCATAGTACAGCACAGCACAGCACAGCACAGCACACATCACCACACACACCACACCACACCACACCACACCACACCACACCACACCACACCACACCACACCACACCACATCACACCACACCACACCACCCCACCCCACCCCACCCCACCCCACACCACATCAAACCACACCACACCACACCACACCACACCACACCCCCCTACCCTACCCAACCCTACCCCATCCCACCCCACCCCACCACACCCCACCACACCCCCATCTCACCATACTACCCCCAGCCCCTCTTACACCCCCTGAACCCCCCCAATTCCCACCCCCCAACCCTAACCCCTCCTCCTCTCCAACTACTACTCCCCCTACCCGTACCCCCCCCCCCCCCCCACAAACCCTTAACTTAACCTAACCTCTAAAACAAAAAAACCGACCCTGTTTTTTTTTTTTTTTTTTTCTTCCAGGAAAAATCTGTGGGTCAGTGCCCCCAGCCCCCGCCC
>CM060321.1:28483579-28486079 GCA_030674155.1 Stramonita haemastoma
CGGGGCCCCCCCCCTTTTTTCTCCCCCCCCCCCCTTCCACCCTTTTGGGGCCGGGTTTTGGGGGGTTCAAGGGGGGTTCCGGGGGGGGGTTTTTTTTTAAAAATTTTTCCCCCCCCCTTTTCCCCCCCCCTTTTTAAAAAAAAGGGGGGTTTTAAAAAAAGGGGGTTTAAAACCCAAAAATTTCCCCCCTTTTTTTAAAGGGTTTTTTTTGGGGGGGGGGGGTTTAAAAAAAAATTTAAAAAATAAAAAGGGGGGGTTTTAAAAAAAAAAAATTTTTTTTTTTTAAAAAAAAAAAAAAAAAAATTTTTTTAAAAAATTAAAAAAAAATTTTTAAAAAAATTTTTTTGGGGGGGGGGGGTTTTTTAAAGGGGTTTTTTTTTAAATTTTTTAAAAAAAAAAAATTTTTAAAAAAAAAAAAAAAATTTTTTTCCCCAAAGGGGGACCTTTTGGGGGTTTAAAAAAAAAATTTTTTAAAGTAAAAAAAAAAATTTTTTTTTTTCCCCAAAAAAAAAGGTTTAAATTTTTCCCTTTTTTTTTAAATTTTTTTTTTTGGGGGAAAAAAAAAAATTTTCTTTGGGGGGGAAAAAAAAAAAAAAAAAAATTTTTTTTTTAAAAAAAAAAAAATAAAAATAAAAAAATAAAAAAATTTAAAAATAAAAAATAAAAAAAATTAAAAATTAAAAATAAAAAACAAAAAAAAAAAAACAATAAAAAACAAAAATTTTCCCCAAAAAAAAAATAAAACCCCCCCAAAAAAAACCCCCCCCCAAAAAAAAAAAAAAAAGGGGGGGAAAAAAAAAAGGGCCCCCCCCCCCTTTTTAAAAAATTAAAAAACCCCCCCGGGGGGGAACCCCAAAAAAAGAAACCCCCAAAAAAAAAAAAACCCCCCCCCCCCAAAAACCCCTTTAAAAAAACCCCCCCCCCAAAAGGGGGGGAAAAAAATTTTTTTTTTTTGGGGTTTTTTTCCCCCCCCCCTGGGTTTTTTTTTTTAAAAAAAATTAAAAGGGGCCCCCCCCACCTTTTTTAAAATTTTTGGGGTTTTTTTTTTTTGGGGGGCCCCCCCCCCTTTGCCCCCTTTTTAATTTTGGGGAAAAAATTTTTGGGGTTTTTTTTTTTTTCCCCCAAAAAAAAAATTTTTTTAAGAAATTTTTTTAAAAAAATTTTTTTAAAAAAACCCCCTTTTTTTTTTTTTTTAAAAATTTTAAAAATTTTAAAAAAAAAAAAAATTTTTTTTTTTTTTGGGGGGAAAAAAGGGGCCCCCAAAAAAATATGCATAAATTTTTAATTTTTTTTAACCCCCAAAGGAAAAAAAAATGGGTGGTTTAAAAACCCCCCCGGGGGAAAAAAAAAGGGGGCCCCCGGGGGGGGGGGACATAATACATACATACATCTACTAAAACTACATACTACCATACATACATAAACTACAACATACATCTCATACATACATACATACATACATCTACATACATACATACATACTTTAAATACATACACACCACAAAACATAATACATACATACATACATACACACACAGACACATACAAATAAAAGACACACACCACAACACTCACACACACACACACACACACATACACTACGCCCCGCGCACGCAAAACACGCACGCACGCCCCGAAAACCCACGCAAGCACGCACAAACCTCCTTCAAACTTCAATAAAAAAAAAACTCAACTAAAATCAACCGTCACCATTACCCTTGTGGTCGAAAGGAGCACCACGCTATAAACTAAGACCACCACCAGAGTTCACCATCTCTCTCTTGGTGCAGAGTTCTACCCATGTCCTGTAGCCCTCCCAGACTCACTAATCAATCAGCTGCAGTGATGTTGGCAATGTAGGATGATGATATTGGTGGTCGGTCTGCCTCCTTTCCCCTTTGCCCTCAAACAACTGCAGTGATGTTGGCAATGTAGGATGATGATATTGGTGGTCGGTCTGCCTCCTTTCCCCTTTGCCCTCAAACAACTGCAGTGATGTTGGCAATGTAGGATGATGATATTGGTGGTCGGTCTGCCTCCTTTCCCCTTTGCCCTCAAACCTTAGAACTGTCTGTCATGACATTTTGTCTGTGTGTGATTTATTTCTTAATTTTTTTCAGTCTTTTAAAAATTTTTTTCAAGTAATGTTCACAGACCAATATAGTGTAAATATCAAGCCACAAATGGTTCATATCAAAGCTTGTAAAGAAATAAGAAAGATGAGACTACAGATATACGATATATAAGCATAAATGTTTTAGCTAATGTATGAACTCAAATGGTCATATAGACACATACACACATATGCATGCATGCATGCATACATTCATTTTCACACACACAGTGAGAAAAAAAATGGGTGGCACTGCACTAGTGGCGACGCGCTCTCTCCGGGGAGAGCAGCCCGAATTTCACGCAGAGAAATCTGCTGTGACATAAAGTGGTATAATACATACATACATACATACATACATACATACATACATACATACATACATAC
>CM060321.1:28488579-28501079 GCA_030674155.1 Stramonita haemastoma
AGGCCTGGCTACACCAGGGTCGGGGGAGGAACGGGGCAGAGGAGGTGCACAGCTGATGGGGCCTGGAACATCCAGGATCCTGCCGACCCTGATCCTCTCTGCCTGGGTAGTTATTTTTATTTTATTTATTTATTTATTTATTTGTTTATTTATTTAGATATGAAAAATATTGTAGAATGTAGAATTTAGAATGTAGAACACGCACACATACATACATACATACATACATACAGACAGACAGACAGACATACATACATACATACATACATACATACATACATACATACATACATACATACATACACTCACACACACACACACACACACACACACACACACACACACACACACACACACACACACACACACACACACACACACACACACACACACACACACACACACACACACACGAGTGAAACGACAGACTTCAGATGGTATATTCATACCCCTTGCCTGACCAAGATAAAAAAAAAAAATCTACATTTAGAATTTTTTATGATGTAGAATTTATTTATTTATTTTTTCATTCATTCATTTATTTGTTCTTTTATAGCGAGGATAATGGACTAAGCACAAAGTGACTTTGTGCATGCTTGTTTCTTTTCCTTTCTTTCATGTTTAAAAAAAAAATGTTTTGATGATGATGATTGAAAAAAAGTAGATGTTTTTGCTTTTTCAATGTCCCTTCACCTTCACCTATCACGTAGTCCCGCGGGGGCAGCATTGAAGATTTTGCAACCAGCTTCCTCCACTCGGATTCCTATGGTACTCTCTTTTTCAAAGCAAATCGTTCCACCCAAGGCCTGTCCACTCTCTGATGTTGTCTTCCCACCGTTTTCTCTGTCTGCCTCTTCGTCTCCCTCCTTGTACTGTTCTCTGTAGGACAGTCTTGGCCAGTCCAGATGTTCGTGTGACGTGCCCGTACCACTTAAGCTTGCGCTTTTTCAATGTACTATCTGGAAATGAAAAAATGTGATGCTGGGTTTGATTTTTGCATTCAGAATTAGTTCATACCGGAGTTTTTTTTTCTTTTTCTGGGATGTTGAAGGTAAAGAGTATTATAGAAAGGTTATAGACTTGTAAGGGCAGTTTTCTTTTGAAAATTATTTTGAGCAATTTGTCGAAATATATCTAAGCTCGGACTTTTGACAAAAGTTTGGCCTTCATGCCTCTGATTCTTCTTGTTCCTCTTGTTCCTCTTGTTCTTCTTGTTCTTGTTCTTGTTGTTGTTCTTGTTGTTGTTGTTGTTGTTGCTGTTGTTGTTGTTGTTGTTGTTGTTGTTGTTGTTCTTCTTCTTCTTCTTCTTCTTCTTTCTTCTTCTTCTTCTTCTTCTTCTTCTTCTTCTTCTTTTATCAAACACTTTGACAGTGACTATTGTTATCTGTCATATGAGCAAAAATACGTTGCGCTGCCATTAAGCGCCTGACAAGGTAGGCCCAGCGCATCCGATTTCGGCATGATTTAAAATTGTGATCGTTTAAGTCTTTCTGAAAAAAAGGCAGGAGAATAGAATAAAAAGGCAGAAAATAAACAAAAAGGAGGTGACAGGAAGAAAAGCAACAAGGCAGAAAGAGAGAGATAACAAAGAGGGAATTCCTAGCACAAAATTTCCAGAAGATGGGGATACTATCTATAGTGACAGGCCCCCGACATCCCCATGGGGGAAAGCCTCTGATGCAAAGAGGAAGATTTGAAACAGCAACCTTTCCTGAACAACAGATTATCAGATTATTGTTCAATGTGTTATCTTTTGGAATAAGGGAGGAAATTTTCTTTTATCTTCCTTTGTCTTAAAACTTTGTTGAAAACAGCAAAAAGTATTTCTGAAAAGTTTATTGAGCCCTCCCCCCCCCCCCTAAAAGGATTAAACTTGATCTCTAGTTGCCAAAAAAATAGCCACCTACTTACCATTCAGCTGAAGTTTTGGGGTTTTAGTTTTTTGGATGAAATATTGTTACAATATTATTATGATAATAATAGTATTTTCCGATACGTTCCGTCCCCCAGGGATGGTATCTAAACTCCAAACCGATGTGCATGTGTTTTACTTTTGTCATTCATTCCTATCAGCACGCGATGCTATTCTCTTTTCCAAAAGCGCAACAGGATAGTCTATGCATGCACGGTACCTCAATTATGTCTTGTTTGAAAAATTGGGAAAGGACTGGAGTATAGTACGAATTTAGTTTTTGACTCTAAACACAAAAAAAACACCCGCCAAAGCCCTTCATTTCGTCTCCCACAATAAACATAAACCCCAGCATCCTTAATCAGTGAGTCAGAATTCGAACTTACAACCTTCAGATTTTGGGTAAAACGTCCTTCAAACTTTAGCCAACCAGCCACCCCCCCATCCCTGATGTTCTCCCCCTCCTCTCTCCTCTTTTCCTTTTCTGAAGTAACAATTATTAGCATCTCAATGGTGGTGTTTGGCTAGGAGTTTTAAAACATGTTTTAGGCAACAGACTTGTTAAGCAGAAATAGGGTTAAGAGGCACAGACCTGATTTATTTCTTTTTTGTTTTGAACTAAACCTTCATTCACCTCTTCACTCCGTTATTTCTTTCTAGCTTTGTTCAGCTAAATAGACTGAAACAAGTCGTTCTACGAATGAGAGAGAGAGAGAGAGAGAGAGAGAGAGAGAGAGAGAGAGAGAGAGAGAGAGAGAGAGAGAGAGAGAGAGAGAGAGAGAGAGAGAGAGAGAGAGAGAGAGAACACCATTCCCGCTTGGTCATTAAAGTTTTCGCTACTTATATTACTCGGGCAATTTCAGACAATGAGTTCGCTACGAATAAAGACAGATTTGAGACGTCTGGCCGTAGACATTTCAGAAAATGAAGTACTGTGAAGAAAGACTTGTAAATGTCTACACCCGTAGACATTGTAGACAATGACCTACAACGAACGGGAACATAAATCAATCCCATTAATCATGACCAACCTTTTGTGGTCATACAGCTTTTTAAGACCATGAACTGATTGCTTTTCTGTCTTTTGGTTGACAGGAGAATTCACCAATTTCGTCAACTCCGAGAGTGAAATCCAGTCCTCTACCGGAACTGCCGCTAACTGGACTTCCGTCAGCGCGCGCAGCAATCTCCATTGCGCATCTCTTTGCGCAGCTTCCGTCCACTGCCATGGCTTCAACTTTACTGCCGGTAGTGGAGATTGTTCCATGAATACTGGTACTCCCCTCCCGGTGATTTCCATCATGAAGAAACGGTACAAGTAAAAATCAACCATACAAGTAAAATCAACCAACCACCAAGTGAACTCAATGACAATGATTAGGGATGGTAAATGATAACACAGAAGGGGAACAAAAAAACCCCCTCACCGATTATGATGACTGACTGTGAACAACAAAGATGGTGATGATGGTAATAGTTTTGTTGTTGTTGTTGTTTTGGGTTTTGTTTTGGAACGACAGCAACAAAATTTGCGGGGTTTGGATGTTACCGAGATGTTTTGTGACAGAAAAACAATGTCTGGTTTTAGATGTACTTTAGTCTGGGATCCAACTTGGGGGCAGACGTGACGGGCTTGTGATGTGCAAGCCCTGCAATTTTCTGGTCTGAATTTCCCCCCCTTTATTGATGATAGAAATTACCGGTCTGAGTGGATTGTAACCATCACTTCTGTCATTTCATGCCACACTTCGTTTCTCGTTTCTAGCTCGCACAAATGTGTGTGTTTAAAAAAAAAAAAAAGATATAGTTAGAGCGGTGAGTTTGTGGGGTGGGGGGGTGGGGGGTGGGGTAGTTGTGTGTGTGTAGTGTGTGTGTGTGTGTGGGGGGGTGGGTGGGGGTGGGTGGGGTAGTGTGTGTGTGTGTGGTTTGTGTTTGTGTGTGTAGTGTGTGTGTGTATGTTGTGTGTAGTGTGTAGTGTGTGTGTTGTGTGTAGTGTGTGTGTTGTGTATGTGTAGTGTGTGTGTGTGTGTGTTGTAGTGTGTATGTGTGTGTGAGTGTGTGTGTGTGTGTGTGTGTGTGTTGTGTGTGTGCGTGGTGTGTGTGTGCGTGTGTGGTGTGGGTGTGTGTGGTGCGTGCGTGTGTGTGCGCGTGCGCGTGCGCGCGTGCGCGCATTGTTTTCATCTAGAAAATTGTTCCAAGAGTTTTCTGATTAATTTGATAAATTTCTTGCTTCATTTAGTAACCAGTACCTTTCCTTGGCCTCGTTATGTAAATCTAAGCTATAACAGGTCTGCAATCTATACGTCCGTGTCTCAAAATTTTGCGATGAAGAAATAACCTTTGAAATATTTGATCTCACCCACGTCAGAACGCGGATATCCTATTGGTGTTTGGTGCGAGCGTGTGTGTGTGTGTGTGTGTGGTGGGGGGGGGGGGGGGGGGGGGGAATGCGGGGACAAGGAACATCTTGCGCACACGTTAAATTCTGTTCCGCTTTTCGTAGGAGTAGGCCATCGTGTGCCGGTGGGAACACATTTAAAAAATTGCATAAACACGTGGACTGCATGTAAAAAAAAACATGCATATCTATTCCAGTATCCTCGATATAAAAGAATAAATAAAAAAATAAAAAAATAAAAAAATAATAAAAACGGTCGCATACGCAAAAATCTCACCATTGGTGAACCTCGGAGCTCTAGCCAAGGAACAAAAACCAAACCAAACCCTGCTCAAATGATGCATCCTGCTACCTACTACCTATGTGTCAAAGGGAACGAATGACAAAATTGATAAAATTGCATACCCACGGGGACTGGTTGTGAAAAAAAGCATACGAATGCTTATTCCGTTATCTTTAAAATGAAAGAATAATAAAGAAAAAATAAAAACATCATGATTCTCGGCGCCAAGTTCTCAGTCCTTTCGTCTGAAGAAAAAATACTTCTGCGTATATCCATATTTTATTCCAACCTTTCGTCTCTCAGTATGGTTTAATATCTATTCACCCCCCCCCCCCTACACACGCGTAACAACCACGCAAATACTGTTTTGTGCTTGAAATGCGTGGTTTTTTCTTTTGATTTCAAAATGTTCTAGTTTGCAGTTTGGTTTCTGTGCATGCAGGCTTTTGCTTTGTAAGATCGACATAAACGTATGTCTGTCTGTCCATACATGTGTTCCAGCATATGGAATAGTGCTTTAGGTATCTTTTCTACCTTCACACACAGGCAGATAGACTTACTGACTGAGAGAAGGATACACAAACAGACAGACGGGCAAGCGCACCTCCACACACACACACACACACACACACACACACACACACACACACACACACACACACACACACACACACACACACACACACACATATACACACACATGCGCGCACACACACACACACACACACACACACACACACACACACACACACACACACACGCACACACGCACACACACATACACACACACACATAGACACACACACACATAGACACACACACATATCTTATTTTAAATCTCCATGTTCTCTACATAAGCATAGCATGAGCATTAAACACGGTTCGGCAGGTTGTGCCACAAAATGTTCTGATATAATACATGATATACATACATTATATCTGTATATAATATTCATTACTGTGTTCAACATTATTTTATTGTGCATAACTAAACTAAAAACACGGTTCAAAACTCCTTAGCAGGATGCCTGGTGTGTGTACACAATAAAAAGGCAAAGGTAAAGGTGTCCCATAACCAAGGTGGTCGAAGGGGAGCCAGGCATCAGAGACCTCAGCTTCTCGAGGGGCCAGCATATTGAGGGCGGCGCCCATCTCCTCTCCCTCGCTGCTTTACCTTCCCTGACCCTAAAGAGACAGGTACCCATTTACAGCTGGGTGAACTGAGGGACTATACAGGTACCCATGTACAGCTGGGCGAACTAGGGGACTGCACTGAAGCCAAGGCGTGCAAACGGTCATCCATTCATTTGGTAGCCATGCTTGATGCTGTTTAACATTGGCTTGGGGAAAGCGAGTGCTCTGACCACTGATGGATATCCCGTCCCCTATGTACACAATAGTTTTTGTTATTGTTGATTCGAGTAGTGCTGTTGAATCGTATGCACAATGACGTCTGTGTTGTATGTATAGATACACCATAACAACTACGGTTTACCGTCAGTTTTATATAGCTGGCTGGTAGATGTTGATCACAAAACATTTCAGATTTAAACGTCTCATCAACTCACTCCTCCCCTCCCCCCTCCATAAAGCAGCAAGGAAATAAAATTTTTTTTATTCCTGTTCCTCAGCTGGTGCTTCGAGGTTCACCAATGGTGAGATCTTTTTGCATGTGCCACCTTTTTGCTCACCACTAAGGTAGCTGCATGGTGACTTCGGGGATAATGTCAAAAACAAACACGGAAAGTTATCCGTTTTTTTTTTAGCGACACGAATGGTTTACTCTTCCAAAAGGCAGAACAGGTTTTGATATGTGTACGTGTGTAAGATATTTGTGTGTGCGTTCGCACTCAGGGCCTCGATTTATAGTCTCATCCGGAAGACTTTTTAGGGAGCGGAGTCGGTATTGATGTTAACTTCAGGGAAAAGATCTCCTTGAACGGGGGTCTCGGTGGTGGCTCGAACCCGGGCTGTCAGATCATAAATGCAATGCTCTAACCACTAGACTACCTCTCCCCCCAAGGAAATAATAGGGGCAAGGAGTAGGGTGGTTGGAGACGATTGGAATTGAAGAACTTGCATCGTGTATTATGCGAAATTGGTTAAAATACGGAGCTAAGGAAGGTGCCAGGATGGTTAAGACATTCGCCTGCCAACAAGTAAACCATGAGGTTCTGGGTTCGATTCCCAGCCTCTCCCTTTCTTCCCAGTTTGACGAAAAAATCGAACTGAATGTCAAAGTCATTCGGATGAGACTAATAACCCGTGGCACTGTGTGCGAACGCATGCAGACTATCTTGCACACACGTTTAAAAACACGTTCCGCCTCTCGGAAGAGCAGGCCATTGTGTGCCGGTATGAATGGTTGAAAACAAACTAAAAAAAAAACCCAGCATGCACACGGGTGTTGGGTTTAGACACCGTCCCTGAGGAAAAATCGGGGAGTCGGAGTCCCCAGGACGGTTCGGGGCTATATTTGGCAGCGTTCTGGCGGCACTGGAACCATGTGTATCGGCGATTGCCTTTCCAATGGATCATTCCAGCGACGTGGAGAGGGGGTGGGGTGGGGTGGGGTGGGGGTGGGGGGAACAGAAGGAGCTATGGAAGTCCATATATCGGAAACAGAAACTATGGAAGTCCATATATCGGAAACAGAAACTATGGAAGTCCATATATCGGAAACAGAAACTATGGAAGTCCATGTATCGGAAACATAAACTATGGAAGTCCATATATCGGAAACATAAACTATGGAAGTCCATAATATTGGAAACAGAAGCTATGGAAGTCCATATATCGGAAACATAAACTATGGAAGTCGATATATCGGAAACATAAACTATGGAAGTCCATGTATCGGAAACAGAAACTATGGAAGTCCATGTATCGGAAACATAAACTATGGAAGTCCATATATCGGAAACATAAACTATGGAAGTCCATAATATTGGAAACAGAAGCTATGGAGGTCCATATTTTGGAAACAGAAAATATGGAAGTTCATGTATTGGAAACAGAGAGAACGGTGGAAGTCCATTATATTGGAAACAGAGAGAACGGTGAAAGTCCATATTTTGAAAACAGAGGGATGTGGAAGTCCATATATTAGAAACAGAGAAAACGGTGGAAGTCCATATATTAGAAACAGAGAAAATGGTAGAAGTCTCTATAATTATATCAGAAACAGAGAAAATGGTGGAAGTCTCTATAATTATATCAGAAACAGAGAAAAAGGTAGAAGTCTATATAATTATATCAGAAACAGAGAAAATGGTGGAAGTCTATAATTATATCAGAAACAGAGAAAAAGGTGGAATCATACAGATGCGAGGAAACAGGAAGAGGGACAAGACGAGATAACTAACTGTAGAGAACTGTAGGGGACGGATAGCCTAGTGGTCAGAACATTGCGATGGCAATTTGACAACCCGAGTTCGATTTCGGTCGAGGAGATTTTTCTCCTGGGGTTAACATCAGTGCTGACTCCACTCTCCCCAAAATTTCTTCGGATGAAACTGTAAACCGAGGCCCCGTGTGCGAACGCACGCAGAACATCTTGCGCACACGTTAAATCCTGTTCCGCTTTTCGTAAGAGTAGGCCATCGTGTGCCGGTGGGAACAGATGACATTTACAAAAACTGCATACACACGGGGACTGGATGTAAAAATGCACAAGAGTGCTTATCCCATTATCCTCGATTTAAAAGAATAAAGAAAAGAAAGAAAAAAAAGAACGGAACCACAGAAGAGACGAGGAGTTTGACTCGTAATAGAAAGTAGCAGAAAATAGAACAGCAGAACATTACTAAAAAAAAAAAATCCGCGCTTGTTTTCACAACCCAAGGGATCAATTGACTGCATTTCTTTTTTTTTTTCTTTTTTTTTTTTTAAAAATTCAAGCACGCTCATTTCCTTTTTCTATTTGTTTTTCTTTTCATTTTCAATCTTTTTTTTTGGGTGTTCTTTTCATCTTTGTCTTATCGTGTTTTTTGTTTATGTTCATAATATTTTCCTTGTCTTTCCTTTGTTTAGATACCCCCCCCCCCCTTGTCTCCTCTTCTTGAATTGCGCTTTTCCCGTGTGTTTTTTTCCGGGTCCCTTGGCAGTTACACGTGGTGAAATTAAACAAGATCGGAGGTCTAGAGGTAACACGCCTGCCTAGAAAGCGAGAAGTCCGGGTCGAAGTGTGCGGTGGTTTGAATCCCGTTGGGCCCCAAAACTTTTCCCCCATCCATTAGACCATGAGTGGTGGTGGTCTGGGTGATAGTCTTTCGGGTGAGACAATAAACCGAGGTCCCGTGTGTTATACATCATTATTTAGCGCACGTAAAAGAACCCACGGCAACAAGCAGCGTTGTCCTTGGCAAAATTCTGTAGAAAAAAGCCACTCTGATAGGGAAACAAATGCAGTTGCACACAGGGAAAAGAAAAATAAAATATTGGGTGGCGCTGCGCTTGTGGTGACGTGCTCTTCCCTGCTAGAACAGCCCGAATTTCATGCAGAGAAATCTGCTGTGACATAAAACGTAGTATAAATAAAATGAAAAAAAAATGACCAAAAAAAAAAAAGACAAGAGAACCAGTAATTTACATAGAAAGAATTCACACACAAAAACCAATGAAGTGGTTCTAAGTAGGATTGAATGATTAGGGTTATTTTGACTGAATTATTGTTTTTGTTGCGGAGAAAATTGACGTATTTTTGTTCAGTATTTGCATGTTACTGCTGCTGATTAAAAATAAAATTGGAATCTCACTGGTGGTTTTTGTGAAGGTCTATAATACCCTATAATGCAGATGTTTGTTGGTTCAGTGCATAATTATTTTTTGTTTCTTTCCTTCCTGTGTCGGTCAGTTTTTATGTGTGTGTGAGTGTGTGTGTGTGTGTGTGTGTGTGTGTGTGTGTGTGGTGCGTGCGTGCGTGCGTGCGTGTGTGTGTGTGTGTTTGTGCGTGTGTGTGTGTGTTTGTGTGCGCACGTTTTTGTGTTTGTGTTTGTGTTTGTGTTTGTGTTTGTGTGTGTGTGTGTGTGTGTGTGTGTGTGTGTGTGTGTGTGTGTGTGTGTGTGTGTGTGTGTGTGTGGTGTGTTTATTCACTGACATTCTTACTCAAAAAGTGTTGGACAACTTATTTTCTGTACTCAAAGTCACCCCTCCCTCATATGCGCCTGCTCTGTCTACCAGTCTGTTGGTAAGGTCTTGGAGTTCGTTGTTGCTGCCTCCCATGAGATCAATATCGTCAGCGAAGCGCAGGTTGTTAATGGGTCGCCCTCCTATTGAGATGGTAGAGTGAAAGTCGTAAAGTGTTTCCCTCATGATGTTCTCCAGGAATAGATTAAAGAGAGTTGGAGACTACGCTACAAATACACAAACACGCCAACTTGTGACCATCCTATACTACAACCAGACTCAACAATAATATGGCCCCAACAACAACAGTGACTATAAAACCGAGGTCCCGTGTGCGAACGCACACAGAACATTTTGCACACACGTTAAAACCCGTTCCACTTTTCAGAAGAGTAGGCCATTGTGCGCCGACGAGAACGGATGACAAAATTTTACAGAAACTGCATATATACACAGGGACTGGATGTAAAACAACACACGAGTGCTTATTCCATTATCCTCGATATAAAAGAATAAATCAAAATAACCCCCCCCCCAAACTCCCCCCCCCCCCTCCCTTACCCCAAACAAAACACATCAAACAAAACAAAGCAAACGACAAACCTCCCTCCCTCCCTCCCTCCAGTTTGCAATCTGGATCTACACGTGAACGCCGTATGTTAAAACACACAGGGCAAAGCAGGAGCACAGCACAACAAAGTAGGAGTTTGCGTGGACATGGGAGGTAATCATGAGGGAAATTAGACAGATTGAATTGTCCCCCATTATGGAAAGTAGACTCCCTTCATCCATTCCGTTGTTCATGTGTATTGTGTGTTCTCTATGTTGTTTGTCTGTCTGTCTGTCTGTCTGTCTCTGTCTCTCCCTGTCTGTATGTCCCTGTCTCTTAAACTTATGGGGACGGGATAGCCTAGGGGTCAGAACATTGCGCTGGCAATTTGACGACCCGGGTTCGATTCCTGTTCGAGGAGATTTTTCTCCTGGAGTTAACATCAGTGCTGACTCCACTCTCCCCCAAAGTCCTTAGGATGAGAGTATAAACCGAGGCCCCGTGTGAGAACGCACGCAGAACATCTTGTGCATACGTTAAATCCTGTTCCGCTTTTCGTAAGAGTAGGCCATCGTGTGCCGGTGGGAACATATGGTATTTATAAAACTGCATACACACGGGGACTGGATGTAAAAAAGCACAAGAGTGCTTATCCCATTGTCCTCGATATAAAAGAATAAAATAAGATAAAATAGATAAATAAAAAAAATAGAATATCTGCATGGAGGCAATGTCATCATCGGTGCGATTACTGATGCTGGGAAGAGAGAGGGAGAACAGGAAGAGAAGGTAACGCTTCACCTCTTTTCATCTGATTGTCTCCCATTTTCTTTCAGTTCAGCAAGACTGCATAATATTTCTGTAGGGTTGGTTTTTGTTTTTGTTTTTTTGTTTTTAATCCTTCTTCTATTCTTCCTTCCTTTGTTTTCTACCGTTTCTTTCTTTCTTTCTTTTTTCTTTCTTTTTTTCTTTTCTTTATTTCTTTCTTTCTTTTCTTTCTTTTTTTCTTTCTTTTCTTCTCTTTTCTTTGTCTTCTTTCTTTTCTTTCTTTTTTCTTCTCTTTCTTTATCTTCTTTCTTTCTTTCTTTCTTTCTTTCTTTCTTTCTTTCTTTCTTTCTTTCTTTCTTTCTTTTGTCCATTTTTTTTCTTGTTCTTGTTAATTTCCCTTTGTTCATGTTTTTGTTGTTGTTATTGTTGTTGTTACTATCGTTGTTGTTTTTCTTTTTTTTTTTTCTTCCTCTTCTTTCCCTCCTTCATGTCTCGTGTACGTATGCACCGCAGAACATCTTGCGCACACGTAAAACCCGTTCCACTTTTCAGGAAGAGTAGACCATTGTGTGCTGGTGGATACGGATGACAAAAATTGACAAAACTGCTTACACTCAGGGACTGGATGTTAAAAAAACAAAACAAAACACACGAGTGCTTATTCCATTATCCTCGAAATAAAAGAATAAAGAAAAGAAAATGTACGTTTCGTTTTATTTACTCTGTCGTGCGTGACAGGTGAATTCCATGACGACTCTCGTTCTGGTTCGTTGTGAAGCTACTTCAAGATGGAGTGTCCACAAAGGAAATGGAGGGGAGACAGGGGGGTGGGGGTGGGTGGGGGTGGGGTGGGGAGGGAGATGACGGATAGCCAAGAAAACAACTCTCCTCTCTCCCCCCTCCCTCCCCCATTCCCTTTGATTAAGGTCTATTGTGTCCAGTGTTGGGTACTTGTCTGCTAGACTGCGCTGCTGCGTGTGTGAGTGAATGGCGCGGCCTACTAAAAAATAAACGTCTGTACTGGCATCTTTTGTGGGTTTTATTCTGTGCGTATGTGCTATTATATATATATATATATATATATATATATATATATATATATATATATATATATATATATATATATATATATATATATATATATATATATATATATATTATAATCCTTTTATTTCAAGGATAATGGAATAAGCACTCATGTGCTTTTTTTTTTTTTTTTACATCCAGTCCTTGTGTGTATGCAGTTTAGTAAATTTTGTCATCCGTTTCCGCCGACACACTTCTAAAAAAGCGGAATGGGTTTTAATGTGTACGCAAAATGTTCTGTGTGCGTTTGCATACGGGACCTCGGTTTATAGTCTCATCTGAAGGACTTTTTTTTGGGGGGGGGGGGGGAGTGGAGACGGCACTGATGTTAACTCCGGAGGAAAAATCCTTTTTAAAAGAAATTCGAACCCGGGTC
>CM060321.1:28503579-28516079 GCA_030674155.1 Stramonita haemastoma
GAGAGTTTCTGCTGGTGTCAAGAAATCTGATCTTGTTTCTCTGGAGCAAGGAGAGCCCCCCCACGTGGATGTGTGTGTGTGTGTGTGTGTGTGTGTGTGTGTGTGTGTGTGTGTGTGTGTGTGTGTGTGTGTGTGTGTGTGTGTGTGTGTGTGTGTGTGTGTGTGTGTGTGTGTGTGTGTGTGTGTGTGTGTGTGGTGAGGAACGGAAAAAGAAGACAGCAGAAGATGTGGGAAGAGAGTGATTTTTATTTATTTATTTATTCTTTTTTTTATATCGAGGGTAATGGAATAAGCACTCATGTGTTTTTTTTTTCTTTTTTACGTTCAGGGTAGAGACTGTTTGCAGTTTTTCCTTCTTCTGAACGTTACGGTTCTGTTTCCTTTATTTTTCTGTTCACTTTCATTCATTGTTTGTTTCTTAATTGTAATTATTTTTTTATTATTATTTTTTGTTTTTTACAATTTTTTTTATCTTTATTTTTTTCATTTAAAAAAATTGCTTGAATTCATTTATTTTATTATTTTTTAAATCATAATTCTTCTTTCCTTCCTCATTTTCCTAGATCCTCCTCCCACCATATTTCACTTCCCTTCCATTATTACCCCCCCCCCCTCCCTCCCTCTTGAACGTTGTACTTTCTCACACACACAAGAAATTCACTCACTAAAACAATGACCCCCCAAAAAAAAAGTGTTGACGAAAGTAAAATGGAATAATCCACACCATTAGGCCGAAACGGGGTTTTTATTGTCGTGTGAATCGAGCGGACATAACTCTCATTCTGTCTGGTATTCTTGTCATGGCCGCTGAGTGTTCCAGCTTCTGCACTTTCAATCATTTCCTTCACTTCCCATCTCTAACACTTTGATCAACCCTGATCAGGAGCCTTCTCTGAAAGAAAAGAAAGAAAGAAAGCACAACAGGCCTTCAGTTAGATTTCAATGGCAATTTAGGCGGTGGGGTGAGATAGCCTAGTGGTCAGTGTTTCGCTAATATTTTGAGGGCCTGGGTTGAGCTTGGGTTTAAGCCACTACCAAAGCACTCGTTTCACCCGAAAGTCCTTTGGATGAGATTATAAACCGAGGTCCCAGGTACGAACGCACGTATAACATCTTGTGTACACGTTAACATCTATTTTGACTTTTGAAAGAGTAGGTTATTCGAGGCCGGTAAGAATCGATCAAACACACACACACACACACACACACACACACACACACACACACACACACACACACACACACGCACGCGCGCGCGCACACACACACACATGCACACACGCACACGCACACATACACATATGTATATATAAACACACGAGTATGCATATATATATATATATATATCTATATATAAAAATATATATAGAGAGAGATATAATTATATAAATGCATTCTTAGTCCTGTGTTTAGACATCCCCGAAGTCACAATCCGGCTACTTTAATGGTAGGCAAAAACGGCCGCGTACACAAAAACGTCACCGTTGATGAACCTCGGAACTCTAGCCGAGGAGTTGAAAAAACACCAATCAACCAACCAGTTTTTTCTTCTCTAGTCTAATAACGCAGATGCTATCCTCCAGTCATTTCTTCTATTCTTCATCCTTCCCTCTCCTTTTTGCTGTTCCGCTCTCCCATGCTCTATTTTCTGTTAGGATTATTGTCAAAATAAGAGGATCTTTCTCTTTTTTTTTAGGAGGACCTATGATTTTAGCAGTTAGGGCAAGAACATCCACCCCCACCCTCGAACTCCCCACCATGAAGCCATCGACATAGAAAGAAACAACGAAAAGATAGAAAAAAAAATCGGGGTGAAAAACTGCAAGAAAAAGTTAACGCACAAAAAAAGCCAGAAATTGGCACGCTGGAAATAACACATGAATGGCGCTGTTAAAACGTATAGTGCAGAGCAGAGCGGAGCAGTAGTTTGCGTGGATAGGGGAGTTAATTAGGGAGGGAAATGAAATGAATTGAATTGTCTACCATTATGGAAAGTGAACTCCCTTTACCGAACCGTTCCTCTGTCCGTCCACAGAGTTGTATTTATGCCTGCTTGTCTGTCTGTCTGTCTGTCTGTCTGTCTGTGTGTCAGTGTGTCTGGTCATCCTGTCTGAATATAAATAGCACATCGGGTTTACATGAAGGTCAAGGTATTGTAACAGCAAGCTTTTTTTAAATTTTTTTTTTTACCTCTGTTCTTTTTTGGTTTGTTTGTTCAAACATGTTTTATTCGACAAGCATCATGACAAAACATTACAGCACAACAACAATAGCAACAACAAACTTAGAGCTTATAATTATCGTGCTCAATCTGAGGAAAGCCTTATCAACCAAAGAATGCAGAGTCAGAAGAAGTTCTAAGGAAAAAGTGACATTGTACTCTGCATTTCACCTCCTACCCTCCCTCTATGCAACTTTTGTGACTTTGCAGAACGAAAAAAAACCTTACGACCATACAGGTTATGGGGCACCTTTACCTTTTAAATTTTTAAAAAAAAACTTATTTTTCTTCTGCAGCTTCAATCATTGTCTTCAGTTTATACCACCTGCAATTGTTAGACGCGTTCATGAGGCCTTTACTGGCAGTAAGTTGTGAATCGGTAGGTTTTTTTTTTTTTTTTTTTTTTTTTTTTTTAGTCTAGTGATGCAAGCTATTATTCGCTAGTGTTATTTCTGTCTTTTTCTCCATTAATTTTCTTTCTCACATTTTGTTTTGCTTGCAGTTTCACTATTCCTTGGTCTATTTTCTTCTATAAAATCACCAAAATCATCATTCAATATCTCTGTTTGAGTTGGCTCAATTACAGCAGTTGGGGGACTAGAAAGAAACGGATGCTGGTTGAAAACCCCCCAACCCCAAACAAAAAACCAAAAACCAAACAGATGAAAAAAAAAAGAATGGAACAGTTGAAACTGGAGCAAAAATGGAAAACAACAACAACAACAAACACACAAATAAAGAAACAGACTAACAAGATGGAGTCAGAAATTGGCACACTGGAACCACACGCGGCCAAATGGCGAGCTGTTAAAACATACAGCACAGACCGTAAAGTAGCTTGCATGGACAGGGGAGGTAATTATGGGGAGGAAATGAAATAGATTGAATTGTCTACCATTATTATGGAAAGTAGACCCCCTTCGTCCATCGATCTCTCTGTCCATCTGCTGAGCTTTGTCTGTCTGTCTGTCTGTCTGTGTGTCTGTTTGGCTGTCTGTTTATTCTGTCTGTCTGTCTGTCTGTCGCTTTGAGCGTGACTAGCACACTGGGTTCATGTGAAGGTCATTCATTGACTAACACTAAACTTTTTACACATAATCTCACATCACAGTAGGACACACCACACACACACACACACACACACACACACACACACACACGAGAGAGAGAGAGAGAGGAGAGAGAGAGAGAGAGAGAGAGAGAGAGAGAGAGAGAGAGAGAGAGAGAGAACACTGAAACACTGAAACACTGAAATGGTTTAATAGTACGTTGGCCTTGGACCACAATACACCAGATGAGGGGGGCAGGGGTGTGAGTGTATTGCAAAATGTAAGCATGGATAAATATCATATATACTATGGCAGTGAAAAAAGCATGGATGAGTATCACACATACTGTAACAATGATGCATCAAAGCATGTATACATTTGCCACATACTATAGCAATGAAATGTGAAACTGTTGATAAAGTTCACACATACTATAGTAATAAAAAGGAGGGCATGGATATATTTCATACCTACTATGGCATTGAAAAATGAAATCGTGGACAAGTTTCACACATACTATAGCAATAAAAATGAATGCATTGATAAGTCGCACATACTGTAGCAATTAAAAAATGAAAGCATGAATATGAAAAATTCCACACCTACTTTGGCAATGAAAAATGACATTATCATGCGAATGTGGCTATGTGGATAAGTTTGACAAATACTATAGCTATGAAAATGAATGCAATGATGAATCAAAGCATGGATACATTTCCTACAGACTATATCAATGAAATGTGAAACGGTTGAAAAATGAAATCGTGGATAAGTTTCACACCTACTATAGCAATGAAAATGAAAACAATGATGAATCAAAGCATGGATACATTTCCCACATACTATAGCAATGAATTATGAACCCATTGATAAAGTTCACACATACTATAGTAATAAAAAGGAAGGCATGAATAAATTTCGTGCCTACTAGGACATTGAAAAATGAAATCGTGGAAAAGTTTCACACATACTATAACAATAAAAATGAATGCATTAACAGATTTCACACATACTATAGCAATAAAAGTGAATGCATTGATACATCACACATACTGTAGCCATGAAAATTGAAAGCATGAATAAATTCCACACCTACTTTGGCAATGAAAAATGAAAGCATGGAAAATTTTCCCAGGCACTACAGCACTGAAAAATTGAAAAAAAGGATCAAGTTCACCTATACTATTGCAGTGAAAAAAGAAAGCATGGACACATTTTACACATACTATAGCAATAAAATATTACAACATAGAAAAATTTCCACTCATATTACTGCTGGAAAATGGGGGGGGGGGGGGAGAGAGAGAGAGAGAGAGAGAGAGAGAGAGAGAGAGAGAGAGAGAGGAGAGAGAGAGAGAGAGAGAGAGAGAGGAGAGAGAGGGAGAGAGAGAGAGAGAGAGAAGAGAGAGAGAGAGGTTGTAGGAACTTGTTTAACATACATTTGCTGTTGGGCAATATATACCATACAAAAAGGAGAACAGCTAAACGTTTCATCCAGTAGACCCATTATGTTTCTATACATACCCCAAGGCTAGTCATCAAACATTCTGCAGAATAGATTTTGATAATTCATTATTCTCCAGCCCCTAGTGCCAATATAATCAAACATATAAGAAGACATCAATAAATAACAATTATAGTAATAATATTGATTACACATAAATTACACATAAAAAAAATGGAACAGCCCATCCATGAATGTCAACAATAGTAGCTAAAAATGTAGTTCTTCCAATGAATGATCAAAGTACTTTGCAGACTTTGCTTAAACATCACTTCATTTACAATTATCACCAATTCAAAAGGACCCTTTGTTAACTTTATGACACCAAAAATAAATAGTAATCATATCATTCTGACAAAATAGAAATATGTACAGTGTTTCTAATCTGACGAAATTGTTGTTAGAGTTCCATCTCTAAAAAAAAAAAAAAAAAAAAAAAAAAAAAAAAAAAAAAAAAAAAAAAAAAAAAAAAAAAAAATTATTAGCCTTTACTATTTTCTTTCTTCTGGGGACAACAACATACCAGAAAAAGACAAACAGTTACAGAACGAATTTTATAAACAATTTCACTTAGCTCTGGTAATAAAGTTGTGAGGTGGTAATTGCATACAACTTTTAGTTAACCGGCTCGTACCTTCTAGTTGAGCCCAGTGGAGCATTGTCTTCTCCTAATGGCATAAAAAATGAACTTTGACAGCTGTAAAGAACAACGTGAATCACTAACATGAAAAATAACAAATATAGGCCTATGAAGAAAATCATTAATAAATTTTACTCTAAGATCTGTATACATTGGACATATATATATTAAATGATATTCATCTTCAGCTACATTCTGACAGAAAGGACACATTTTGTCTTGAATATTATGACTGTATCTATGACGATTACTATTCAATGGCAGGACATTTAATCTGGCTTGTGACAAAGCAACTCGAAAGCAGTACACATCAATGCTACAAATATAAGATTCTTTTTCAAACACAGTTTTAAATGACCTGTAAATAGAGTATCTTTCATGTTCTCCAATAACGCTTTGCCATTCCTGCATAAACATATCTATCATCCTTTGCTTGAAAATTTTTAGAAATTGATGTACTTCCCCAACACCCTGCTGTAACCATACAATATTATAACCACACTCGCATAATAACACTCTTATGTTAGAAACCCAGCATTTTTTCGCATTGCTATCAAGCCTTAGCTGCATATCGTATGCCTGACGAGGTAATCTGTGATGGTCCATCTGCAGTATTTTAAACCAATATCGCAAAGCAGCAATGCTTGAATTAATATACAAAGGATATCTTCCAAGTTCTCCATAAACCATTTTGTTTGGAGTTTTGATAGGAAGTCCCAGAAAACGCTTGCATGCCATTAAATGAATCTTTTCTATATAATCTAATCGACTTAATCCCCAAACTTCAGAAGAATACAGTAATATAGGCTGTATTTTTATATCAAATACTTTAAAGAATATCTGCTGGGTAATATCCTTATTTTTCCAAAACGCCTTTATTAAACTAATTAAAGCCTTCTTACCTTTCGTAATGTGATTTTCAACACCAACTTTGATGCTAAGCTTAGTTGAAAAATTAAATCCTAGATAACAATACTTATTTACTACTTCTAATTGAACATTTTCAAAAAACCATTCTTCATCTCTTCCCAGAAAACCACCTTTTCTAAAAACCATAACTTTAGTTTTATCTTTGTTTACTTTTAATTTCATTTTTGAACAGCATGTATTCAGGACATTCAACTGGTTTTGAAGACCAACAGGTGTAGATGATAACAAGACGACATCATCTGCAAAAAGAAGCACAAACAATTCCATGATACCTGGTATTAGCTGGATACCATGCCTACCTTTCTCAGACATATCATTTGCTAGCTGGTTGATAAACATTTGAAACAGAGTAGGACTCAAAACGCATCCTTGTCGTACCCCTATTGGACACTCAAAAAGCTCAGTATTTTCAAAATTTGATCTGACGTATGATACTAAAGTGTTATACATTGCTTGAATTGAACAGAAAAATCTCCCTTTGACACCCTGATTTCTAATACAATGTAGTAATTTATCATGTCTTACTGAGTCAAATGCTTTCTTAAAATCGACGAAAGCAACATACAGCTTCTTACCTCTCTGAGACAAGCACTTCTGCACAACAGAGTATAAACAAAAAATATGGTCAATAGTGGAATAATGTTTACGAAATCCTGCTTGATTCTCGGATATTAAATTTTCTTCTTCCAACCATGAGTAAAGCCGTTTATTTAATATTGTACTGTAACATTTTGAAATCGTACTTAGTAAAGAAACACCTCTATAGTTATCTACATTCTCTGTGTCACCTTTTTTGTAAATTGGTATGACAATAGCTTTTCCCCATTCCTTTGGATATATGCCTTTTTTAAATATTTCATTAAAGAGTTTGTGTAAAAAGGGAATAGAAGTTTTGTTACCTGTCTTAAGCATTTCTGCAAGCACTCCATCCATTCCGCATGCCTTGCAATCCTTCATTTTACTTACTGCATATGTGACTTCTTCTAAAGATATCTCAGCATTCAGTGCGTGTTGGTCTTCTTCTGAGAGGTCAAGGTGATCTTGACATTCCTCGTTGCAATCATTACAATCTGTAGAAAACACATTTTTAAAATGAACATACCACTCAGTGAGAGATATATTGTTTTTGTGCTTTGTTCTTTCTTTCCCACACCCCATTTCAGATAGCTGCTTCCAGAATTTTGAGGAATCTTTGATATTTGCAGAAAGCGATTCAACTTTTTTCTTTCTATAGCTTCTCTTTTTTATCTTAAGTAAACACTTGTAAGTTTTTCTAGCATTTATGTACTCTATTCTATTTTCCTCAGTCCTAGACTTTCTGAAACCTCTCAAAGATTGTCTACATTTCTGTTTAGCTTGCTGACATTCATCATCAAACCATTCAGAAGTATGTTTTTGTGAGTTAGGATACATTTTTCTTACCATGCAACTACTGGCTGATAATAAACAATCTACAAACATATCAAGTGCACTGTCTATGTCATCTTCTAAAATATTAGTCGCTAACTGAATTTTGTCTTGTACATTAGCACTATTTAGATTATCTACATAAACCTGTTCTTTTTCTTTATCCCATACCACTTTGTTAATACATAAGTTATCCCTCTTATTTTGATTATTTTCAGTGCCACATGCTGTAGAATATGTCAATACAACTGGTAAATGATCAGATTCGGATGAATCTTCCACATCTAAGGACATACCATGAGACATCATATACATACCATGTGACATGACAAAATAATCCACGGTGCTGCATCCCGTGTTACCTAGGTAGGTGTAACTGCCATCAAATTCACATTCACACAAACCATTTAGAATAATAAGATCAAAAGAACTACATATTTCCAGTAACTGATCTCCAAACATGTTTTTGTTTACATCCTGTGATTTTCTGTAAAAAGGAGACTGATAATTTATTCCACTATCTAAGCCATCATTTAAATCACAACAATCAGTATTTCTGGAGCCAGTTCTTGCATTTAGATCTCCACACAATAACAAATGAAAGTCATATAATTCATACAAGTCTAACAGCGTTTGTTCTAATATTTCTAAACCATATCCATTCTCATTGTTTTTCCAAACAGTAGAGTCATGAGGTGGTATATATGTACAGATCCAAAAGATATCCATATTGGTTCTAAAAAGTTGCTTATCAATACACAGAATGATCGTGTTATCTATATCAAAATCAACCTTGGTTACAAATTGTGCAAACTTCTTCCTTATCAAGACAATGACTCCTCCTGAATATCTACCCTGATAGGAAATCTTCTTTGCCATGGAACAGAATATAACATAGTCACTGAAAAGGGTAGACTCAAAATTTGAGCCAACAAAAGTTTCGGTCAGACAAATAAAATCATGGGATTTTATGTATCTGACAAAATCTGTAATTTCTAACTTAGGGAGCAAACCATTTACGTTAAAGTTAAGGAACTTGATATCATCTCTTTGAACATTATTTGCCAGAACAGTATTTACAGGAGTCTTACTTACTTTACATCTGCTGTTATTTTTTCTCCCCTTTATTTTACAACTATTTACATTGGCCCGGCCGAATTCCTATTGTGGGGGAGAACCCCGTTCAGTGCGCTTTTTTGTGCGTCCTCTATCTTGAGCCCCTTGTGTTCGCTCATTTGACTGCACACGTTTAAAGCTGTCCAGAATGCTGTTCTGACTGACAGCCCTAGCCCTGACAGTCTTTCTCTGTTGGCTCTGTTTAGGGGAGTTTACCTCGGATTGCCTGTGTTCTCCAGGGGTATCGTCCAAAGTGGACGTATCTCTCACCCCAGTGGAGACTGTATTTGCGGGTTGGGCTGTGACATTGCCCTGCATGTTTGGGTCTGTGGCACTGGTGGCCTGTTGGACTGTGTGAATATCCCTTGCCATTGCCACCGCAGTTTCCCCTTGTTTCCCCCTGGCGCTTCCAGATGCACCTTTTCCTTTTCCTATTATACTCTTTGTTTGTCTACCACCTCCCTTTGGCTTACCCTTTGACCCCCCTTCTCTGTCCTGTACCTTCTTTTGCTTTCTTTCTGCTATTGTCATAGTAGAACTGGTGCCTGCTGTACCTTCCCTGGCTTCTACACTGAGTGAGTTCTCAGTTTCAGAGTTTTTGTTCCCCGTTTGATTTTGTATGGAATCATTCCGATTTGTCTCCTGTTGGTCTCCAACATCATTGTTAGAGACTGGAGATTTGTCACCCATGTCTTTTTCTTTGTCTGTAAAGTCACTATTGTCCAGTTCACTGTCTCCAATGTAGCCATCAGTCTGTGCGACGTCACTGTCTACTCTGTCCCTAGCTCCGTCTATGTTAAACTTACCTAGGGCCTCTTTGAGGAGACCAGTGTTTCTATGTGCTTGAATGTGTACTGACTGTCTTTGTGATTGTTCCACAAGTGGCGAGACCTGGACTCTGGATTCTCTGACAGAGTCTGCCCCTGGTGAGTAGTTCCGCTGGGATACCTGGCTGTACGTGAGGATCCCTGGTACCACAGGTTTAGTGGTATAACCCCGTCTTTTCCGCGTATAACTAGTCCTGTTGCCTTGGTCTTTCGTCTTGGAGAGAGTTTGTGACTTTGGGTCTTCTCTTGTGCCCCTGAATGAGTGAGGCTGGCCGTTGCACTGCACCCCTGACTCAGGCTGCATTTTCTCCACCTCTGCTCCTCTTCCCGCACGGTCTCGATCCCCCGATGGTCCCCCTGACTGTCCCTCCGATGGTCCCCTGACGGTCCCTCCGATGGTCCCCCTGACGGACCCCCCGATGGTCCCCCTGACTGTCCCTCCGATGGTCCCCTGACGGACCCCCCGATGGTCCCCCTGGGGACTCCACCGACGGTCCCCCTGACGGTCCCCCCGATGGTCCCCCCGATGGTCCCCCTGCGAACTCCACTGGCGGTCCCCCCGATGGTCCCCCTGCGAACTCCACTGGCGGTCCCCCCGATGGTCCCCCTGCGAACTCCACTGGCGGTCCCCCCGATGGTCCCCCTGACGGTCCCCCCGATGGTCCCCCTGACGGTCCCCCCGATGGTCCCCCTGACGGTCCCCCCGATGGTCCCCCTGAGAACTCCACTGACAGTCCCCCCAATGGTCCTGTTGACGAAGTCGTGGCCATTCTTCCTCCTGTAGAACATGGCTGGCCCCCCGTGGTTCCTGCTGCTGATAGTGGCGGTAGGAGTTGAAACGTGTCTTTAGCGTGCTTTATCCTTGACGTGGATCGACCATTACTAAGCGACATTTGCCCTGGTCTCTATAGAAATTCATCATTTCCCTCTGATGGGATGTGAGGTCGGAAGTCACGCGTATGCTGTTCCTTCGCAGAGCTTCACGTAGCTCCTGGTCCCGGAGGATGCTGATCTTGTCCCCCCACCGGCAGAATTGAACCAGCAGGGGGCGTGGCGAGTCGTCCTGGTGAGGGCTGCCTATTCTATAGGCGCGGTCAATGTCTGACCTCCGCCAGACATCATCAGAGGAATGATAGTTTAGGATGTTGACAATCAGTTCTTCGCCTGTCATTTTAATCTCTGCGCCGAGCTCATCAATGCCAAAGAACTTTAAGTTATTTTTCTTATTTTCTACTTCAGCGGCTTCAAGCTTTTCTTCCATCCGGTCGATTCGCTCTGTCATCAACTCTCTTTCTTCTCGAAGTTCTGTAATATCCTCCGTATTTCTCTCCACACCTACCTTCAGCTTGCTTATTTCTTCTGTCAGACGTCGGAAATGCACCTCTTGCTCTTGAAGTTTTTCTTCAAGTAATCTAAAGATGTTTGACGAGTGAAGCTGGAAACCGTTCATCAGCTGAGAGAATCTCCAGTCAACATGTTGAAAAACATTATTTTCATCGGGTCCAGGGTTCACCTCAATATCACTGCCGCATAACAGAACAACTGTGCATAAGCAGGAAGCCAGTCTGCGCGACACCCGAAAAAATGTAAACATGAGCGCAGTGTTCACCTGGCTTGAAAACAGCTTGCCTGTTAACATGATGAAAAAAAATGTCTACTTAGTATGCCTTGTCAACAAACACTTTTTTATATTTACAATTATCTGGCAAACTACATAGTATTTAGTTTTGAATTTTGTACATCCTTTGCACCGTTACCATATCTTTTGACCTGCAAACTTTCAGATCACTATACTTAGTTGGTCACCTGTACATACTGAAAATAATAGAGAGCGAAATGAAAGCCGCCTTCTGTGACAAAGCTCACGGTTCCGAGCGAGAGAGAGAGAGAGAGAGAGAGAGAGAGGGAGATGTGGTGGTGGTGGTGGTGGTGGTGGTGGTGGTGGTGTGTGTGTGTGTGTGTGTGTGTGTGTGTGTGTGTGTGTGTGTGTGTGTGTGTGTGTGTGTGTGTGTGTGTGTGTGTGCGCAGGTGTGTGTTTTAGTTCTGAATAGTTGCGATTACTACCAGTGCTGTCATTATTGATGATGCATATGGGGAAGAAAAGGCAGGACGGAAAGAGAAGAGAAGAGAACGCTCCACTTGTTGCCATCAGTTTGTCCAATATTTCTTTCTGTTCAGTAGGGCCACATGAACTTTCTGTCCTTCCCACAGAGAGAGAGAGAGAGAGAGAGAGAGAGAGAGAGAGAGAGAGAGAGAGAGAGAGAGAGAGAGAGAGAGAGAGAGAGAGAGAGACAGACAGACAGACAGACAGACAGACAGACAGACAGACAGACAGACAGACAGACAGACAGACAGACAGACAGAGACAGAGACAGAGACCCATCTCGAAGAAGAAATCAGAAAGCGGCACTGTGGAAATAGCAGGTGAATGGCGCTGTTAAAAAACGTACCAGGCAGTATGCAGAGTACAGCAGTAATTTGGTGTGGATAGGGGAGGTAATTATTGGGGAAGATTAAATAGAGTGAATTGTCTACCATTGTGGAAAATGGACCTCCTTCGTTCAGTCCTATGTCTGTCTGACTGTTTGTCTGTCTGTCTGTTTGTTTGTTTGTTTGACTGACTGTCTGTATGTCTGTTTGTCTGACTGTTTGACTGACTGTCTGTCTGTTTGACTGACTGACTGTTTGACTGTTTGTCTGACTGTATGTCTCTCTGATTGACTGACTGTCTGTCTGACTGTCTGTTTGTCTGTGCATGCACACGTGGACTGGATGTGAAGGAAAGAACATGAGAGGCTACTCATTG
>CM060321.1:28523579-28528579 GCA_030674155.1 Stramonita haemastoma
TCTCCCTTTCTCGCTTCATTTTTGTGTGCAATTTTATGGGCCATTGGTTTCCTGCCCTTGTTACCTTGCTCCCCGCCATCTTCCCCATTGTATTTTTTGTATTTTTTATTTTATACCACTTTATGTCACAGCAGATTTCTCTGCGTGAAATTCGGGCTGGTCTCCCCAAGAAGAGCACGTCGCCACAAGTGCAGCGCCTACCCATTTTTTTCTTCTTCCTGCATGCAACTGTATTTGTTTCCCTATCAGAGTGGCTTTTTTCTACAGAATTTTGCCAGGGTCAACCCCCTTGTTGCCGTAGGTTCTTTTACGTGCGCTAAATAGTGATGTGTAACACATGGACCTCGGTTTATCGTCTCATCCGAAAGACTAGCGCCAAGACCGCCACTCAGGGTCTAATGGATGGGGGAAAAGTTTGGGGTCCAAACGGGGTACGAAACACCGCACACTCCGACCCGGACTTTTTGCTTTCTAGGCAAGGCGCGTTACCACCTAGACCACCGATCCACCGTCCATTGTGTGAGTTCCAGCACAGTGGTGTCTTTCTTATGTCTTTTGGTTTTTCTTGTGGAGGTTGGGAGGTGGGGGGTCCAGGGTAAATATGATTTTTTCCCCCTACCTGAGCATAGTGCTAGGACACGCAGAGCTATATATATATAACCCAGTGGATGTGAAGAGCCTTCATTCATTCCTGGTCTGAAGATTTGGGCAAAGTACTGTCCCTTTAGCAATGACGTCAATGTACTGTCTGTCCTTTTTTTGCTGGTGGTGGCTGTTCTTATGTCTTTGGTTAACTACTGCTGTTGATGTCTTTTTTTCTTTTTCTTCTTCTTGTTGCCAGGTTTTTTTCCTTTAGCTTTCCTTATTCTAGTACCATCAGCTATTATCCTGTTTTTGTTGTTGTCTTTCTTCTTCTTCTTCTTCTTCTTCTTCTTCTTCTTCTTCTTCTTCTTCTTCTTCTTCTTCTTCTTCATGTCTCCCTTTTTCTTTTAGCTTTGCTTATTCTAGTACCATCAGCTATTATCATGTTTTTGCTGTTTGTCTTCATCACAGTCTTATCAAGAGAAGAAAAAAAATCAGAAGCAAAGCATTGGTGCTGAGAGAAAATGAGAATAGAAGATGAAACAGAAAGAAAGATCACATCTACCCTCCTCCCTCCACACACACACACACACACACACACACACACACACACACACCACACACACACACACACACACACACACACACACACACACACACACACACACACACACACACACACACAAGAAAAAGGAGAAGAAGGAGTAGACAAAGACCCCCTGCCCCCTCAGTGTAAAACAAGACCTAGTTAAGCTATCCTAATTCTCTCTCTCTCTCTCTCTCTCTCTCTCTCTCTCTCTCTCTCTCTCTCTCTCTCTCTCTCTCTATCTCTCTCTCCTCTCTCTCTCTCTCTCTCTCTCTCTCTCTCTCTCTCTCTGTACTGTCTAGATAGATTCTTTATGATTGTTTGCCAGTGGGTTTGTTGTTTTTGGTTTGTTTGTGAGTGGGTGTTTTTTTTGTTTTTTTTATGAGGACCTGGTGTAAAGAAGCCTCTGGCTTATCCATATTTCCTCAATAAAACATTCGAGTTCGAGTTCGAGTTCTCTCCCTCCCTCCTTCCACCCCCTCTCTCCTTCTCTCTCTTGTAGCTTTTCACACTCTATATCTCTCTCTCTCTCTCTCTTCCAAAAAACCCCCAACAACCTCTCTCAACAAAACAAATCTACTTAGATACTTATTACGAATGGACGAAAGAATGAGAGAAGAAGAGAATCAATCCTCTTTCCATCCATCAACCGAAAGTCTTCAGAGCTTCCTTACCTACTAACATGTTTATCTCGTAAGAGTAGGCCATTGTGTGCCGGTGGGAACAGATGTCAATTACAAAACTGCATACACACGGGGGCTGGATGTAAAAAAAGCACGCGAGTGCTTATTCCATTATCCTCGATATTAAAGATAAATAAAATAAAATAATAAATAAATATCTCCACCTTCAGTCAACCATCGTAATTATCTTCCTCTCTGTTTCTTTCTTTCTTCCTCTCTCTTTTCTTTCTTTCTTTCTTTCTTTCTTTCTTTCTTTCTTTCTTTCTTTCTTTCTTTCTTTTTTTCTTTCTTTTTTTTCTTTCTTTCTTTCTTTCTTTCTTTCTTTCTTTCTTTCTTTCTTTCTTTTCTTTTCTTCTTTCTTCCTTCTCTTTCTCCCGTTTTCTTT
The DNA here is from genome assembly GCA_030674155.1 of Stramonita haemastoma. Lineage (NCBI taxonomy): Eukaryota > Metazoa > Mollusca > Gastropoda > Neogastropoda > Muricidae > Stramonita > Stramonita haemastoma. The sequence continues at coordinate 28,525,816 of CM060321.1, forward strand.
CTTTCATTCTCTCTGTTCATGTAAGAAACATCTATGTCCTTTCTTGCTCCTTTTAGCAATGTTATGGACCGTTGGTCTTCTGTGCTGACTACCAATGTTTCAATTCTCTGCACTGTGTGGTTTCCAGCATAGGGGGGAGGGAGGTGGTATTTCTATAGCTCCAGCCAGATGGTGTCTTTCCTAGCTTTCTGTTGTGGTATGACACTCGGAGCTGTAACCCAGTGGGTGTGAGGAACCATAACTCCTGGTCTCGTCTGTACATTTTGGCAGAGTACTGTCCCTTAGCAATATAGTGAATGCGTTGTCCGGTTTGGTTTTGGCTGGTTGTGAAGTCTTTGGTTTGCTGTTGTTTTCTTTCTTTTCTTTCTATCTTTCTCTTTTTCTTTCATTCATTCATACTCTCTTTTTTTCCTTCCTTCCTTCCTTCCTTCCTTCCTTCCTTCCTTCCTTCCTTCCTTCCTTCCTTCCTTCCTTCCTTCCTTCTCTTTCTTTCTTTCTTCTTTCTTTCTTTTCTTTCTTCTTTCATCTTCTTTCCTTCCTTCTTCTTTCCTTCCTTCCTTCCTTCCTTCCTTCCTTCCTCTTCCTGTCCTTCCTGTCCTGTCTGTCTGTCTGTCTGTCTGTCTGTCTTCTGTCTGTCTGTCTGTCTTCTTCTTCTTCTTCGTTCTTTCTTTCTTTCTTTCTTTTCTTTCTTTCTTTCTTCTTCTCTTTCTTTCTTTCTTTCTTTTCTTTTTTCTTTTTTTTTTTTTTTCTTTTCTTTCTTTTCTTTCTTTCTTTATATCTATCTATCTATCTATCTTTAATTAATTAATTAATTAATTAATTCATTCATTCATTCATTCATTCATTCATTCATTCATTTATTCTTTCTTTCTTGTTTGTTTGTTTGTTTGTTGTCGTTGCTTTTCTTCTATTTTTGGTGTTTTCCATTTAGTCTTGCTTGTGTCATCAATATCAGCTATTGTCGTCATTTTCATCGTTGTCTCCATGTCATTCTCTCATCATGAAATTAAAAAAGAAAACACCATCGGAAGCAAACCATTGGTGTTAATCTGTTTATTTAAAATTGAAACAGACAAAACGATAAAATTAAAAAAAAGAGAATGATAGAAAGCAAGCAGGGAATAAGAGTTAGTTAAGCATCAACGCTTTTTTTTAAATAGTATTTTTTTTATACTTACCCCCTCCCTCCCAACTTATTTGTTTGGTTTAATGTCTGTGAATTCATTACCAGGTGAAAAGTCTCTGTCTGTCTGTGTGTCTGTCTCTGTTTCTGTCTGTATGTCTGTCTGACTGTCTGTCTGTCTGGTCTGTCTGTCTCTCTGTCTCTGTCCTCTCTCTCCCATTTTCTCTCCCTCCTCCTCTCTCTCTCTCCTCTCTTTCCCCCCTCCACCCCCCCTTTCTCTCTCTCTCACCCCCCCTATCTCTCATAATCTTTCACATTCCCTCTTTAAAAAAAAACACCCACCTCTCAACATATGAACACTAAAACCTACAAAAAAGTAGGAAAGACAGAAAAACACAGAAAAGAAAATAACATCTTCTTCATTACCTACTAACGTGTGTATCTCCAGCTTTAGTCAACCATCATGATTATCTTCCTCCATCTCTCTCTCTCTCTCTCTCTCTCTCTCTCTCTCTCTCTCTCTCTCTCTCTCTCATCTCTCTCTCTCTCTCTCTCTCTCTCTCTCTCTCTCTCTCTCTCTCTGCAAGAAACATCTTCGTCCTTTCTCGCTCCATTTAGTAATGTTATGGGCTGTTGGTCTCCCGTCCTTATTACTGTACATTGTGTGAGTTCCAGCAAAGAGTAGCTTTTTTTTTTCCTTCTGTCTGATTCCAGACAGATGATGTCTGTTCTAACTGACCACAGTCCCATGATGCTCAGAGCTGTGACGCAGTAGGTTGTGAGGAGGAACGAGAACTTATTGGCTTGTTTATAGGTTGTGGCAGGGTACCGTCCCCTTAGCAATGACATGAATACGTTGTCTGGTTGTTAGGGTGTATGTTCAGTCCTCTTGATGTTGGTTAGTGATGACGTCACTAGCAATATGTATTTGTTTACAAGGGAATAAGAAAAAACATTTCTCCTTCTGATGAAGAAAAAAATGCATCCACGAACTCTGCATTATTATCTGAGTAGTTCAGTTTTTCTGTGGATGGGAACAATGTGGTTTGTGCAGGTGACGTCAAGACTTCGCAACTTCAGAAGGGTTGAACATGATGTGGGGTCTGTTATTTATTTATTGATTTATTGATTTATTTGTTTATTTATTTATTTCGAGGATAATGGTGTAAGCACTCATTCGCTTTTTATATCCATTCCCTGTGTGTATGCAGTTTTGTCAATTTTGTCAACCGTTCCCACTGGCACACAATGGCCTACCCTTTCAAAAAGCGGAACAGGATTTAACGTGAGCGCAAGGTGTTCTTCTGTTAGATACTGAGAGGTTCCGAAATATAGTTTGCTGTTGTTGTTAGTGGTCTCTGTTTTTCGTTTGTATGGTTGTTTGGCTTGTTTGTTGACTGTTTTTTTTTGCGTTTGTGTTTTTTCTGTTTTTCTGTCTGTCTTTCTTGTTTGTGGCTTAGCCTTACCTACGGTATTCTGGCATCACCACCCTGTCATTTGTCATCAGCATCATTGTTGTCATCTTTACTTCATTAGTACGCTGCATGCCCGCGCACATGCTTGTGTGTGTATGTGTGTGTATGCATGTGTGTGTGTGTGTGTGTGTGTTTGTGTGTGTGTGTGTGTGTGTGTGTGTGAGAG
>CM060321.1:28533121-28543121 GCA_030674155.1 Stramonita haemastoma
CATACACAGAGGGGGGTGGGGGGTGGGCACAGCTTGCACAGCTCTGTCCTCACTTGTTGTACCTTGTGCCCCACATCTCTACCTGCTGTTTACAATACCTGTAGGTAAAATGAACAGCCTCAGGTATGCCAAACACTACACTACACTACGCTACACTACACTACACTACACTACCTACGCTATGCTACCTACGCTACGCTACGCTACGCTACACTATACTACACTATACTATACTGCTACACTATACTACACTACGCTACGCTACACTATACTACACTATGCTACGCTATGCTACACTACGCTACGCTATACTACGCTTCACTACACTACACTACACTTCACTACACTACACTTCACTACACTACACTACACTACACTACACTACACTACACTACACTACACTACACTATGCTACACTACACTACACTACACTACGCTACACTATGCTACACTACACTATACCACACTACGCTACACTACACTACACTACGCTACGCTATGCTACACTACACTACACTACACTACACTACATTACACTACACTACACTACACTACACTACACTACACTACACTACATTACACTACACTACACTACACTACTCTACACTACACTACACACATATGCATGCACGCGCGCACACTCGCATATACACGCACGCACGCACTTACTCATAGAGTTACGGACACACGTAAAAAATGAATAAATAAATAACCATACATAAACACTCACACACACATATACACAAACACACACATACACACACACATACATGCATGCACATGCGCACGCATGCACTCATGCACACACAGCATGTGCACACACACACACACACACACACACACACACAACCCTCCCCCCCCCCCCCCCTTACACACACAAACAGACAAACAAACAAACACAAAAACACACACATCACACCCTCCACACACACACACACACACACACACACACACACACACACACACACACACACACACACACACACACACACACACACATACACACCCACACTTACCCCCCCCCCCCTCCCCACACACACACACTTACCCCCCCCCCCCCCTCCATACACACACACAACACACACACACTTACCCTACCCCCCCTCTCCTCCACACACAGAGAGTTTCTAGTAGGTTGACAGGTAAGTGATGGGATTATTCCAGGATTGTTTACTCCTTGGGAAAGAATGAAACAACAAACCTGTCTGCCAAGAAACGGGTAATAGATACTTTGTTTGAAGATGGCTCGCTCACTCACCTAGAAACTTGCGAGAGAGAGGGAGAGAGAGAGAGGGAGAGAGAGAGAGAGAGAGAGGAGAGAGAGAGAGAGAGAGAGAGAGAGAGGATAGGAATAACTGACAGATACAAGAAAAGGGGGGGGGGGGGGGAACAATGGAAAATGGATACCGGTTTTAAAAAAAGGAAAGAAAGAAAGAAAATGTTCATGAAATTTTCTTTTTATTCCTCAGCTCAGAGCTCTGAGGTTCACCAATGGTGAGATTTTTGTGTATGCGACTGTTCCTCTCCCCCCCCCCCCCCTACCCCCATCCACCATTACCACCACCATTTAAGTATCCACATTCTGACTTCAGGGATGTTGAGAAAATAAATAAATTTTGAGGAAGGTTGAAGAAGAGTTCGTTGTTGTGGTGTGTTCCCCAATCTAACGCCCTGGGGGGGGGGGGGGTCAGTCACCTAGTGGTATCATGATGACCATTAGTGCATGATGTTCCTGTTTTTAATTTTTGATTTGATTTGATTTTATATTGAGGATAATGGAATAAGCACTCGTGCGTTTTTTTCATCCAGTCCCCGTGTGTATGCAGTTTTGTTGTAAATCTTGTCATCTGTTCCCTCCGGCACACAATGGCCTACTCTTATGAAAAGTGGAACAGGATTTAGCATGTATGTATGCACTCAGACTCCCTCCTTTCTTCTCCTACACATCTTGAGCACACGTTAAATCCTGTTCCTATGAGTGCTTATTCCATTATCCTCGATATAAAAGAATAAACAAATAAATAAATAAATAAAATGTACAGGGAAAGAGGGGTTGTCTCTCTTAACCGTGTACAGGGAAAGAGGGGTTGTCTCCCATAACCGTGTACATGGAAAGAGGGGTTGTCTCCCTTAACGGTGTACATGGAAAGAAGGGTTGTCTCCCTTAACCATGTACAGGGAAAGAGGGGTTGTCTCCCTTAACCGTGTACATGGAAAGAGGGGTTGTCTCCCCTAACGGTGTACATGGAAAGAAGGGTTGTCTCCCCTAACAGTGTACATGGAAAGAGGAGTTGTGTCCCTTAACAGTGTACATGGAAAGAGGGGTTGTCTCCCCTAACAGTGTACATGGAAAGAGGAGTTGTGTCCCTTAACAGTGTACATGGAAAGAGGGGTTGTCTCCCCTAACGGTGTACATGGAAAGAGGGGTTGTCTTCCTTAACGTAGGGCTAGTGTTAACAGCAGGGCGACGCATTTTCGCTGATATGACAGACAACAACATAAGTTGTTGCTTGTCTGAGCGAATAATGTGAGAAAACTGATGACATGGCATAATGATTGTCATATAATGATGACCATCAGTGCATGGTGTCCTGTTTTTTTATTTTAACAATTTTATTTCAATCTTTTATATTGAGGATAATGGAATAAGCACTCATGTGCTTTTTTTTTCATCCAGTCCTCGTGTGTATGCAGTTTTGTAAATCTTGTCATCTGTTGATCTCACCGGCACAAATAGCCTACTCTTATGAAAAGCGGAACAGGATTTAGCATGTGCGCAAGATGTTCTGCGTGCGTTCGCACACGGGGCCTCAGTTTATAGTCTCATCCGAAAGACTCTTTAGGGAGAGTGGAGTTAGCATTGATGGTAACTCCAGTGGAAAAATCCTCTTGACCGGGAATCGAACCCGGGTCGTCAAATTGTGAGCGCAATGTTCTGACCACTAGGCTATCCTGTCCCACCCAGGGATAGTGTTAACAGCAGGGTGATGCATTTTCACTGATATGACAGACAACAATGTAAGTTGTTGCTTGTTTGAGGGAATAATGTGAGAAAACTAATGACATGGCATAATGATTGTCGAATAATGTGAGAAAACTAATGACATGGCATAATGATTGTCGAATAATCTGAGAAAAGTAATGACATGACATAATGATTGTCAAAAAATCTGAGAAAAGTAATGACATGACATAATGATTGTAAAAAAAAATCGGAGAAAAGTAATGACATGACATAATGATTGTCGAATAATCTGATAAAACTAATAACATGACATAATGATTGTCGAATAATCTGAGAAAAGTAATGACATGACATAACAATTGTTGAATAATCTGAGAAAACTAATGACATGACATAACAATTGTTGAATAATCTGAGAAAACTAATGACATAACATAACGATTGTTGAATAATCTGAGAAAACTAATGACATGACATAACAATTGTCGAATAATCTGAGAAAACTAATGACATGACATAACGATTGTTGAATAATCTGAGAAAACTAATGACATGACATAACGATTGTCAAATAATCTAAGAAAACTAATTACAGGACATAATGATTGTCATATCATCATGACGGGATAGCCTAGAGGTCAGAACATTGCACTGGCAATTTGACAACCCGGGTTCGATTCCCGGTCGAGGGGATTTTTCCCCTGGAGTTAAAACATCAGGGCTGAGTGGATCGAGTCAGCACTGATGTTAACTCCTGTTGGCTGTGGTGTGGTGTGGTGTGTCAGGTGATGCCGCAGTTGGGGGTGCTGCACGGGGAGGTCAGTGGCACGGTGATGGAGATGGTCAAGGCCCACAAGGCCTACGTCCTGGAGGAAACCACCGCCGTGGACGCACGACAGAAACTCTCCGAGGCCGAAGACAAGTATGGGGGTTTTTTTTGGTTGTTTTGTGGTTGTTGTTTTTGTGTGTGTGGATGTGGGGGGGATGGTGGGGTAGGGGGGGGGTGGATGGTGGGGGTGGGAGGTGGTTGGTGGGGTGGGGTGTGTGTGGGGTGGATGGTGTGTGTGTGTGTGTGTGGGGATGATGTGTATGTGAGTGCATTGGGTGTGGTGTGTGTGGTGTGTGTGTGTGTACGTGTGTGCGTGTGTGTTGTTGTTCTTCAGTTTAACGTCCTTCCACTAAAAAGTGATATCAGACAGGCAAGTGTGTGAGTGTGTGTGTGTGTGCGTGTGTACGCGCACACGCGCGCGTGCGCACGTGCGTGTGTCTGTGTCTGTGTGTGCGTGCGTGAATGCGTGTGTGAGTGTGAGTGTATGTGTGTGTGAGAGTGTGTGTGCGCGCGTGTGCGTGTGTGATTACGCTTTGACAGTCTATATTACAAAGTATTAAAGAGAACCGAGGGGGAAAAAAAAAGAAAGAAAAAAAAACAAAAAAACCAGCTGCAAGTAGGCCTATGGTTTTGGACTATAAGGGAACAAAAACAGCAACAAAAAACCCACTAACCCTTCAAGCTAAAAAAAGAAAGTAAACAAGAACTTAACTATTAACTAACAATAGGAACTATAACATGCAGACAAAGTTTGGATTTTGGATACATTTACACACACTGATGTATATAATGTGCCCAAAGTTGGGGTGAGGTGGGGGGGGGCGGGGGGACTAGAGCTATTGAAGAGGTATACAGAAGAGGTCAAAGAATTTCCATTAAAACAAAACGATCAATCACAGGAAGATACCAACTGAGCTGTGTAACAGACATTCAGAGATTCTGCAAAGAAGTATATCATTGTTGAGGATGCTTTTAAGCATTTCAGATGATTCTAAAAGGAACGGATCTTTCAATGTAATAGAAATAAATTCTTTAATTTGAGGACAACAAGTAAGCAGATGTTTAACACTAATTTGTTTTCCACACATGCATAGTATGTTCTTACAATATTTTGTGCGAAGGGCATTTAGACGAAATCTATAGACTAAACTTGAGATTTGTCTGGAAACAGACATAGATGAATTTGCATAGAGGGGTTTGGTGTATTTTGCATTGAGGCAATTTTGAGAGTAATAACTATTCAAATTTTTCAGTCTTTTAATTGCCTTATCGTAGGATATATGTTTTAAAACTTCATAACCCTCTCGAAGGTCTAAAGGTATATTAGCTAAAAGTGATCCTTCAACATTGCATGCTCCTCTTCGAGCAGCTCTATCGACCCATTCATTAGCAAAAATACCACAATGAGAAGGCACCCAACAAAACGTAACTCTAATACCTTTCAGGGACAGCAGATGAAGAACATGTCTGACTTCGGTAATCATTTTTAGTCGAGTACTTTGATTTAGGGAATTTAAGGCATACAACACAGATTTAGAATCAACACATAGTACAATTTTTAAATAATTCTGAGGTAATGAAACAAGATAATTCAGGGCCTTTAGTATGGCAAAGAGCTCTGCCGTAAAGATAGAAACCCTACTAGTAATATGGTATTTTTCCTCAACGTGAAGGGCTGGTATAACAAAAGCTGCTCCTACATGTCCGTTATCAAGTTTTGATCCGTCTGTGTATACCCTTAAGTGGTCTGAATAGTGATTATCAATGTGCGAATTCACTACGCTGGCAAGGATGTTAGGTGAATCGCTTTTTGATAGATTTGTATGGCATATGTCAAATATTGGCTTTTTCATTTCCCATTCAGGGGTATCTGAAAAAGAAGGTGTAACAGCAAGACTGTTTTCACTAATTTTAGAATCTTTAAACATAGCCGAAGCAAAAGTCTTTATTGATGTCAGTGATATAATTGACCTAGCTCGCTTTGCAAAGTCTATGTCCGATCTTAAACTAACTTCTTTTCGTGAAAATTTTTCGTATGAATAACATCTCAAAACATACTTTGCAGCACAAAGTTCCCTATAATCATTAAGAGGTAGCACTCCTGCTTCCTTGTAAGAGCCTAAAGTACAGGCATGAAAAGGAACTCCCAGAGATAACTTAAGTGCTTTACTGTCTATGCTTTGCAGTTTATTTAGCAAGTATTGTGGAGCGCTAAAAAACACCTCTTGTCCATACGTTAGTCTTGAGCGCACTAAAGAGGTAGCTAAAGATATAAGATCTTGTGTCTTGCCCTCAGTGTTGTTTACATACAATTTTTAGAAAATTTAAACTCTTTCTTGCTTTATCTAGTATATAGTTGATATGATTGTACCAGGACAATTTAGTGGTTAGAATAATGCCCAGAAATTTAACGTGTTGGGTGTATTGTATTTTAATGTCATCGATAGTAAATAGAGGGAGATTCTCAGGGTCATAACCTGAATTGAAAAGCGTGTGTGTGTGTGTGTACGTGTGTGCGTGTGTGTGTGTGTGTGTGTGTGTGTGTGTGTGTGTGTGTGTGTGTGTTGTGTGTGTTTGTGTGTGTGTTTTGGCATGTGCATGTGTGTGTATATGTGTATGTGCAGATATGTGTATACATGTGTGTGTGTGTGTGCGCATTTATTTTACACATGCATTGCATTCATTTTGTGTGTGTGTGCATGCATGCGTTTGTGCGTATGTGTGTGTATGTGTGCTCATATGTGTGTGTGTGTGTGTGTGTGTGTGTGTGTGTGTGTGTATGTGTGTGTGTGTGTGTGTGTGTGTGTGTGTGTGTGTGTGTGTGTGTGTGTGTGTGTGTGTGTGTGCTCATGCTTGTGTATGTGTGCACAGAATCAAGAGGAAATCCACAGGGCTGTTCCAGTCCATGGCAGGCCTGCAGAAGACATGTCAGAAGGTGAGTGAATGCAGTGCAGTGTACAGGGTGGTAGCACAATGAAAGCATACAGGGTGTCACACAAAGAAAGCGTACAGGGTGTTACAGTGTTACGCAATGACATTATACAGGCTGTCACAGTGTCACACAATGAAATCATACAGGGTGTTACAGTGTTACACAATTAAAGCATGCAGGTTGTCACAGTGTCACACAATGAAAGCATAAAAAGTGTCACACAATGAAATCATACAAGGTGTTACAGTGTTACACAATTAAAGCATACAGGTTGTCACAGTGTCACACAATGAAAGCATAAAAAGTGTCACACAATGAAATCATACAAGGTGTTACAGTGTTACACAATTAAAGCATACAGGTTGTCACAGTGTCACACAATGAAAGCATACAGGTTGTCACAGTGTCACACAATGAAAACATACAGGGTGTCAGTGTCACACAATGAAAGCATACAGGGTGTCACAATGTCACAAATGGAAAGCATGTATCATAGCTTTCTATTCATGACTATGTGTTGTGATTGTTTTCAGTTGCGGAGTCGGAGGGAGACGTGTGAAGTCAATGAGGTCGACAGCGCCCGCAATGAATACCAGTTGGCCATGCAGGTGCTAACCCCACCAACATTCGATTCTCGCACCGACTGCCCGACCATGAAAGTTAGTATTGGTTATTGTTACGTTTAAAAAAATCTGTTTTAATACAACAGAGTAAGATATTTGACTGCCTGACTTTTGTACAACTTCTTGCTGTGACGCACAGTCAGACAGTGAGGATGTGCCTCTGAAAAGTGCTGCATAATTCTACATTTTACCATGAGGGGCAAAGTGTATGCAATGGAGGTTTCCGACCACCAGCAATGAAGCCGAGCATTGCACAATTGCTTTAGTGTGTCTCAAAATAGTAACTGGATCTGTGTTTGTCATGCTTGATCGCTAGGAGGTAATCTAGTTACCATACCGTCACATTAAAATTTCATTGTAACATTTTTTCCTTTTACGTTTCCTTGGCTGTAGTTCCAAGGTCACCGTGCTGAGGTTTTGTGTATCCCACTGTTTTTGCTGACCATGAACGTAACTGCATTCTGACTTTGTGAATTTTTTTTTCATTCCTGATGGTGAGAATTGGTGTGTGCGACTGCTTTTTGCCCACCATGAAGATAGCCACATACCATCTTTAGGGATCTTATGCATGGTTCCAGTGCTGTCGCAGGAGCTGCCAGAACGTTGCCATATGCAGCCCTGAATTGCCCTGGGGACTCCACTCCCGACTTTTCCTCAGGGATGGTGTCTAAACATGACACCCGTGTGCATGCTGGTTTTTTTTCTTTGTTGTCATCGGTTTCTATGGCTCACAATGGCCTGCTCTTCCAAAGTACATACATATTCCACTAATTATTCTACATTTGTGTATGCATATCAGTATATATAACAATCTCTCTGTCTCTCTGTCTCTCTCTCTGTCTGTCTGTCCACAGACGCTAGACTGTGATATATACGAGCGGATCCAGGAGTACCTGACAGTGGCCAGCACCACGGCTGCAGACATCTCCAAAGTGGAGGCCAACTCCTTTGCCACCATCGCTGAGGAGGCAGAAAAGGTAGGCAGAAGAGGCAGGCAGAAAAGGCAGGCAGAAAAGGCAGGCAGAAAAGGTAGGCAGAAGAGGCAGGCAGAAAAGGTAGGCAGAAGAGGCAGGCAGAAGAGGCAGGCAGAAGAGGCAGGCAGAAAAGGTAGGCAGAAGAGGCAGGCAGAAGAGGCAGAAAAGGTAGGCAGAAGAGGCAGGCAGAAAAGGTAGGCAGAAAAGGCAGGCAGAAGAGGCAGAAAAGGTAGGCAGAAGAGGCAGGCAGAAAAGGTAGGCAGAAGAGGCAGGCAGAAAAGGTAGGCAGAAGAGGCAGGCAGAAAAGGTAGGCAGAAAAGGCAGGCAGAAAAGGTAGGCAGAAAAGGTAGGCAGAAGAGCCAGAAAAGGTAGGCAGAAGAGGCAGAAAAGGTAGGCAGAAGAGGCAGAAAAGGTAGGCAGAAGAGGCAGGCAGAAAAGGTAGGCAGAAGAGGTAGGCAGAAAAGGTAGGCAGAAGAGGCAGAAAAGGTAGGCAGAAAAGGTAGGCAGAAGAGGCAGAAAAGGTAGGCAGAAGAGGCAGGCAGAAGAGGCAGAAAAGGTAGGCAGAAGAGGCAGGCAGAAAAGGTAGGCAGAAGAGGCAGGCAGAAGAGGTAGGCAGAAGAGGTAGGCAGAAGAGGTAGGCAGAAGAGGTAGGCAGAAAAGGTAGGCAGAAGAGGCAGGCAGAAGAGGCAGGCAGAAGAGGCAGAAAAGGTAGGCAGAAGAGGCAGAAAAGGTAGGCAGAAGAGGCAGGCAGAAGAGGCAGGCAGAAGAGGCAGAAAAGGTAGGCAGAAGAGGTAGAAAAGGTAGGCAGAAGAGGTAGAAAAGGTAGGCAGAAGAGGTAGGCAGAAGAGGCAGGCAGAAGAGGCAGAAAAGGTAGGCAAAAGAGGCAGAAAAGGTAGGCAGAAGAGGTAGGCAGAAAAGGTAGGCAGAAAAGGTAGGCAGAAGAGGCAGGCAGAAGAGGCAGAAAAGGTAGGCAGAAGAGGCAGAAAAGGTAGGCAGAAGAGGTAGGCAGAAGAGGTAGGCAGAAGAGGTAGAGGCAGAAAAGGTAGGCAGGCAGAAGAGGTAGGCAGAAGAGGTAGGCAGAAGAGGTAGGCAGAAGAGGCAGGCAGAAGAGGCAGGCAGAAGAGGCAGAAAAGGTAGGCAGAAGAGGTAGGCAGAAAAGGTAGGCAGAAGAGGTAGGCAGAAAAGGTAGGCAGAAAAGGCAGGCAGAAGAGGCAGAAAAGGTAGGCAGAAAAGGTAGAGGCAGAAAAGGTAGAGGCAGAAAAGGTAGGCAGAAAAGGTAGGCAGAAAAGGTAGGCAGAAGAGGTAGGCAGAAAAGGTAGGCAGAAAAGGTAGGCAGAAAAGGTAGGCAGAAAAGGTAGGCAGAAGAGGTAGGCAGAAAAGGTAGGCAGAAAAGGTAGGCAGAAAAGGTAGGCAGAAGAGGTAGGCAGAAAAGGTAGGCAGAAAAGGTAGGCAGAAAAGGTAGGCAGAAAAGGTAGGCAGAAAAGGCAGGCAGAAAAGGTAGGCAGAAGAGGTAGCGCAGGCTGGGATGGATACATTCACCTTCATGGTGGGGGACAGGATAGCCTAGGCCTAGTGGTCAGAACATTGCGCTGGCAATTTGACGACCCAGGTTCAAGTCTGATTGAGGAGATTTTTCTCCTGGAGTTAACATCAGTACTGCTGACTCCACTCCCACAA
>CM060321.1:28548121-28552865 GCA_030674155.1 Stramonita haemastoma
TTTTTTTTCTCTGTCAATGACTAGAGAACTGAATGATGTGTGTGTGTGTGTGTGTGTGGTGCAGATGTCAGAATCCAGTCAGGAGGAGAAAGCAGACTGCAAATCCAACGGTGCTGCTGTGGACCCTGAACAGAGGGCAGAGGATCTACGACAGAGCATACGCAAAGCTGAGGTGAGTCGTCTTCTCTCCGTTAAAGTTAAAGTCTGTCCGAGCCTAAGGCTCATCAGGCCGGTGCTTATCCCGGTTTCTGTGGCGTTAAGCGACTGAGAGTCATAGACTCTCCCCTGGATAGGACGCCAGTCTATCGCAGGGTTAACCCCCAACACAAGGTTGGTACCCCTTTTACACCTGGGTGGGGTGAGAAAATAGCTGTAAAGTGCCTTTTCCAAGGGCACAACACCATAGCCGAAAGCTTGGATCGAACCCGCAACCTTTAGATTACGAGTCCAACACCCTAACCACTAGACTACAACGGCGGCTTGTCTTTTTTCCGTGTTTAAACCTATCTGTTCTTCATCACATGTTATATTTGAGACAAGAGTAGAGGATTTTTGACAGTGTATAACAAAGCTGAAGTGAGCCTTCTTTTCTCTGTGATAACCATTCTTTGTTCATCAAATGTTATATCTGAGACAAAAACAGATTGTCAAAAGTGTACATGTAAGGTTGAAGTATGTCTTCTTTCACAGATGGAAGCTGTAGCCAAGTGGTTAAGACCATTTGACTTCAATCCCATGGGTCTGTGAAGCTGTGGATTTAGATCGTAGTGGTGACTGGTATATTAACCCTCTTAGTCCCGATCCGGGATTTGCTGGGATTTAATAATTACTCCCCCTAAGTCCCGGATCCGGGATTTGCCAGGATTTACACACAGTAGATATCCATCACGCTGTGACCATCACTAATTTCTACCACATGTTAAACCTCTATCAGGCTAGAAGGAGAAACCCTGTAGAGTGTCTGGAAGTAATTATAGCTGCTGGTGTGAACTTAGAAGGAGGAAAAGTTGAGCAAGCATGTGTGCCTGACCTGATTTTGTGATGGAATGTGAAATCTAGGGGCGGTTTGTGTTCAGAGACACCGAATGCAAGAGGGTTAAGGGTGGGGATTTTTAAAAGCTACCAGGTCAACAAAGTGTAGACCTGCCATTGCCTAATCTCTTTGAGTGTAACACATGCAGAGAATCAGTTATGCACGTTAAAGATCCTGTGATTCATGTCAGTGTTCAGTGGGTTACTGAAGCGTGGACATGTCCAGCATGTTTCCTATTAATATTCCTGTGAATCAAAAGTTATACCAGACACAAGAACAGAAGGTCTTTAAAATTTTTTAAAATTTATTTATGTTATTTGTATTCATATGTTCTTTTATATCGAGTCAGCGGACTATGATGTGAGTACTTTCACAGTCACACACCCATGTCTGCTAGTTCTAGAATGGTTAAATGTCATTAGCCTTATACCAAGGGATTTATTTTCTTAAAACTAAACTCTCTTGAAGTCTTGTAGACGGCAATACATTTTGTTTTCTGTCCTTTTCCAGACGTCCAAAATGAAGGCGGAGGCTCGCCTAGAGGCCCTGAGAGGTGCTGGCAGTAAGTGTGCTCTGTTGCTTGCCATTAACTACAGTCACGTTTTTACATCATCATTGTTTTATAGTCATCTTATGTTTGGTTTATACGGCTTTCTTATGTTGCGTAATGAAATACAGCTGCTGTTGAAATGTCATGGCATGTTACATTATGTTATACTGTGGCTGTTAGGTTTGTAGTTTTGTTTTTTGTTCTGTAATTCTTCTTTTTCTGCAAACACTCAGACAGTAACTAGTAAAAATGCGTTGCGCTGCCGTTAAGCCCCTGACAAGTCAGGCCTAGCGCATCCAACTTTGGCATGTGCCCTGTAATGAGGAACATGAAGTGAAACTGCATAAAAGGCAAAGGTGTCCCATAACCTTGTGGTCGTAGGGGAGCGAGGCATCAGAGACCTCAGCTTCTCTAGGGGCCAGCATATTGAGGGTGGCGCCCATCTCCTCTCCCTCGCTGCTTTACCTTCCCTGATTCTAAAGAGGGCAGGTACCCATTTACAGCTGGGTGAACTGGGGGGCTGTACTGCAGCCAAGGCATACTGCATACCACCAGTCAAAACTGTGAACTTATAAAGTTTAATCAGAAACACTGAAAATATTCAGTAATATATTACTTGAAATACAGTTGTTCCTATTGTTATTGTTGTTTTGTTCTTTTGTTGTTGGTTTAAAAAAAAAAAATTATTTCCACTAACTGATTCTAGTTTGCTGAACAAATTGTGATAGAGCTTTAATAAATGTTTTTTTTAAAATAGTCTTTGTTTTTTGTTTTTTTTTGGGGGGGAGGGGCTTTTTTAAAAACTGTGTTACAGCTGATAACAGGAGAAATTGGTTGTGAAATGTTGCTGTTAAGATTTAGTCAGTTATTTCTCCCTTCTTTCAATTTGTTGTAGCGTAATGCATCACGTTGAACTGTGTTCACCACATTGTAGCGAATTACACAAGTCTGCACGGAATGTGCAATTGTTTCAGTAACTTGTAATGACTGACTGAACCTGGGTAGAATGCATCGTTGTTTCTGTTAGTGTGGAAGAATGTGGAATGTGTCAGCATTTCAGTTGATGTGGATGAACATCAAATGTGTCATTGTTTCAGTCTGTGCGGAATGTGTCACTGTTTCAGTCTATGTGGAATGTGTCACTGTTTCAGTCTATGCGGAATGTGTCGCTGTTTCAGTCTATGTGGAATGTGTCCCGGTTTCAGTCCATGTGGAATGTGTAGCAGTTTCAGTCCATGTGGAATGTGTCACAGTTTCGGTCAGTGTGGGATGTGTCATTGTGTCAGTCAATGTGTAATGTGTCATTGTCTCAGTCCTTTTGGAATGTGTCATTGTTTCAGCCAATGTGGAATGCGTCATTGTTTCAATGTGAAATGTGTCATTGTTTCAATGTGGAATGTGTCCCTGTTTCAGTCAGTGTGGAATGTGTCCCTGTTTCAGTGTGGAATGTGTCCCTGTGTCAGTCAGTGTGGAATGTGCCCCTGTGTCAGTCAGTGTGGAATGTGTCCCTGTTTCAGCCAATGTGGAATGTGTCAGTGTGGAGTAAGTCACAGTTTCAGTCAATGCAAAATATGTCATTGGTTCAGTCAGTATGGAATGCGGAATGTGCCCGTGTTTTAGTCAATGTGGAATGTTTCAGTCATTGTGGAATGTGTCTCTGTTTCAGCCGATGTGGAATGTATCAATGTGGAATGTGTCATTGCCATTGTTTCAGTCAATGTGGAATGTGTCATTGCCATTGTTTCGGGCAATGTGGGATGTGTCACTGTTTCAGTCAATGTTGAATGTGTCATTGTTTCAGTCTATGTGGAATGTATTGATGTGGAATGTGTCAATGCGGAATATGTCATTATTTCAATGTGGAATGTGTCCATGTGGAATGTGTTGATGTTTCAGTCAGTGCGGAATGTTCACTGTTTCAATGTGGAATGTGTTGATGTTTCAGTCAATGTGGAATGTATTAATGTGGAATGTGCCCCTGTTTCAGTCAATGTGGAATGTGTCACTGTTTCAGTCAACGTGGAATGTGTCACTGTTTCAGTCAATGTGGAATGTGCCACTGTTTCAACATGGATTGTGTTAATGTTTCAGTCAATGTGGATTTTTTTTCAGTCAACGTGGACGAGTGGCTGAACCAGGCTCAGATGGACACGCTGACGGTGGATGAGAACGGCCTGCAGAGAACCCCCTCCAACGCCTCTCTCCGCACAGACAGCTCAGGGGGGGTAGGTGCCCGCCTGCCACACCTCACACAGCACACAGATCCAGCATCACTCAGTCCAGAGTGCTAAATTTAGCGCACCCGTACCTTTTACCTAGTCCAAGTGTGGTCTGTTCCTGCTGTAAATAGCACCAGCTGGCTCCCAACTGGGCTGGGCTGGGATGCAGTAATTAGCAGCTGAGAGGAGCTGAAAGTGGAGCAAACTGACAGCTGTGGCCAGCGTGGAGAGTGTGTCTTCCTTGTCTCTGTTCATAGTCATGAATGGCTGAATGTGTGGAAGAAGATGTGTGGTAACAAGAGTAGAGACCGACAGTTTTACCTCCTATCTCTTCAACAACGTCCACCACGTTATGAAGCATGATCAGAACAGAGGGGAATGTGGCCTCTGTAACTTAAAGATACTGTGTAGATTCACAATATTTAATGTGAAGGTGAACAGTATGTAAGGTGTAGATTCACAGTATTTAATGTGAAGGTGAACAGTATGTAAGGTGTAGATTCACAATATTTGATGTGAAGGTGAACACTATGTAAGGTGTAGATTCACAATATTTAATGTGAAGGTGAACAGTACGTAAGGAAGAAGTCAGAACAACCGCCCAAGGAAACAAACGGTTCATTGCCTCATTGCTTCGGCGTTTGATGGGTTACAAAAAAACATACACATACCCAGCATGCCACCTGTACAATGAAATGAGCTGCTCTGAAGTCAGAATGTGTGGGCTGAGGCCAGCAGGCAGACCTCCTGCAGAGTTACAAGCACAGGAGAAGACCTGGCACTTTGCACACCACCCTATAAGGGAATACAGAGAAAAGAGATTATTGATTATTGTGCGATTGACGTTATTGAGTTTGCTTGTGCTTTTTTTTTTTTGGAATAAAAAGGGAGAGAAGGAAGGGATAGAATTGGGAAGGAGGGTAGGATGGGGCAGGAGAGAAT
>CM060321.1:28552965-28575465 GCA_030674155.1 Stramonita haemastoma
ATATCATATTTTGTGTGGTGGTGGTAGGTGGTGGTAGGTGGTTGTGGTGGTGGTGGTGGGTGTGTGTGTGTGTGTGTGTGTGTGTGTGTGTGTGTGTGTGTGTGTGTGTGTGTGTGTGTCACTGTGACTGTGTGTGTGATGGTATATGGTATTTGTATTTTGTAAGTATTATACATACTTCTTCAAGTACAGTTAATGTCACTAGTATAGAAGTAGTTGCTACTGCGACTTCAAGTACTAGCACTACAACTGAGTACAACTACTAGAAAAAAAACCCCAAACAAACATGGAACAACAAGTACTGTTTACAGCATTAAAAGTTGTTTATTGCTTGCTTTAATTATCTACATGATCTAGTGAGATATGTATACCATGTATACATGGTTCTACAAGCTCAGGCACTTCACTACATTCTAGGTTGTCTGGGATATTTGATCAAGATGGTGTGTGTGTGTGTGTGTGTGTGTGTGTGTGTGTGTGTGTGTGTGTGTGGTGTGTGTGTGTGTGTGTACAAGTGGATGTGCATGCTTTTGATTTCGTGATCAATTATCAAAGGAACAATGTAATTTTTCTGTAGTTCCCTCTTGGGAAAAGTTTGGTGATAAAAGTATTTCCAAAGATCTATATTTTGCACTGAAACAGCTTGAGAACCACTGGTATCAGAAAAATTTATTAAATAATAGCAGGACACATGTTGACCAGAACACATGCCACAGTGACACTGACAGTCACCAATTTGATCTGAAGTTGATGTTGTTAGTTGTTTTCCCGTAGTGTAGGCCTATGACTGACTGTGTATGAATATATATATATATAAGTAAAAATGATTTACAATATTATTATTATTATTATTATTATAATTATTGTCATCATTATCATGGTTATTGCTAAAATTACTGTTTGTTGTGGGTGTTGTTGTAGTTATCATCATCATTGTTTTTGTTGTTGTTATTAAATTGCTTTCTCACCCTGAAAAGGTGGTTTAAAGTCTAGAGCTATATATATAGATATTATAGTATATTGGTTGGTGTAAACCTAAGGATTTCTTTTCTATCAGATATGATTGGTAAATTTTTCCATTTCAGTGAATATTTAATTACTTTTTGACAGTGTAAAAAATCTATCACTGTACCTGTATCAGTACCAGACAGATTAATTTTTATCTGTAGTGTTTTTTCTTATTTCTTTTCCTCCATCAAACATCTTCTTCAAGCCAGTGAAGAAGAAATAATCGCTGTTCTGACTTACTAGATTGCAGATGAGACAGTTTATATATATAATATATATATATATATATATATATATATATATATATATATATATATATATATATATATTGGTTGGTATAATTACTTCATAAAACATTTTTCAGTTGTTTGTGTTTCTTGTTGTTGCACTATACATTCCTCAGCTGAACATCCTTGAGGTACCCAGAATGCACTCTGACTCACTCATCAACCATCCTCTGAAGTCAGAGTATGGCTGCCTGTATGGCGAGGTACTTGAAAACAGCCATACACGCAAACTTCTCATTTGGTGTGCAATTTCAATCTCACAGGGATTCCCAGGTGGGATGAGTGAGTCAGAGTGCATGTTATATTATGTTATTCTGGGTCGAGTGCAAGCGCTTTGATTTGTTTTTACAAGATATAGCGCTATATAAATTCCATGTATTATTATTATTATTATTATTATTATTATTATTATTATTATTATTATTATTATTATTATTATCATCCTTGGCCTCAGAGTGTTAAGCTGGGGAACACACAACACCAACAACTCATGAACCCTACTTGGGAACCACTGTGAGACTCTAAATTTTACACACTGGAAGTAAAGTGTGCCAGAATTGTATCAGGACTCTTCAAGCCCCTCAACATATGGACAGGCACACTCCGATTTTATAGAAGATAGTTACTCCTTGCTCATTCCTAATTTTTTTAGTTACTCCATTAAGCACATGGGTTGAGCTGGTTTATATACAATAGTATTTCCTAAAGACTTAAAAATCAGTTCGATTTTCCCTGTCAAACTGGAAAGACAGGGCAAGGCTGGGAATCAAACTCAGAACCTGATGGTTTAATAGTTTGGCAGGTAGACGACAATGTCTAAACTGTCCTGCCAGCTTCCTTCTTAAATCATAATAAATGGTGAATGTTTATTTTTGCTGTGTGCAGTGGTTGGTGATGACCCCAATGTGAGGATAACGGAAACGAACCCTGTCCTGGATCCGCTGGAGAAGAAAATCATCTCAGAGAAGGACAAAGACGTGCAGCTCACCTGTATGGTTGAGAACAAACCCAAAGACAAAGAGGTAAACTTTAAATATACTGTTTGAGGCCCCGCGTGCGAACTCACGCAGAAACATCTTGCGCACACATTAAATCCTGTTCCGCTTTTTGTAAGAGTAGGCCATTGTGTGCCGGTGGAAATAGATGACATTTACAAAATTGCATACACACTAAAAAAGCATATGAGTGCTTTTTCCATTATCTTCGATATTAACGAATAAATAATTAATAAAATAAAATAAATGAAATTGTCCAGAACTCTACCTTACCTGACAGTGTGTTGATTTAGGATTAAAGGATTGTGTTTACCGAAAGCTGAATTTGGTCAAAGAAATATTTATTTGTCTATTGTGTTTCTTTTGTTATCTGTTTATTTATTTATTCATTTTATTATTTTTTTTTCTATGTTATTCTTTATTTCAGGGATAATGGAATAAGCACCCATTTTCTTCCACTAAGGTGTGAAATAGCTGCTGGTTTGTGAGTGGGTGGGGTTTTTTGTTGTTGGTTTTTTGTTTTCTTTTTGTTGGTTAGCTATACACCCAACAGCAGCAACAACTATAGGAAGTCACTGTCATTCACATAATTCCATCATGCTTGGTCCTGTTGTCAAATCATGGTGATTAAAGTAAGGAAGTTGTAGAAGTTAAAAAAATATATATCTACAGGTTTGTGTTAGCAATTTTTCTGTTCTTAGGAATGCATCTAGAATTTGAAAGTTGAAAAGGTGAGCATAATGATGGAAAATGACTTCTTTACCTTTCCTCCATTATCCATTCCATTATCCTCAGTATAAAAGAATAAATAAGTGAATACCTTACCTTACCTTATCTTAGCATAGCAGAGCATAGCATAGCAGAGCATAGCATAGTATAGGATAGCATAGCATATCATAGCATAGCATAGCATAGCATAGCACAGCATGCCTTGCCATGCTTTGCCATGCCTTACCGCCACCACACCGCACGACATGACACGACATGACACCACACCACACCACTGTACAGTACAGTTCACTATACCACACCACACCACACCTCACCTCACCTCACCTCACCTCACCTCACCTCACCTCACCTCACCTCACCGCACCGCACCGCACCGCACCGCACCACACACCACACCACACCTCACCTCACCACACCACCCCACACCTCACCCCACCACACCACACCTTACATTTCCTCTCCTCACCTCACCTCACCTCACCACCTCACCACCTCACCTCACCACCTCACCTCACCTCACCTCACCACCTCACCTCACCACCTCACCTCACCTCACCTCACCTCACCTCACCTCACCTCACCTCACCACCTCACCTCACCTTACCTTACCTCACAGGTTCAGTGGGTTGGCACCGTCAGTCAGAATGGAAGCATAACCACAGTGCCCATCTCCACCGCCACCCGCTCCTACGATTCCTTCAAATACAGCATTGACTTGCCTTCCCCCACATCCTGGCGACTTCGAATCCAGAATGCCCAGGTGACAGACGAGGGTATCTACACCTGTCAAGTTCAGGTGTCCAACCAGAACTATGTCAAAGCATCTCATGACTTGGTCATTGTTGGTGAGTTTTTATTTTTGTTGGGTGGTTTGTTTTCTTCTTATTATTACTGGAGATAATGTTTCCAGTTTTTGTTTGGATTGTAAAAAAAATGATTTCTTTAAAAAAAAAAAAAATAATTTTTTTTTTACTGCACATAAGGTTTTCAGTTTTTCCTCTCAGTAACTACAGTGCGATATTTTCAAACATTTCCACTTCAGTACTTCCTTGGCTGCATGTATGGTTTTATTATTTTTTTTCCAAACTTTTTTTTTAATTCATTCTTTGGTTACATAGTTATACAAAATGAAAAACATGTAAACGATTTTGTTGACACTGAAAGAACAAAGAAAAAAGAAAGAAAGAAAGAGAAGAGAGGGAGATAGAAAAAGAGAGAGAGAGAGAGAGAGAGAGAGAGAGAGAGAGAGAGAGAGAGAGAGAGAGAGAGAGAGGCACGTATGGTTTTATCACTCCACAACTGCTGAAAGGAAAGACTGGTAAATGCTACCTCCATAAAGATGCAAAAAAAAAGAAAAAAAGAAAAATAGAATTATAAACCCAAAATTTTGTTGAAAAGGAATAAATCACTCACTCACTCACACTCACTCAGTCCCATGTCCCAAAGGACGTAGGGGGGACATGAGAGAAGACGCAACAGAGATCTTTTTCCATGCTTCACGATCCTGTGTGGCTAGTAGGAGGTGTTGCAGGGGTTGGGCGGTCCAGTCTTTGATGTTGTCAACCCATGATTTCTTTTGGCGGCCTCTTCTTCTCTTGCCCTCGACTGTTCCTTGCAGGATGGTTTTTGCTAGGGTGTTGTGTCTTGTGGTGTGACCAAACCACATCAGCTTTCTCCTCTTTATGGTGGAGAGCAAAGGCTCTTGGGGGCCCACACGCTTTTTGATTTCTTCTTTCACATAGTTATTGGTCTTGTGTTCTTTGTATGATATTTTGAGGAGTCTTCTGTGGCACTTGTTCTCGAATGCTTGGATTCTCCTCTCTAACTCTGCTGTCAGAGTCCATGATTCACAGCCATATAGGAGGATAGATATCACGAGGGATTTGTAAAGGTGGTATTTGGTGCAGAAGCTGATGTTGTTGCTTCTGATGATCTTCTCGAGTCTGACTAGAGCAGATGTTGCTGTTGCAATGCGAGCTTTCACTTCATTGTTTGATGTGCCATCTTTTGTTAGGATGGAGCCTAAGTATTTGAATTGGCTCACCTCTTCTAGTGTTTCTCCATTCATCTTTATTTCCGTGATGTCATTACTCGCACTGTTGACCATGATCTTTGATTTCTCTGTACTGACCTCCATGCCGTATGCGCTCGCTCGATCTGTTAAATTGTCTGTGAGGATTTGCAGTTCTTGTTTGCTGCTGCCCATGAGGTCAATGTCATCTGCAAATCTGAGGTTGCAAAGGGGTCTTCCACCAATGGAGATGGAAGTGTGGTGGTTTTGCAATGTCTCTGTCATGATGTTTTCGAGGAAGAGGTTGAAGAGTACAGGTGAGAGAAGGCAGCCCTGGCGAACCCCAACGGTGGTCTTGAAGAACTCGCCCACGTGATTATTCATAAAAACTGCACTTTCTGCGTTCTCGTACAGAGCTTTGATGACTTCAATTAGACAGCTGTCAATGTTGAAGTGCCTGAGTACTTGCCAGAGGCCGTCATGCCATACCCTGTCAAAGGCCTTTTTGAAGTCTATGAAATTGTGGTACAAGTCTTTTTGGTGTTGGAGATGCTTCTCTATCAGAATTCTCAGATTGAAAATTTGTTCCATTGTGCTGCGTTTTGGTCTAAAGCCCGCTTGTTCTTCTGCCAGGAGTTTTTTTCCGCTTGGTTTTTCAGTCTGTTGAGGACTACCTGCAGCATGATCTTGCTAGGATGACTTATGAGACTGATGGTTCTGTAGTTCTGGCATTGTTTGAGGTTTCCTTTCTTTGGCAGGGGTATTACAAGAGACTGTGTCCATTCTTTTGGCCATTCTTTGGTGTCGTGGATCTTCTGACAAAGTTCTGTGAATCGCCTTGCTGTTTCATTCCCTCCATTTTTTATGAGTTCAGCTGGGATGTTATCGATTCCAGGGGACTTCCCCTTCTTCAATTGTCTAATAGCTGCATCTACTTCACACCTTAGTATTGGTGGGTCTTTATCTTGGTGTTCAGGGGGTTTGTCAGAAACTATGTTGGTATCTGGGCGTAGTGGGTAGTTGTACAATCCCTCACAGTATTCTGTCCAGCGTTGGAGGATGGCATTGTTTTCCATTAAAAGATTTCCTTCTTTGTCTTCAATAAGGAATAAATAGTACCACATTAAACACATTGTTTTTCATAACCTGAATATGTTGCATGTTTAATCCTGTTCCGCTTTTCGTAAGAGTAGACCATTGTGTGCCGGTGGGTACAGATGACAAGATTGACAAAACTGCGTACACATGGGGACTCGATGTAAAAAAAAAAGCACATGAGTGCTTATTCCATTATCCATGATATAAAAGAATGAATAAATAAATAAATAAATAAATAAGTAAATAAATAAATAAATAAACATGTGTGTTAGAATTGAGCAGATCTTAATTTTTTGGTTTTGTTTTTTTTGGTCTTTGTCGACACATGATTTTTGTTGTTTTCTAACGACAGAAAAGCCCCAGATAGCTGACCTGGAGACCAGCAACGACGTGTCGAAGAGCGAAGGGGAAAGTTTGGTGCTCAAGTGCCACGCCACCGGCCGACCCACGCCCTCCGTCAAGTGGACGCGCATGGCTGGAGAGCTACTGCCCTCTGGTGGCAGAGAGCACTTGGTCAGTGGTCACAGGAGTGTGGAGAAAGGGTTTGCTTCAGTTTAGTTAAACAAAGTTAAAGTCTGTCCCGAGCCTAAGGCTCATCAGGCTGGTACTTATCCCGGTTTCTGTGGTGTTAAGCGACTGAGAGCCATAGACTCCCCCCTGGATAGGACGCCAGTATATCGCAGGGTTAGCCCTTAACACAAGGTTGGTACCCCTTTTACACCTGGGTGGGGTGAGAAAATAGCCGTAAAGTGCCTTTTCCAAGGGCACAACGCCATAGCTGAAAGCTGGGATCGAACCCGCAACCTTTAGATTACGAGTCCAACGCCCTAACCACTAGACTACAGCGGCGGCTTGCTTCAGTTTAGCTGAGCTAGAATTGGAAGGGTTTTGACATGATAATGATAATAATCTTTCGGATGAGACGATAAACTGAGGTCCCGTGAGTTACACATAATTATTTAGCACATGTAAAAGAACCCGCGGCAACAAGGGGGTTGTCTCTAGCGAAATTCTTTGGAAAAAGCCACTCTGATAGGGAAACAAATACAGTTGCAGACAGGAAAAAGAAAAAGAAATAATGGGTGGCCTGAATTTCACTCCGAGAAATCTGCTGTGACATAAAGTGGTATAAAAAAAAAATGAAAAAAAAAATTTAGAATCGATATATATATATATATTATATAGGCCTATATATATACACACACATACATATGGGGACAGGATAGCTCAGTGGTCAGAGCACTCGCTTTCCCCAAGCTAAGGTTAAGTAGCATTGAGCATGATAACCAAATGGATGGGTGACTGTGCACCTTGGCTTCAGTACAGTTCCCCCAGGTCACCCAGCTGTAAATGGGTACCTGCCCTCTTTAGGGTCAGGGAAGGTAAAGCAGCGAGGGAGAGGAGATGGGTCCTGCCTTCAATATCCTGGCCCCTAGAAAAACAGAGGTCTCTTGATGCCTTGCTCTCCTACGCCACATAGGTTACGGGACACCTTTACCTTTACCTTTATATATCTTATTGGAACATATCCAAGCTCTTATAAATAGAGAGTAGAAATGTAAGATGACAGAGGCTGGCTTCTGGCATGTGAGGATTATGGAAAGAAAGAAGATGTTTTTTTAGTTTCTACAAGCCCTTTGGAGACTGAAGAGGCTGCTGTGTAAGTGAGCACATTGTATTATGCTATGTGCTGTTTCATGGAATTGTAGTGAGAAACATCTTGCTATTTGGAAAATTATACAACCTCTATGTATATCTTTTATACTATGGTTCTCATTGAATATCGTTTCTCTTGGATTCTCTTAAGTACTTGATGCATTTTCCTAAAGAACAGGGTCTTTTGAATGAAGAAAAATGTTTCATTGTCAAAGAAAACACACCAGAGAGTTTCAACTGGTATTATTTGGGAAGGGAGGGATAAAGGGGAGGGGGGCAGGGCATGTGTGATTTTCTCTTTATGCCATTTAAGTGGATAAGTTAGGTTGATTGTATTATAGTCCCAGCAGAGTTGTCCCAACTTCAAAGACTGAAACTCCATCAAATATATCAGAGTTAAAAATTCTTTTTAAATTCTTTTGTTTCTTTTGTTTCCAGGATAATGGAATAAGCACTCATGTACTTTTTTGTACATTCTGTCCCCATGTATATGCAGTTTTGTAAATTTTGTCATTTGTTCCCACTGGCACTGAATGGCCTATTCCAAAAAGCAGAACAGG
Organism: Stramonita haemastoma; assembly: GCA_030674155.1. Lineage (NCBI taxonomy): Eukaryota > Metazoa > Mollusca > Gastropoda > Neogastropoda > Muricidae > Stramonita > Stramonita haemastoma. Next base: position 28,561,313 of record CM060321.1, read on the forward strand.
TTTTAACATGCGCGTAAGATGTTCTGCATGTGTTCGCACATGGGACCTCAGTTTATAGTCTCATCTGAATGACTTTTGTGGGGGAGTGGAGTCTACACTGATGTTGACTCCAGAGGAAAAATCCTCTTAAACAAGATTTGAACCCGGGTCAGCAGATCACGAGCGCATCACTCTGACCACCAGGCTATCCTGTCTCCATCAAGTTCAAAGCATGCAGATTTGGAAATGATTTTAGATGGTCATGTTTTGCTATACTGACACAACCTTACTGAATGTTTTGAATCTGATAGTGAAAATTGATGATAACCTGTTTTGTTTTCAAGGAACCAGAACTGGTGATTCCCTTGGTGAAACCAGAACATGCTGGAATCTACAAGTGTTCTGCCAGCAATTCAGCCGGCAGTGACTACAGGGACATCCGAGTCACCATCAACTGTAAGTAGACCTCTCCTCTTCAGGATGGAACATTGTCTGATCAGTCTCTTGTTTTTGCCCTGTCTTCAGCTTAACACTGTGGGAGTCTTTCTGGAAAGAAGGCAGGAGTGAGCAGAAAGTAGACAAGAAAGAGGTGACAGGAAGAAAAGGAACAAGGCAGAAACAAAGTTGTTTGTATTTACCTGTAGTAACTTTTGTATGCCACCAAACACTGTAACACTAAGTCCCAAACTGCAAAATATCATTTTCTGTGCTTGCTTCTGAACTCAATGGTGCGTGATATTAAGGGTTAACCATGTTAGCTTTCAGTCATAGCTTTCAGTGATGTTAACCATGTTAGATTTTAGGTGTTGTGAACAATGTTAGATTTTAGTGTTGGCAACCACGTTAGATTTCAGTGTTGGCAACCATGTTAGATTTCAGTGTTGGTAACCATGTTAGATTTTAGTGCCTCATCAGTTTGAACCAAGTATATCATTTTCAGGAATAGACTCTTCTAGAAACTCAGAAATGAAGATTTTTGGAACACAGAAAGAAAGGCAAGTAACAATTCACACAAATATATATATATATATGAAAGGACAGAGTTAAACTGACTCAGATCCTTCAGTGGATGCCATATCCCAGTGGTTAAGAGCACTTGACTTCAATTCCATTGGCTCATGAAGTCGTGGGTTCAAATCTCAGCAGTGTTCTGTTGAATCAAGGGTGGGGGATTTTTATGATCTCCCAGGTCAACTTCAAGTGCAGACTTGCCAGTGCCCAAATTCCCTTCATGTATATATACACATGCAGAAGATAAACTATCCACGTTAAAAATCCAGTAATTCATGTCAGTGTTCAGTGGATTACACTTACAGAAACGCAAACATACTCGGCATACATCTCTAAAGTCGGAATGTGGCATGGTGGGTAAAAAGGGTTGCAAATGCAAAAATATAGCCAAGGAAGCCAAAAACAAAAAGGATTGTTTTTGCCCCCCCCCCCCCCCCCCCCCCCCCCCCCCCCCCGCCCCCTAAAGTGGTTGACTACTGTTTGTGTTGCAGTTGCTCCGTTGCTGAGCTCAGCCAACAGGGTGGTGCAGCAAGCCCCAGGGTATGTGAAGGAGCTGGTGTGTGACATCAGAGGCTACCCCACCCCCAAAGCCAAAGACATCTCCTGGAACAAGCGAGGATCAGCCCTGCAAACGAGTAGCCAGTACGTGTTGTTGTTATTGTTGTTGTTGTTTTTGTTTTTTTTGTTTTTTATCTTTAACCCTTTTGCTGTTGTTGTTGTTGTTGTCTTTGTTTTTTGTTTTCGTCTTTAAACACCTTTTGCTGTTTACTTGTTTTGCCATGGTGTATGCTGAGAGCTTTCTCACAATAGCTGGTATTTTCTAAAGGACTGAAGATTACTGCATAAAAGTGTGTGTGTGTGTGTGTGTGTGTGTGTGTGTGTGTGTGTGTGTGTGTGTGTGTGTGTGTGTGTGTGTGTGTGTGTGTGTGGCATTAGTCTTTCTCTGTTACATGTGGTGGTGATGGTGGTTGTAGTTGAGGTGGTGTTGCTACTGCCACTGTTAACCCACCATTACTACTACTGCTGCTGCTAACTACCACCACCACCACCACCACCACCACCACCACCACTACTACTACTACTACTACTACTACTACTACTACTACTACTGCTGCTGCTGCTGCTGCTGCTGCTGCTACTGCTACTGCTACTGCTACTACTACTACTACTACTGCTACTGCTGCTGCTGCTGCTGCTGCTGCTGCTGCTGCTGCTACTGCTACTACTACTACTACTACTACTACTACTACTACTGCTACTGCTATATAATATTAAAGAAAGACTGATCACAGATTCTATTGTTGCTGTGCAATTCTCAGATAATGAGCCTGATTGTCACATAATGGTATTGAAATTCGACTTACCAAAAAGAAACAAAAAGTTACTCATGGTCATCTGTGTCCTAATCTGGCTCAAAATCAGGATTGTTTGCCTCAACTTCATGAAGTATGGTGTTTTCTTGTTCAAACTGTTTACCCGCGATACTGCATCATGAAAAACTTGAAATTGTTTTTCAAGGGTAAGCATTTATCTGCATCTTTCTACATCTTTGTAAGAAGTGATTGAACTTTATCTTCAGGATAACTCACTCAAACAACAAAGTAATGATAAACTTTTGTTACTTATGAAAAAGAGAACTTCTAAGGGAGCGTGTTTTTTTGTTGTTTGTTTTTTTTAGATCAGATTTTCAGCTTTTCTATAGTGCAACTACAAAGTGATAAAATCACAACCGTTAGGCTAAGGAGTACTGAAGTGGAAATCTTTGCTTCCCTATTGCTATTGTGATGGACATAAATTGAGCATGTATTACTCTGACGTTGTCTGTCTGTCTGTCTGTCTGTCTGTCTGTCTGCCTTTCACTTTTGAGGAAGTTAATTTGGTGTCTTGCAGATTTTTGAGCAATGCTTACAAACTTGTACAAAGTGCGTGTTGAATATTGACGCATGCTTAATGTCAAGACAGCATTAACGGGAGGTAAATCATGACATAAGGTGTGCATCAACATTGCAGTCAAGAGCTAAATCATCTCCATGTTGTCATCAATTATTTGTGAAAAAAAAAGTTGAATTAATGTCATAACCTTGATTTTGGTCATCTTTTTAGTTTCACCTTTCGATAAAAATGGCAGGTTTGTGGACAGAAAAGCCTTATGAAACCATGTTCATGGGTTTGAATAACTACAGCATCATGATGCATCACACAGTGCACATACCCAACATCACTCAGTCCAAAGTGCTAAATTTAGTGTGCCCCTTCCTTTTATCAAAGCCGCCGCAGTAGTCTAGTGGTTAGGGCGTTGGACTCGTAATCTAAAAGTTGCGGGTTCGATCCCAGCTTTCGGCTATGGCGTTGTGCCCTTGGAAAAGGCACTTTACGGCTATTTTCTCACCCCACCCAGGTGTAAAAGGGGTACCAACCTTGTGCTGGGGGTTAACCCTGCGATAGACTGGCGTCCTATCCAGGGGGGAGTCTATGACTCTCAGTCGCTTAACGCCACAGAAACCGGGATAAGCACCGGCCTGATGAGCCTTAAGGCTCGGGACAGACTTTAACTTAACTTCCTTTTATCAAGCCGCCGCTGTAGTCTTAGTGGTTAGGGCGTTGGACTCGTAATCTAAAGGTTGCGGGTTCGATCCCAGCTTTCGGCTATGGCGTTGTGCCCTTGGAAAAGGCACTTTACGGCTATTTTCCCACCCCACCCAGGTGTAAAAGGGGGTACCAACCTTGTGTTGGGGGTTAACCTGCGATAGACTGGCGTCCTATCCAGGGGGGAGTCTATGACTTTCAGTCGCTTACCGCCACAGAAACCGGGATAAGCACTGGCCTGATGAGCCTTAGGCTCGGGACAGACTTTAACTTTTAATTAGCTCCTGAGAGGAGCTGAAAGTGGGGGATACTGACAACTGTGACTATACAGTGTTAATTTCTTTCTTGTTGTCTTGTCCAGCATTTACTACAGGAGCATTCCTGGTGCGTCCAGTCGCATCACCAGCATCCTGGTGTTTTGGGGAGTGCAGGAGAGCGACTACGGAGAATATACCTGCGGGGCCAAGAACGAGAAAGGAGCCCAGAGCATCAAGTTCACTTTGCAGAGTAAGTGGAGAACACTGATTTTTTTTTTCTTTTTTAGCTCACTGCTTTTGAATTTATAGGTGATATTTGCTTTTGAATTTATAGGTGATATTATATATATATATATATATATATATATATATATATATATATATATATATATATATAGAGAGAGAGAGAGAGAGAGAGAGAGAGAGAGAGAGAGAGAGAGAGAGAGAGATTTGATTTGATTTGATTTGATTGATTGAATTATTCTTTTATATTGAGGATAATGGGATAAGCACTCTCGTGCTTTTTTACATCCAGTCCCCGTGTGTATGCAGTTTTGTAAATGTCATCTGTTCCCACCGGCACACAATGGCCTACTCTTGCGAAAAGCAGAACAGGATTTAATGTGTGCGCAAGATGTTCTGCGTGTGTTCGCACACGGGGCCTCGGTTTAAAGTCTCATCCAAATGACTTTTGGGAGAGTGGAGTCTGCACTGATGTTAACTCCAGGAGGAAAATCTCGACTGGACTCGAACTCGGGTCTTCAAATTGCCAGCGCAATGTTCTGACCACTAGGCTATCCGAGAGAGAGAGAGAGAGAGAGAGAGAGATTTTATTTATTTTATTTATTCTTTTATATCGAGGATAACAGAATAAGCAATCATGTGCTTTTTTTCATCCGGTCCCCGTGTGCATGCAGTTTTGTAAATATTGTCATCTGTTCCCACCGGCACACGATGGCCTACTCTTACGAAGAAGAGAGAGAGAGAGAGAGAGAGGGGAGAGAGAGAGAGAGAGAGAGAGAGAGAGAGAGAGAGAGAGAGATGTGTATGTATATTTTTCTGGTTGTTCCAGGATCTGCCAAACCCACAGAGGACAGGACAGGTCAGGTGAGAGCCGGGGCGTCCATGTTGGCAGTGAACATCGGCTCTGTGGTCATGCTTCTCTCCATCTGCCTTCTGCAGCGTCTGCGATTCTGAGCACGTTTCTTTCTGTCACTAGGACTGTTTATTGCTGAATATGGACATTTATGTATTTGTATGTAGGATTCATCTCATGTCCATGATTTCATCCATTGAAAATACATATGTTCACATGCTAGTGATGGTTGAGAAAAAACAACACCCGATGACATATCAGGAAAGTTTATTGTATCACCGCTATGATGCCTTTGATTTTTTGGGTCATTTTTTGTTGGGAGGGGGGGGGGGGGGGGGTTATTTGTAAATAATTTGTTGTACTAAATGATTCTAAAGCTGTGAATTTCATCTATCTTTATTTTTCAATATGTGTTTAAATGAAGTGAATCTAGCTATTCAGCAACTAGGTTTTATATTTTAAAATGTAGAATATCAGGTCAGACAATTGTAAGAAAATACTGTTTAAACTGTACATAAAGCACATTTTGTTTTGTTTTTTTGTTCCTCGGCTAGAGCTCCAAGGTTCACTATTGGTGAGAATTTTCGTAGCGACTTGTTTGCCCACCATGGATGCCAAAGTATGACACTTGTTGTTGTTATTGTTGTGATTAGAGTAACATCCCAGCGGAGATTTCCGATTTCCCTCTCCAAAGTATGACACCAGTGTGCATGCATTTAAAAATGTTGTCATCTGTTCCTACTGGCATGCAACAGCCTCCTCTTCCGAAAGACAAAACTGGTTTTACATGTATGTAAGATGTTCTGCGTGTGTTGGCACATGGGACGTTGGTTTATAGTCTCATCCAAAGGTTTTTCGCACATTTGCTGTGACATGTTTTGTCCCAGCGTGGGGAAAATTGTCGTCAACTAATGCATCCTTCTTCTCACATTTGATGTTGCATATTTTGTCCCAGATTAAAAGAAAAATTGTTGACCAATGCATCCCTCTTGTCCCCCAACGACCATCTTGGTCAAGGGAGTGCTGCTGATGCTGAAAGATGTGACGATGCTTGTCTTGTTTCATACTTAGTACTTATTTTCTGAATACTTGTTTTTAGTATGAATTTGCTTGTTTTTTTTTATGAAGGATATTTGTTATGTTATTCTAGTATATATGTACAAACTGTGGAAAGTGTGCATGTTGATATAGGATGGGAGGAGGGTGTTAGAATGATGATGATCAGATTCAACTGATAGACGTGATACTGCCACAATTATACTGCAGCATTCACTTTAACACACACAGACACAGACACAGATACAGACACACACACACACACATATAATATATATATGTGTTCAAGTGTTTTTTTGTTTATTTTAGAGTGTTGTATATATAAAAAGAAAAAGAAGATGTGGACAATATTTTTAAAAATCACTCCTCTCACCTCATTTTGTTACGCAAAATTGCATTCCTTGCCTATACATGGCTGATCATATCATATCATTTTCATGATGTAAGTGTAGTTTGAATTGATGTCTTAACAAACATTGCCAGACAAATGTAGAAAAATCTGTATGGGTAGCTGTATCTTGGTCTTGTGAAACATATCAGTAACATATCAACTGGTCAAACATATCTGTATATCTTATGAAGTAAAGCTTTTTTTAATCACTTATTTGTACATAAAGAGAACGTTTATCACAGGAAGCTTTTTTGTTTGTGTGTTGTTGTCGTTATTGATGTTGATTTAAGCTGTGTTGTTTTAAAAAAATTGCCCCCATTTCTACTTATCATTGATGCTGGTTTTTTGTTTTTTTTCTAATTGTGTCATCGTGTAGTTTGGGAGTTAAAAAAAAAAACAACAGTGAAATTTTGTGAGAGGGGAGAACACTTGAGAGGCAGAATCCAAGATGTTTGTTTGGTATAAGAGATTACTTCAGGATATGTACGTAGACTTGATTTGTTCGTAACCAATATGTAATGAGGGAAAGAAAATTATGTAAAAAAAAATCAACTTTTTATAAAAGTTTCAGTAATGTAAAAATTGGTTTTTCCTTTTAGTTTACTAAAATTACTTGCAATGAAAAAGGAATTGTTTGAAGAAGAGAAGCCTTTTTTTCTTTTCAAAAGTTGCCAAAAGGTTATTAAGAATTCTAGTTAAAAAAAAAACAAACCCAGACAACTGAAAAGAGTGAATCTCTTTACTATCTGTAAGGTGAAAGATTTTATCCAAGTCAAAGAAAGGAAACTGATATAGGGAGATATCAATAGAATAAAAAAAGACAAAGAGGAAGTGTAAATAAATCTCTACTGATGCTTGAAACTTCTGAGATATACAGTGACTCTGAGAGGTAGCTGATGAGAGAAAGCTTGATATTACAAGTGTTTGCACTCAGTGACTTGGGAGAGTCTCTCTCGGTTTATTTCAAGTGTTAACACTTGTTGACTTCTGTCTTGCTCTCTATGCAAAAGTGTAATGAATAAGATAGGGACAGACAGATCTATAAATGAGGAATTTTTATAATAAGGGGAAAATATATTGTTTATCATATCAAATTGTGCATGTGCACATCAGGACAGTGTGTGTGTGTGTATGTTCATGTGTGTGTGTGTGTGTGTGTGTGTGTGTGTGTGTGTGTGTGTGTGTGTGTGTGGTGTGCGTGTGTGTGTGAGAGTGTGCGTGTGTGTGTGTGTGTGTGTGTGTGTGTGTGTGTGTGTGTGTGTGTGTGTGTGTGTGTGTGTTCATGTGTGTGTTCATGTTCATATGTGTGTGTGTGTGTGTGTGTGTGTGTGTGTGTGTGTGCATGCGTGCATGTGTATCTGTATGTATGTGTGTGAGCGCCGCATGCATGCAAAAGCATAATCAGGTTGTGAAAGAGAGATCACAGTATCAGTTTGTTTAATGCTAGGTGTTATACTGCCCCACTTTGTGACTTATTCAAATGGATTAAATGCAAGTGTTGTCCTATAATGTCCGGCCATTGATACAAACTATACTGCATTGTGCATAATTTAACCTGTTCTTTCTTTTTTTTTTTTTAAAATCTGAGGGAGGATTTATAGGTAAGTACCCACTCACTCATAGTTTATACTTTCATTGAAATCTGAGGATGCCAGGGCCTCTTTCAGTATAAATAGCATCCCCACTTTCTGGAATTTCCGTGCTAGAAATTTCCTCTTTTCCATCACTCCTTTTGTTTCTACCTTTCCCTTATTCCCATCCCCTCTTTCTCTGGCTTATTTTCTGCCTACCTAGCCCATTCTCCTGCCTTTTTTTTTTCTTTTCAAAAAGCAAATATGATTTTTTTTTCTTTTGAACTTCTTAATGAGCTGCCCTGAAGTCAGAACGTGTGTGCTGAGGCCAGCAGGCAGACCTCCTGCAGAGTTACAAGCACAGGAGATGACCAGGCACTACACATTCTTCCCAATATGAGGGGAACGCAGAAGACAACGAAGAAGAAATTTGAATTTAGGTCCTAAAGGATCACTGACTCACTGTCACTGACTCTGCCCCCTGACTGATGGGGTCATTAGGGGAGCTGGGCATCTGCAGTTGACTTTGTGAAGGATCTCTGTTCCCATCGTTGCTGAGTGGCTGCAAGCGGATCTGGCATGTCCAGTCATGTCCATTCTTTGTCGTTAAGGATTTTAGCTCTTTAGAAATATGACTCTTCACCACAGAATGATTCGCTTTGCTCCAGAGGTCAATTTTTAATGGTTAACATTTTATGAATTTGCAATAAAAAAGCTATTCAGTGAAAGGAAAAGACTGAAAACTGGATAATTACATGAAAAGTTATTACAAATGGAATTGCTAGACACCAGAAAGTGAAAAAAAATGACAGATTTCGCATCATAACAGATTTTAGTATCATTCTGATTTAGTCTTTTATATTTGAGGATGATGGAATAAGCACTCGTGCTTTTTTTCTTCTTTTTTGTTTTACATCGAGTCCCTGTGTGCATGCAGTTTTGTAAAAAGTGAGAAAAAGTTTGTAAAGTTTGTAAAACAGATAGGATGAGGGATTAGGTGTTTTTAACAGCATTTTTAAAGCAGATGAAAACAGAATTATGCTGTTATACTTCAGTATAAGGAAAAAGATCTTATAGCTTAAATTTTTTTTTTTTTACATCAATTGAAATCTTAAAATCAATATGACTCCCACCCGCCTAAAATGGCTTCTAGCAGAGAAGTGGGTCAGGTGCAATGGGACTCATTTTGTGGTGGAAGGTCAGAACTGTATCTATAGGCCCTAGAAGAGAGAACATAATTATTTATCCCTTCATTCATTTCAGCCTTGAAATGTACAGGCCCCAGTAAATAGAAAGAATTTATCCCTTTCCATCTCAGTGTTGTACAGTTTTTTAAATATTCCATTTTGTTTGAATTATTATTATTATTATTATTATTATCATTTAGATGCAAGAACTGATTTTAAAAAATGATGTATATGTGATTTTATATGAAGAATGATGTAAACAGACATTCCATTTTGTAATAAAACTTGCCCTTTTTTTAAAAATGTGTGTGGCGAGTCTCTGTTTCTGCATGTGTGGTCTGGTTTGTGTGCAGTGATATAGTGTGGTGTGATAATATAATATGGCGTGTGTGTATTTGTGTGTGTGTGTGTGTGTGTGTGTGTGTGTGTGTGGAGGGGATGTGTTTGTGCTTATCTGTGTATATTTCATCATTTGTATGATGCTCTAAAAAATGTTTCTTTATATGTCCAGAACCATTCTCAACAGGCATTGGAAAAAATTGTGTAATATGTACTTAAAAGAAGCCTTCACTCACACTCACTCAGTCCCATGTCCCAAAGGACGTAGGGGGGACATGAGAGAAGACGCAACAGAGATCTTTTTCCATGCTTCACGATCCTGTGTGGCTAGTAGGAGGTGTTGCAGGGGTTGGGCGGTCCAGTCTTTGATGTTGTCAACCCATGATTTCTTTTGGCGGCCTCTTCTTCTCCTGCCCTCCACTGTTCCTTGCAGGATGGTTTTTGCTAGGGTGTTGTGTCTTGTGGTGTGACCAAACCACATCAGCTTTCTCCTCTTTATGGTGGAGAGCAAAGGCTCTTGGGGGCCCACACGCTTTTTGATTTCTTCTTTCACATAGTTATTGGTCTTGTGTTCTTTGTATGATATTTTGAGGAGTCTTCTGTGGCACTTGTTCTCGAATGCTTGGATTCTCCTCTCTAACTCTGCTGTCAGAGTCCATAATTCACAGCCATATAGGAGGATAGATATCACGAGGGATTTGTAAAGGTGGTATTTGGTGCAGAAGCTGATGTTGTTGCTTCTGATGATCTTCTCGAGTCTGACTAGAGCAGATGTTGCTGTTGCAATGCGAGCTTTCACTTCATTGTTTGATGTGCCATCTTTTGTTAGGATGGAGCCTAAGTATTTGAATTGGCTCACCTCTTCTAGTGTTTCTCCATTCATCTTTATTTCCGTGATGTCATTACTCGCGCTGTTGACCATGATCTTTGATTTCTCTGTACTGACCTCCATGCCGTATACGCTCGCTCGATCTGTTAAATTGTCTTACCGATCTGTAAATGGGTTCTTCTGCCCTCTTTAGGGTCAGGGAAGGTAAAGCAGTGAGGGAGAGGAGATGGGCGCCACCCTCAATACGCTGGCCCCTAGAGAAGCTGAGGTCTCTCCCCTATGACCACATAGGTTATGGGACACCTTTCCCTTTTTTTGATCAAAAGATTCTTTCTTTGTTTTTGAGTCTTATATATAGAGAGTGTTCTTAGCTTTGCTTTCATTTGTTGGTACAATAACCTTAGAGTTAAAAACAAGAATAATCTGCAGAGAACTGAGAGCATCTGCTCAAAAATGATTGACGAAGAACAAAGAGATCTTAAGTTGTTCTGCAATCAGCAGCTTGTATACAAAGCGACTGCTGTCTTGGCCCATCCTTCCCATGTTTTTAATTGCAATTAATTAATGTCTTCTGGATGCTGATTTTAGTGCCCCAACAGCAAAACAAACAGAAAAAGACTCATATGCATATCATATATATATATAAATATATATTATATATATCAACACACATACACACACACACATTCAAAGAAAATCATCATAAGCCAAAAATTGCGTATTTGCACGAGCTTGTGCATGTGTGACAATATGTGCACACACACACACACACACACACACACACACACACACACAGTGCTTCAAGTTGATATGAGCATATAGAACTTTATTAAAAGGGAAAATGAAAAAGAAAAGTTATTACATTACATTGTAAACACAACTTTCTGTTGCAGAGAAAGGCTCATTGTACCAATTTAAGGGTGGCCTGCTGTGTGGGGGATGACCTGCGGTTACCACTGTCCCTACATCTGATATCTCCGCTGGGATTCTAATATCACCAAAACAAACAAAGAACATCTTGCGCACACGTTAAAATCTGTTCCGCTCTTCGGAAGTGTAGGCCATTGTGTGCCGGTGGGAACGCATGGCAAACTTTACAAAAGTGCATACACACGCGGACTAATGGTAAAAAAAGCACATGAGAGTTTATTCCATTATCCTTGAAATAAAATAGATAAATAAAATAAAACAAATAAAGGGCAAAGTCGGACGAACCACTCTTATTGCTTTGTTAATGGGTTACCGAGATTTGAACTGTATCCGGGTTAAGGTGAACATCCAAGGCCCCTAACATCGACGAAACTTCGCATTCATATATTACCCAACTAACACATTCCAGTATCATTCAAAAGAACCGCAGCAGCCCATACCATTGAAAATGTATGTATAACGTTGTGATTTCAAGCGTTTGTGGCTCTTACAAAAACTAAGAGGAGAATTCAAGGCCACAAAATAGCCATAACCAAAACTCGGCGCGCTGAAACCCACAAACAGGTCAAAGGTCAGCAACAAAATGACGGATCCCCAGTTCGTCATGTGAGGAAGGAAACTAAACATTCACTCTCAAGTGTCAGTGAAACTTACGGCTTTGGAATTTCTGTGAAACAGGTCTACAGTTGTAAAGTGTAGCCTAATTTTCTTTGCTTATGTAAAGTTTTGTTTGGTTGCGCTGCATAGGCAAGATGTCTATAATTCAGGTGCAGGGTGGTGGGGGGCGGGTTGCCTCAGACAGAACATCGTTTGTGGGTGTGCGCGTTCCGCCAGAAATTAAAACCATGGTAAAGAAGGCAGCTAAAATGGACCGAGAAATCATCAGAAAACTGTTGAAATGTAAGTGTTATTTTGCTTGTTGTCAACGGGGTGGAATAGCCTAACAAGTCGTGTGTGAGTCGTGGTGTGTGTGTGTGTGTGTGTGTGTGTGTGTGTGTGTGTGTGTGTGTGTGTGTGTGTGTGCCTTTAAATACGTGTGCATGTTTGTGTGTGTGTGTGTGTGTATACCTACCTTTGTACGCGCGTGCGTGCGTGAGTGCGTGTGTACACACCACTGTATGTGTGTGTGTGTGTCACTATGTATGTATGTGTACAGGTGTGTTTGTGAGTGTGTGTGTGTGCACGTGCACGTGCATGTGTGTATGTATATTCGTGTGTTTATGTACCTGATAGTTTGTGACTCTGTGTGTGTGTGTGTGTGTGCTGTGTGTGTGTGTGTGTGTGTGTGTGTGTGTGTGAAAGAGAGAGAGAGAGAGAGAGAGAGAGAGAGAGAGAGAGAGAGAGAGAGAGAGAGAGATTTGATTTGATTTGATTTATTGATTTATTCTTTTATATCGAGGATAATGGAATAAGCACTCATATGCTTTTTTTCATCCAGTCCCCGTGTATATGCAGTTTTGTAAATGTCATCTGTTCCCACCAGCACATGATGGCCTACTCTTATGAAAAGTGGAACAGGATTTAACATATGCGCAAGATGTTCTGTGTGCGTTCGCACACGGGGCCTCAGTTTAAAGTCTCATCTGAAGGACTTTAGGGGAGATTGGAGTCAGCACTGATGTTAACTCCAGGAGAAAAATCTCCTCGACCAGACTCGAACCCGGGTCGTCAAATTGCCAGTGCAATGTTCTGACCACTAGGCTATCCATCCCCAGAGAGAGAGAGAGAGAGAGAGAGAGAGAGAGAGAGAGAGAGAGAGAGAGAGACTGAGATACAGAGACAGAGAGATGGAGAAAGAGTTCTAATGATTTGTCATTACTCATAGCCTGTTTTGAAGGGGTGAAAACATAGGGGAAAAGCTGCGTTCCTGTCAGTTTTATAATAAAGTTTGTTTTTCCAGTTTGAAATATTTGTTTGTGCCTGCGTCCAGGATCTTATCAAGATAGAGGATGCTAGAATCTTGGCATGGCATTGATGTTACTTAAAAAAAAAAATTAACTGAAAGTATATTAACTAATTAAGGTTTTAGAACTTGATTGCTTGTTTATATTGTCTTGAGAATTATTTTATTTTCATTTTGATTCTTTGAGGTAATTCACAGTAGGCATGTGTGAAGAGCTTTGTTTGACTTTGAGGCATACCGCCACATTATGTCCCAACACCACCCCCTCTGTGACTGTTTCTCTGTCTCTTTTTCTTAAAAAAAAAAGTCAATCTCTTAATGTAAGTTTTTCTTTTTTGTGTGTTTCTCAATACCTTACAGCAGTGATGTCCTCTTAAAAGAATTAGATGTGCTGAGTGCAGTATATATCGTAAGTTAAAGTTAAAGTCTGTCCTGAGCCTAAGGCTCATCAGGCTGGTGCTTATCCCGGTTTCTGTGGCGTTAAGTGACTGAGAGTCATAGACTCCCCCCTGGATAGGACGCCAGTCTATCGCAGGGTTAACCCCCAACACAAGGTTGGTACCCCTTTTACACCTGGGTGTGGTGAGAAAATATCCGTAAATTGCCTTTTCCAAGGGCACAACGCCATAGCCGAAAGCTGGGATCGAACCTGCAACCTTTAGATTACGAGTCCAACGCCCCAACCACTAGACTACAGCGGCAGGCATATATCATAAACAGCATTATGAAATATTGAAAGGTTTGAAACTTATTCTGTGGCAGTGGTGATGCAGAGTTTGGAGGAAGAGGTGAACTATGCCAAGTTCAGCAGTATTGTGAAAAGTGCAGGAGACAAAATCAACGAAGAAACATTGGGCATTGTTTACACAGGACTTCTCTCCCTTGTCAGATGTGCCATGCGCCATTCTTCTTCCTCACTGAAGCCACAGGTAAGTTTTACTCTCTTTTATCCTGAAGTGGGATATCAATATTAAAAAAACAAAACCCAGACAGAACAGTATAGCCTGTATGATAATTT
>CM060321.1:28580465-28585465 GCA_030674155.1 Stramonita haemastoma
CTTGATAGTTTTCCTTCAACTGTCATTTTGAGGAATCTTCTTCTTCTTCTTCCTCAAACGCTCAGACAGCAACCATTGTTGTCTGTCATAGGAGCGAAAATGCATTGCGTCATCATTAAGCGCCTGACAAGTCAGGCCCAGCGCATTTAACTTAGACATTGGAAAGAATTGTTATCTTTTAAGTCTTTCCGGAACACCCCCCCTCCCCCAAGGAGAATGGACCAAGAAGGCAGAAAATGTAGACAAGAAAGGAGGTGACAGGAAGAAAAGAAACAAGGCATAAAGGAAAAGAGGGATAGAAAAGAGGGGACTCCTTGCACAGCATTGTTTAGAAGCTGGGAATGCTATTTATATACTGACAGGCTCCTGGCAACCCCACTAGGGGGGGTAGCTTGGGGATGAAAATGGGATGATCCTGGGTTTTGACTGTATGTGGGTTAGTTGTACTGAGTGTGTGTGTGTGTTGAGAGTCTGAGAAATCTTTGAATGTGAGAGAAAGCAGCAAAACAGAATCCCCCTTCCCACCCTCCCCTCCCAACAAACCAATAAATATAAATAGAAAAAAGTCCACAAAATGGATTGTTTGTTTGTTGTTTATTGTCAGTGAAGTTGATATGTATGTACATGTTTGTACTGTTGGTTGTATGCTGTGGTACTACTGGATTTCTGTATGGTGTTCTGAATTCCTTTGCCGTTAACACCGTTTGGGTTGTTCATTCTGTCTGTCTGTCTGTCTGTCTGTGTGTCTGTATCTGCGTGTATCTGTCTGTCACACACACACACACACACACACACACACACACACACACACACACACACACACACACACACACACACACACAAACACACACACACTCTTCGGATGAGACTTTATACCGAGGCCCCGTGTGCAAACGCACGCAGAACATCTTGCGCACACGTTAAATCCTGTTCCGCTTTTTGTAAGAGTAGGCCATCGTGTGCCAGTGGGAACAGATGACATTTACAAAACTGCATACATACGGGGACTGGATGTAAAAAAGCACAAGAGTGCTTATCCCATTATCCTCGATATAAAATAATAAATCAAATTAAATCAAATCAAATCAAACACACACGCTCACACTCCCACACATCCCCAAGATATACATGCCCACATACTTGCTTGTTCCTGCACGCACACAAACACACTGATGTGCATGCATGCTTGCATACATGCACGCACACACACACACACACACACACACACACACACACATATGTGTGTACACACACACGTGTGTACACACACACACACACAGTGCAAACACACACACACACACACACACACACACACACACACACTAACACTCACACACATCCCCAAGACATACATGCCCACATACTTGCTTGTTCCTGCACGCACACGCACACACAGAGATGTGCATGCATGCTTGCATACATGCACGCACACACAGTCACACACACACACGTGCGCACGCACACACATACACACAGAGTACACACCCACATACTTGCTTGTTCCTGTACGCACACATACACAGATTTGCATGCATGCTTGCACACACACACACACACACACACACACTCACACTCACATACATCTCCAATATATACATGCCCACATACTTGCTTGTTCCTGCATGCACACACACACACACAGATGTGCATGCATGCTTGCATACATGCACACACACAACACACACCCATATTCAAAACACAAATCATTTTGTTTATATATGTGCCAATCATAAAAAAAAGCACAATCATAAGAAAACAATAACCAGGAGTCTGCAACAAGGCTGCAGTTGTCATTAACCAACAAAATCACGTCTCTCAACTTGAGTAGCAGCCACATCAGTGAGAGAAATTCCCACTGTAGATATGATAACTTTCAGTGCAAACGAAGAAACAAAAATACAGGTTTCTGATTTTCTCCCTGTATTTTATTTTTCCTACAAGCTTTAAACAGGAAAGAAGCTAGAACTGCGAGCACCATGAAACTGTGTAGAGAGATCTGTATTGTCAGCATTTTTCAGTTTCAGTCTCTTGAAGAGGTTATTTATGACACAGACTGCTATCCTCTGAAGTCAGAGTATGGCTGCCTATGTGGCGAAGAACTTGAAAACAGTCATGCAGGGAAACTTCTCCTCTGGTGTGTATTTCCAATCTCACACAAGTGATTCCCAGGTGGGATGAGTGAGACAGTGAATGTTCTGGGTGACCCCCAGAGTGTTAAGCTGGGGAACGTGCAGCAACGACAACAACAGCAAACAAACTGTTAAACCACATTTGCTAAGTCAGAAAAAGTGGTGGGGGGTGGGGGAGACAAAACAAAATTACTTCAATATTGGACTATAGGGCTTAGTCCTTTAGAAGTTTCAGTCACTATCTGTAAGGATCTGTTTCAAACACGTTCTATTCCATGTGAAGTATGGCTCAGTTTGTATGGGCACATTAGCTCTGCGAAAATCAAGAGGAAAAAAAAAGCTCTGCGAAAATCTCCCACTCTCTCTCTTGGGTCAGGAGTGAATTCCGTAGTCACACCTTCATGTCACGTTCATGTGGGTGTTCTGTTGATGGGGACATGACATGGGGCAGTGTGTTCTGTTGATGGGGACATGACATGGGGTAGGGTGTTGTGTTGATGGGGACATGACATGGGGCAGGGTTTTGTGTTGATGGGGACATGACATGGGGCAGGGTGTTGTGTTGATGGGGACATGACATGGGGCAGGGTGTTGTGTTGATGGGGACATGACATGGGGCAGTGTGTTCTGTTGATGGGGACATGGGGCAGGGTGTTGTGTTGATGGGGACATGACATGGGGCAGGGTGTTGTGTTGATGGGGACATGGGGCAGGGTGTTGTGTTGATGGGGACATGACATGGGGCAGGGTGTTGTGTTGATGGGGACATGACATGGGGCAGGGTGTTCTGTTGATGGGGACATGACATGACATGGGGCAGGGTGTTGTGTTGATGGGGACATGACATGGGGCAGGGTGTTGTGTTGATGGGGACATGACATGACATAGGGCAGGGTGTTGTGTTGATGGGGACATGGGGCAGGGTGTTCTGTTGATGGGGACATGACATGACATGGGGCAGGGTGTTGTGTTGATGGGGACATGACATGGGGAAGGGTGTTGTGTTGATGGGGACATGACATGGGGCAGGGTGTTGTGTTGATGGGGACATGACATGACATGGGGCAGGGTGTTGTGTTGATAAGGACATGACATGGGGCAGGGTGTTGTGTTGATGGGGACATGACATGGGGCAGGGTGTTGTGTTGATGGGGACATGACATGGGGCAGGGTGTTGTGTTGATAAGGACATGACATGGGGCAGGGTGTTGTGTTGATGGGGACATGACATGGGGCAGGGTGTTGTGTTGATGGGGACATGACATGGGGTAGGGTGTTGTGTTGATGGGGACATGACATGGGGCAGGGTGGGCACAGCCTCAAGCTGTGGTGAACGTGGCACGAACACAGATGATCAGCACGATAAAAAAAAAATCTAGCTCTCTACAACCTCCACCAAGAAAGGTCACAGGCTAGACAGGTCATGAGCTGCTCTGAAGAGGGGATGTGTTGTTGGCTGAAGCCAGTTGGGGGGGGGGGGGGAGCTCTGTAGAGAAGACCAAGGGAAGTCCAGGCACTACACATCTCTCCCAAGAAAGCCAGATAGCAGCTTTGATTTTCCAGAGCAGGACGTCCAGATAGCTGATCATCATGAGTCACTGAAATACAAACTAAACCAGCAACTTTTTTTTTACAGAGAGATCATACAGTTTACACTGAACACCTGACAAACACAGCCAATGTTTATTCTCTTCTAGCTCTCCCTTTTCATATTGTTGGAGCTATACAACATGTAATCCACACCATAATAATTTCGCTTTACAGCTGATGCTGGTATCAAAGATGTAACTCAACGTAATCCATTCCACGATTTCAATTCCAAGTTGATGCTTTTATCAAAACAATGGTTGCAGGAACAACAAGTTGATGGGAATGGTACGAGTTTCTTGCCAAACATGTACGCTTCAACTTTCAAACGCTTCTCCCAAACACAGCAAGAAAGGAATAATACCTCCTGAGTAAATTTCCTACTGAGGAGAGTAACTGTTTGCAAGGACAGAAAGACCCCCCCCCCCAAAACTGGTCTCTCTGATAGTACAGTGTGTCTTGATAAAAAAACAACAACCCAGGGTTTCTTTCTTCTTTCCAGTCACTTGTTGATTTTGGGCAGACGTCTGGCTGTTGGTTTTCTGAAGGCTTGGGAATAGGAGGGGCTGACGGACTGGGTGAGGGAGGGGGTTTGGAGGGGGTTCTCTGCCGCCTCTCGCTTCAGCTTCAGGAGTCTGGCTTCCTCCTCCTCTTTCCCTTTCGTTTGCGTCCTGCGCATGCGCCGTTCTGCGCTGAAGAACTCGCTGAAAATGGGGAAAAAACGTTATTGGGGGATTTGTTTTTGGTGTTTTTTTTTGTGTGTAAGTGCAGTGTGTGTGTGTGTGTGTGTGTGTGTGTGGTGCGTGCGGGGGTGTGTGTGTGTGTGTGTGTGCGTGCGTGCGTGCGTGCGTGCGTGTGTGTGTGTGTGTGTGTGTTTCACTCCAGTTTCTTTCTTACTTTATATCTCTCTTTCTGTGAGTGTAGTATTCTTGAGTTCTAGTGCCATGCATTTCAGTTCCGACAACAACAGAAGCAACAACAACAACAACAACAACAACAACAACAGCAGCAGCAGGATCAGCAAAAGCAGCAGCAGCAACAACAATAATGACAACAGCAATAACAAGTAACACCACCTCCACCATCAATAACAGCAGCACCAACAACAAAAATAGCAACAAACGTGATGAAGAGAAATGAAAAGGAAGACACGTGGGATATCAAATGGAACAGGGAATAAGAAAAGAGGAGGAATGCAAAGAAGGAAGAAAAGAAGAAGAAGAACGCGGCGAAGAACAAGAAGAATGGAAAGAAGAACACGACGAAGAAAAATAAAAATGCAAA
>CM060321.1:28591915-28594415 GCA_030674155.1 Stramonita haemastoma
CACACACCACAACACACCACTACCACCACCACATATCTTCTCTCTCACTCTCATCATCTCTCTCTCTCTCTCTCTCCTCCTCTCTCTCTCTCTCTCTCTCTCTCTCTCCTCTGTGTGTGTGTGTGGTGTGTGTGTGTGCGCGCGCGCGTGTGTGTGTGTGTGTGTGTGTGTGTGTGTGGTGTCCTACTGTGATGTGAGATTATGGGTAAAAAGTCTAGTGTTAGTCAATGAATGACCTTCACATGAGCCCAGTGTGCTAGTCACGCTCACAGCGACAGACAGACAGAATAAACAGACAGGCAGACAGACAGACAGACAGACAAAGCTCAGCAGATGAACAGAGAGAGATCGATGGATGAAGGGGGTCTACTTTCCATAATAATGGTAGACAATTCAATCTATTTCATTTCCTCCCCATAATTACCTCCCCTGTCCATGCAAGCTACTTTACGGTCTGTCCTGTATGTTTTAACAGCTCGCCATTTGGCCGCGTGTGGTTCCAGTGTGCCAAATTCTGACTCCTTCTGCTTTGTTTGTTTGTCTGTTTCTTTATTTGTTTGTTTGTTGTTGTTGTTTTCCATTTTCGCTCCAATTTCAAACTGTTCCATTCTTTTTTTTCCATCTGCTGGTTTTTTTGGTTTTTGTTTTGGATTGTTGTTTTTTTCAACCAGGATCAGTTTCTTTCCAGTCCCTCAACTGCTGTAATTGAGCCAACTCAAACAGAGATATTGAATCATGATTTGGGTGATTTTATAGAAGAAAATAGACCAAGGAATAGTAAAATTGCAAGTAAAAATAATATGTGAGGAAGAAATGGAAAAAAAGACAGAAATAATACTAGCGAATAATAGCTTGCATCACCAGACTAAAAAACAAAAACCCTACCGATTCACAACTTACTGCCAGTAAAGGCCTCATGAACGCGTCTAACAATTGCAGGAGGTATAAACTGAAGACAATGATTGAAGCTGCAGAAGAAAAATAGGTTTAAAAAAAAAGGTAAAGGTATCCCATAACCTGTATGGTCGTAAGACTTTTTCGTTCTGCAAAGTCACAAAAGTTGCATAGAGGAGTCAAAAGTTGCATGTAGGAGGTGAAATGCAGATTACAATGTCACCATTTCCTTAGAACTTCTGACACTGTATTCGTTGGTTGATAAGGCTTTCCTCAGATTGAGCACGATAATTATTTTTTTTTTTTTTTTTTTTTTTATTTATTCTTTTATATCGAGGATAACAGAATAAGCAATCATGTGCTTTTTTTCATCCGGTCCCCGTGTGTATGCAGTTTTTGTCAATTTTGTCATCTGTTCCCACCGGCACACGATGGCCTACTCTTACGAAAAGCGGAACAGGATTTAACGTGTGCGCAAGATGTTCTGCGTGCGTTCGCACACGGGGCCTCGGTTTAAAGTCTCATCCGAAGGACTTTTGGGGAGAGTGGAGTCAGCACTGATGTTAACTCCAGGAAGAAAATTTCCTCGACCGGACTCGAACCCGGGTCGTCAAATTGCCAGCGCAATGTTCTGACCACTAGGCTATCCGTCCCCTAATTATAAGCTCTAAGCTTGTTGTTGCTATTGTTGTTGTGCTGTAATGTTTTGTCATGATGCTTGTAGAAGAAAACATGTTTGAACAAACAAACAAACAAAAAAGAACAGAGGGCAAAAGGTTTGCTGTTACAATACCTTGACCTTCATGTAAACCCGATGTGCTATTTATATTCAGACAGGATGACTAGACACACTGACACACAGACAGACAGACAGACAGACAGACAGACAGACAGACAGACAGACAGACACACACACACACACACACACACACACACACACACACACCACACACACACACACCACACACACACAGAGGCATAAACACAACTCTGTGGACGGACAGAGGAACGGTTCGATAAAGGGAGTTCACTTTCCATAATGGTAGACAACTCGATTCATTTAATTTCCCTCCCTAATTAACTCCCCTATCCACGCAAACTACTGCTCCGCTCTGCTCTGCACTATACGTTTTAACAGCGCCATTCATGTGTTATTTCCAGCGTGCCAATTTCTGGCTTTTTTTGTGCGTTAACTTTTTCTTGCAGTTTTTTCACCCCGATTTTTTTTTCTATCTTTTCGTTGTTTCTTTCTATGTCGATGGCTTCATGGTGGGGAGTTCGAGGGTGGGGGTGGGTGTTCTTGCCTTAACTGCTAAAATCATAGGTCCTCTTAAAAAAGAGAAAGATCCTCTTATTTTGACAATAATCCTAACAGAAAATAGAACATGGGAGAGCGGAACAGCAAAAAGGAGAGGGAAGGATGAAGAATGAAAGAAATGACTAGAGGATAGCATCTGCATCATTAGGCTGAGGAAGAAGAAAGTGTTTTGAGAGAGAGAGGAGAGAGAGAGAGAGAGAGAGAGAGAGAGAGAGAGAGAGAGAGAGAGAGAGAGAGAGAGAGAGAAGAGAGAGAGAGAGAGAGAGAGAGAGAGAGGAGAGAGAGAGA
>CM060321.1:28599415-28604415 GCA_030674155.1 Stramonita haemastoma
GAAAGAGAAGAAAAAAGAAAGAAAAGAAAGAAGACAAAGAAAAGAGAAGAAAAGAAAGAAAAAGAAAGAAAAGAAAGAAAGAAAGAAAGAAAGGAAAGAAAGAAAGAAAGAAAGAAAAAAGAAAGAAAGAAAGAAAGAAAGAAACGGTAGAAAAACAAAGGAAGGAAGAATAGAAGAAAGATTAAAAACAAAAAAACAAAAACAAAAACCAACCCTACAGAAATATTATGCAGTCTTGCTGAACTGAAAGAAAATGGGAGACAATTAGATGAAAAGAGGTGAAGCGTTATCTTCTCTTCCTGTTCTCCCTCTCTCTTCCCAGCATCAATAATCGCACCGATGATGACATTGCCTCCATGCAGATATTTCTATTTTATTTTATTTATTTATCTATTTTATCTTATTTTATTCTTTTAAATCGAGCACAATGGGATAAGCACTCTTGTGCTTTTTTACATCCAGTCCCCGTGTGTATGCAGTTTTATAAATATCATATGTTCCCACCGGCACACGATGGCCTACTCTTACGAAAAGCGGAACAGGATTTAACGTATGCACAAGATGTTCTGCGTGCGTTCTCACACGGGGCCTCGGTTTATACTCTCATCCTAAGGACTTTGGGGGAGAGTGGAGTCAGCACTGATGTTAACTCCAGGAGAAAAATCTCCTCGAACAGGAATCGAACCCGGGTCGTCAAATTGCCAGCGCAATGTTCTGACCCGTAGGCTATCCCGTCCCCATAAGTTTAAGAGACATGGACATACAGACAGAGAGAGAGAGACAGACAGACAGATAGACAGACAAATAGACAGCACAGAGAACGCACAAAACACAATACAGATGAACAACGGAATGGATGAAGGGAGTCTACTTTCCATAATGGGGGACAATTCAATCTATCTAATTTCCCTCATGATTACCTCCCATGTCCACGCAAACTCCTACTTTGTTGTGCTGTGCTCTTGCTTTGCCCTGTGTGTTTTAACATACGGCGTTCACGTGTAGATCCAGATTGCAAACTGGAGGGAGGGAGGGAGGGAGGGAGGTTTGTTGGTTGCTTTGTTTTGTTTGATGTGTTTTGTTTGGGATAAAGGTGGGGGGGGGGGGGGAGTTGGGGGGGAATTTATTTTGATTTATTATTTTATATCGAGGATAATGGAATAAGCACTCGTGTGCTTTTTTACATCTAGTCCCTGTGTGTATATGCAGTTTCTGTAATAAAAAAAATTGTCATCCGTTCTCATCGGCACACAATGGCCTACTCTTCCGAAAAGTGGAACGGGTTTTAACGTGTGTGCAAGATGTTCTGCGTGCGTTCGCACACGGGACCGCGGTTTATAATCACTGTTATTGTTGGGGCCATAATTATTATTGTTGAGTCTGGTTGTAGAAGGATGGTCACAAGTTGGCGTGTTTGTGTGTGTGTGTGTGTGTGTGTGTGTGTGTGGTGTGTGTGTGTGTGTGTGTGTGTGTGTGTGTGTGTGTGTGTGTGTGTGTATTTATAATGGAGTTGGGATCACTGACAGAGGGGTGACTTTGAGTACAGAAAATAAGATGTCCAACACTTTTTGAGTAAGAATATATCAGTGAAGAAACAAACAAACACGCACACATCGACACACACACACATACACACACAAACGCGTGCGCGCGCACACACACCACACATACATACATACACACGCCCCACACACACACACACACACACACACACACACACACACACATAGACACACACACATACACACAAACGCGTGCGCGCGCACACACACACACACACACACACACAAACAAGCACACACACACGCACGCACGCACACACACGCACGCACGCACACACACACACACACACACACACACACACACACACACACACACACACACACACACACACACACACACACCACACACACACACACACACAAAACTGACCGACACAGGAAGGAAAAAAAACAAAACAAAATAATCATGCGCTGAACCAACAAACATCTGCATTATAGGGTATTATAGACCTTCACAAAAACGACCAGTGAGATTCCAATTTTATTTTTAATCAGCAGCAGTAACATGCAAATACTGAACAAAAATACGTCAATTTTGTCCGCAACAAAAACAATAATTCAGTCAAAATAACCCTAATCATTCAATCCTACTTAGAACCACTTCATTGGTTTTTGTGTGTGAATTCTTTCTATGTAAATTACTGGTTCTCTTGTCATTTTTTTTTTTGGTCATTTTTTTTTTCATTTTATTTATACTACGTTTTATGTCACAGCAGATTTCTCTGCGTGAAATTCAGGCTGCTCTTCCAGGGAAGAGCACGTCACCACAAGCACAGCGCCACCCAATATTTTCTTTTTCTTTTCCCTGTCTGCAACTGTATTTGTTTCCCTATCAGAGTGGCTTTTTTCTACAGAATTTTGCTGGCGACAACGCTGCTTGCTGCCGTGGGTTCTTTTACGTGCGCTAAATAATGATGTGTAACACATTTATCGGTTTATCGTCTCAACCGAAAGACTATCACCCAGACCACCACTCATGGTCTAATGGATGGGGGGAAAGTTTTGGGCTTAAACGGGATTCGAACCACCACGGACACTTCGACCCGGACTTCTCGCTTTCTAGGCAGGCGTGTTACCTCTAGACCACCGATCTTGTTTAATTTCACCACGTGTAACTGCCAAGGGACCCGGAAAAAAAAACAACGTGAGAAGCGCAATTCAAGAAGAGGAGACAAGGGGGTGGGGGGGGGGTGTATCTAAACAAAGGAAAGAAAAAGAAAATATTATGAACATAAACAAAAACACGATAAGACAAAGATTAAAAAAAAAAAAAAAAAAGATTGAAAATGAAAAGAAAAACAAATAGAAAAAGGAAATGAGCGTGCTTGAATTTTAAAAAAAAATTAAGAAAAAAAAAGAAATGAAGTCAATTGATCCCTTGGGTTGTCAAAACAAGCGCGGAGTTTGTGTTTTTTTAGTAATGTTCTGCTGTTCTCTTTTCTGCTACTTTCTATTACGAGTCAAACTCCTCGTCTCTTCTGTGGTTTTCCGTTCTTTTTTTTTCTTGTTCTTTCTTTTCTGTATTCTTTTATATCGAGGATAATGGGATAAGCACTCTTGTGCGTTTTTAAATCCAGTACCCTTGTGTATACAGTTTTTGTAAATGTCATCTGTTCCCACCGACACACGATGGACTACTCTTACGAAAAGCGGAACAGGATTTAACGTGTGCGCAAGATGTCCTGCGTGCGTTCGCACACGGGGCCTCGGTTTATAGTCTCATCCGAAGAAATTTTGGGGAGAGTGGAGTCAGCACTGATGTTAACCCCAGGAGAAAAATCTCCTCGACCGAAATCGAACCCGGGTTGTTAAATTGCCATCGCAATGTTCTGACCACTAGGCCATCCCGCCCCCTACAGTTCTCCTACAGTAAGTTATCTCGTCTTGCCCCTCTTCCTGTTTCCTCGCATCTGTATGAA
The DNA here is from genome assembly GCA_030674155.1 of Stramonita haemastoma. Classification (NCBI taxonomy): domain Eukaryota; kingdom Metazoa; phylum Mollusca; class Gastropoda; order Neogastropoda; family Muricidae; genus Stramonita; species Stramonita haemastoma. Next base: position 28,602,897 of record CM060321.1, read on the forward strand.
CTTCTACAGCCTTCTCTGTTTCTGATATAATTATAGAGACTTCCACCGTTTTCTCTGTTTCTGATATAATTATAGAGACTTCCACCGTTTTCTCTGTTTCTGATATAATTATAGAGACTTCCACCGTTTTCTCTGTTTCTGATATAATTATAGAGACTTCCACCGTTTTCTCTGTTTCTGATATAATTATAGAGACTTCCACCGTGTTTCTCTGTTTCTGATATAATTATAGAGACTTCCACCTTTTTCTCTGTTTCTGATATAATTATAGAGACTTCCACCGTTTTCTCTGTTTCTGATATAATTATAGAGATTTCCACCGTTTTCTCTGTTTCTGATATAATTATAGAGATTTCCACCGTTTTCTCTGTTTCTGATATAATTATAGAGACTTCCACCTTTTTCTCTGTTTCTGATATAATTATAGAGACTTCCACCGTTTTCTCTGTTTCTGATATAATTATAGAGATTTCCACCGTTTTCTCTGTTTCTGATATAATTATAGAGATTTCCACCGTTTTCTCTGTTTCTGATATAATTATAGAGATTTCCACCGTTTTCTCTGTTTCTGATATAATTATAGAGATTTCCACCGTTTTCTCTGTTTCTGATATAATTATAGAGATTTCCACAGCCTTCTCTGTTTCTTATATAATTATATAGACTTCCACCGTTCTGTTTCTGATATAATCATATGGAATTCCACCGTTCTCTCTGTTTCCAATAACTATATGGACTTTCACCGTTTTCTCTGTTTCTAATATATGGATTTTCACATCTCTCTGTTTCCAATATAATCGACTTTCACCGTTTTCGCTGTTTCTAATATAGTTATGGACTTTCACCGTTTTTTCTGTTTCTGATATATGGACTTTCACACCGTTTTCTCTGTTTTCAATATATGGACTTCCACCTTTTTCTCTGTTTCTATATGGACTTCCACATCTCTCTGTTTCCAATATAATGGACTTCCACCGTTCTCTCTGTTTCTAATATATGGACTTCGACATATCTCTGTTTCTAATATATGGACTTCCACCGTTCTCTGTGTTTCTAATATATAGACTCCACCGTTCTCTCTGTTTCTAATATGTGGACCTTCTATAGTTTCTGTTTCCAATATATGGACTTCCATAGTTTCTGTTTCCAATACAAGGACTTCCACAGCTCCCTCTGCCCCCCCCCCCCCCCCCCCCCCTCCACGTCGCTGGAATGATCCATTGGAAAGGCAATCGCCGATGCTCATGCTTCCAGTGCCGCCAGAACGTTGCCATATACAGCCCCGAACCGCCCTGGGGACTCCGACTCCCCGATTTTTCCTCAGGGATTGTGTCTAAACCCAACACTTGATTGCATGCTGTTTTTTTTGTTTGTTTTGCTTTCATCCATTTCTAACCGGCACACAATGGCCTGCTCTTCCGAGAGGCGGAACGTGTTTTCAACGTGTGTGCAAGATAGTCTGCATGCGTTTGCACACAGTGCCACGGGTTATTAGTCTCATCCGAATGACTTTGACATT
>CM060321.1:28625451-28627951 GCA_030674155.1 Stramonita haemastoma
CTTGCTAACAATCAAAAAGTGATTTTTGGTGCAATTCGACTTATTGTGTTTTGGAGGGTCACGAATGAGCACCACAAGCAATGCTGATAAGAGTACTCTGAGATGTGTATGCAAAATTCAGACGCAGCTGAACAGCATTTTGTTTGACAAGACAAGACAAGACAAGACAAACACAAGAAGAGGCAAGGTTACACACAAAAAAACGATAACATGACATAAAACAAGATAACACGAGATAAGATCAGATGAAACAGGACAAGCTAAAACCAGATAAGACAAGATAAGATAAAACAAGATACACAAGACAAAAAAAACCACACTAGATAACATAACACAAAACAAGATAAGATTAGATAAGTTAGCAGAAGAGAAGAAAGATAATATAATGCAAGACATGATAGCACAAGATAACACAAGACAAAACAAGACAAGACAAGAGGAGACAATATAAGATAACACAAGACAAAAAAGACTAGACTAGATACAGTGAGACTAGACAAGACAAGACAAAACAAGACAAGACAAACACCAATGTAATAACTGTTTTACGGCTGTGAAGAAGATATCAGACAAAAAGAAATAATCAAACAACAAAAAACGAGAGCCCAACGCATTTTCGCTCATAGGACAGGCAACAATAGATCTTTTGACAACGACGATGACGAAGAAGAAAAAAAACAACAAGGGAGCTCTATATTGCTGGCACTACAACGAGGCAGCACTATGGAAAGACAGCGTTATTACATTGCCCACTCATCAGCAGAGCTATAGAACAATGTTTAGCGCTCTCACATGAATATGAGAACACGAGAACGTAGTTCTGTCCGTCTGTCTGTCTGTCGGTCTGTCTGTCTGTCTTCTGCTTCTGTCTCTCTCTCCTTCTCTCTCTCTCTTCTCTCTCTCTCTTCTTCTCTCTCTGTGTCTCCTTGTCCTATCTCGTCTGTCTTCTGTCTTCTGTCTCACTGTCTGTCTGTTTACTGTCTGCCCCCTCTTCATCTCTCTCCCATTCTCTCTCTCTCTCTCTCTCTCTCTCTCTCTCTCTCTCTCTCTCTCTCTCTCTCTCTCTCTCTCTCTCTCTCTCTCTCTCTCTCTCTCCTCTCTCTCTCTCCTCCTCTCTCTCTCTCTCCTCTCTCTTCTCTCTCCTGTGCATACATGTCGTCATAGTACACTTTGTGTGTGCACATCACAATTTGTGTGTGTGTGTGTGTGTGTGTGTGTGTGTGTGTGTGTGTGGTGCGTGTCTACTCGTGTACATGCATGCGTGTGTTTGTTTATGTGCACACACGCGCGCACACACACACACACACCACACACACAACACACACATCACGCGCGCGCGCGCGCCGCGCGCCACACCACACCAATCCCTACACCCCCCTCCACCCCCCCAGTACACGATGCTGTCTTGCATGTAACTTTAGAATCGCACACTCTAACAATTAGAATATATAATATATATAATTTGCATGGCATTACAGAAGGAGATGGATGTGTACAACGAACCCTTTCAGATAGACAGCACGCTTCAAAGTCTGTGTGTCTGCTTTTCTCTTTTTTCTCGTTTCGCGTTTCCCTTGCTCAATGTCTGTCTAGCAAGCTGTGCTGTGCTGTGCCCCTTTGCAGGCATGGTCTGATGACCTGATCCACTCATTCTTATTGAACAACCCCCCCCCCAATCAAACATACAAACACAGCAATACACAAAACACATAGCAGAAACAGAACCATCATCATCATCATTTCATCATCGTGTCGTCGTTGTCTTCGTCGTTGACGTCGTCGTCATCCATCATATTACCACACCACATCCATCCACATCACCACACTCCACACCATCACACACCACGTCATCGTCATCATGTCATCGCGCGTCGTCGCGTCGCGTCGTCGCGCGCGCGACGTCTCATCTCATCATCATCACCATCACACATCCACATCATCATCATCACTCATCATCACATCATCATCACACACATCACACAACACAGAAGCACTAGATGCAACAACACGACAGCAGCAGCAACTACTACAACAACAGCAACAACAACAACAAGCATCACCAACAACAACTACAACACCAACAACACAACTACAACAACACCAACAACAACTACACACCACACACCACACCACACACACACCACACACCACACCAACACACACCCCACACCAACAACAACAACAACAACAACAACAACAACAACAACAACACAGCCTCAAAAGCCAGTTTCAACGTTGAGTGCACGTCTTTCTTTCTTTCTTTCTGCCGGTGGCCTTTTGAACAAAGCTGAGCTGGGTGTTGTGACAGTGTGTCAAACTTAATTACACCAAAGTCAGCATCCTTCTTTCTGTTATCTGCCTGTCTTGTCTACCTCTCATCACTGTCCATGTTTTGAAGACCTGCGGCTCTCCTTTCATTTTCTCTCAAGTCTACTAACATACACAGATTTACTGACATCGTGAGCGTGTACCTACATGGGTTCAAATCTCGTCCAAGAGG
>CM060321.1:28642951-28652951 GCA_030674155.1 Stramonita haemastoma
CCAGACGAAAAAAGACAGAACAATGGAAAAAAAAAGAAAGAAGGCATTCTATAAAGAAAATAAGAGAAAAAAGACGAAGTAGATATAAAAAAAGTAAGTCAGGGAAAAAGGGAGAAAAATAGAAAAAGGGAGAAAAAAAGAAAATGGGAGTTAAGTCAGTCAACTGGTCAGACGGCCAGTCAGTTAACCAGTTAGTCAATTTCTCTTTACTTAGTAGAAATAAAGTAAGAGAAAAACCAAAACAAAAAGCATAACAACACCCCCCCCACCCCACGAAACAACCAAATAAGCAATTTGGAAGAAGTAGAAAAAAGAGCAAAACCAGGAAATAATGCGCGAACTAATACCATGCAGATAAGATAGAACAAAACAAACAAAAAAAAAACACACACAAAAAGGCATGACAAACAGCCCCACTAACTAGACAAATAACGCACATAAATTATTTATTTATCTATTTATTTATTCTTTTATTTCGAGGGTAATGCACTAATGTGCTTTTTTTACATGCAGTTCCAGTTTCTATTGCAGTTTTGTCAATTTTGTCATCCGTTCCCACAGACACGCCATGGCCTATTCATGTGAAAAGCGGTACAGGTTTTAACGTGTGCGCAAGATGTTCTGCGTGTGTTCGCACACGGGACACTGGCTTATAGTCTCATCCTAAGCACTTTCAGGGGGAGTGGGTGATGTTAACTCCAGAGGAAAATCCTCTTCAACGAGATTCGAACCCGGGTCAGCAGATCAGGAGCGCATCACTCTAACCACTAGGCAGAGAGAGAGAGAGAGAGAGAGAGAGAGAGAGAGAGAGAGAGAGAGAGAGAGATGCAAAGGAAGAAAGAACTAAGATAAAACAAAACAAAAAAACCCAGAAAGTCGAGAGGGGGAAAAAGTAATACAGGAAGAATAAAAAAGTTGAAAACAGAAAGAAAAGAAAGAAATAACACAAGAAATTATACCATCGCGCTATTTCTTCAATACGAATTCATGAAACCCTTTTCAGAATCGAAATTGATAAATTCAAGCTGGTTGCGCATCAATAGCATTTCAGCTGTACTGGCTATCCCACAAGTTCGGCTGTTTTGAGTCTAGATTGAGTTTTACAGGTGATTAAAAAAAACACACACGAAGAAACGACTTGCAGATGTAAATGCAACTATTCAAAAATAGATAAAAGTACTGTTTTTTTTTCAAACATGAATTCAGTTTTAGACCGGATAATGCCATCGTCTATATAGTTTTTTTTAAAAATCTGAATTGATTTGATCTGCACTGGTTCTGCTCTTTCTAGGCTCACCTTACTGTTCAGGCCCCAAGCTGGACTTGTTCCGTTTTTCAAGTGTTTGGATTAGGAAATAGAAAGATCAATAAGAAGCTGGGAGCTCAGTTTCCAAAAGCGGGGGTGCAGCAGCTAAGATAATTTACATCTTGAGGGTGAAGAGTGTGTGTGTGTGTGTGTGTGTGTGTGTAGTGGAGAGAGAGAGAGAGAGAGAGAGGAGAGAGAGGAGGAGAGGAGAGAGAGAGAGGAGAGAGAGGGGGGAGAGGGAGAGAGAGAGAGAGACAAGGTTGGCGAGAGGAGAGGAGAGAGGAGACGAGAAATAGTTTCAGAGAGAGAGAGAGAGAGAGAGAGAGAGAGAGAGAGGGTGTAGTCGGAAAGTTAGACAACAGTTAAGTCTGTGTGGGTAAATCGATTTGGTCACGTGCAGAAAGTTTCAGAGCGCTAAGTAAACTTTGCGTGCTCAAAGGACAGTCTGTCTCTTCTCCTCCCTCTTCTGTGGAAATGGTCATATTCCTCCGTCTTCAACCATCCAACATCCTCCACATCATAATACAGACGTTTACAACAATCTTCCCAGCTGGGGGAAACCCCCCTCCCCCCTCCACAACATACTAATGAAGATCGCCATCCCAGAACCTCCGTGCAGATCAACTGTGAAGCTGAAGAGTATGTTTGAACACAGGGTACCCCCCCCCCCCCCCTAAAAAGCAAGCAGACATGGCCGTTGAGGAAGATTATAGGGTAGCCTAGGTTGTATGTATCCAGAACTGGACGCATTGGAATGCAAAGGAATGTGATTTAAACGGTTGGGTGTAGACAGGCAGTCGGCACGAAAAGAACTGGCTTCCAACCCGTCTCGCCGGCAAGTCTGGCTATTTAGAGAGAGACGACTGGTAGCTTGGGATGGGATGAGTTGAGTTAAGTTGGAAACTTGGACCATTGCCTGGTGATGATGGTGGTGATGGTGGTGGGACGATCCTTTAACAAAGACGTGTGAAGTTTTGTTTTTTTTTTAAAGCTACTACTATTAAAGGCAGTGATTAAAAAAGTTTGTGGAGAAGAAGATTTTTTTTCTCTTCTCATTTTGTCGATCATTATTTTATTTAAGACTTGGCTTATTTCCTAGTGGTAAAGGTAATGAATAGAAAAAAGAAAGTTTTTAAACATATTTTTTTGGGGGGTGGGGTGGGTTGGGGGTAGGGATGGGGTATATGTGATTTGTGCTACTCTTTTCATCGCTAATTCTGACAGTAATGTAGATATAGTGTATTACCTAGTTGCGTAGTAAATATTTCATATGGGATTTCTTTTTAGTATATTAAATTCTCTCTGTCTCTCTATCTCTCTGTCACTCTCTCTGTCTCTCTGCCTCTCTCTACCCCCTCTCTCTCTGTTTGTATGTCTGTCTGCCCCCTCCTCTCTCTCTCTCTCTGTCTCTCTCTCTGTCTCTTTCTCTTTGTGCGTCTTATAGTCTATATCAGGGCAACGGCTTAAAAATACGAAGTATTGAAATGCTTATCTGTAAACTATGAAATAACTCTCTCTCTCTATATATATCTATATATATCTGTCTCTCTCTCCCTCTGTATGTTTGTATGTCTGCTGTCTGTCTGTCTGTCTGTCTGTCTGTCTGTCTCTGTCTTGTCTCTCTCTCTTCTTCTCTCGTCTCTCTCTGTACTGCTACACGTCACACACATACGTCTTTGTGCATTATTGTTTGTGGTCATGTGAAGTCCATGTGAAGGTAAGATCAAATCTGATATAAAAGGACACCACCCTCCCTCCCCATTTAGCCAACGCAAGGTGTAAACAGAAATGAACACTCTGTAACGTATACACATCATCATTTATTCATGGTCCATCCAGGGAACTTATTCTCCATATCCTTGCATTATTGATTCCAGATCGCAGAGAGTTGGTTACCTCTGGCTCGAATCTTACAGGTCGTTAATTGGAATGGATTGCATAAGTGGAGGTCATAATGTAACCGCTTAGGTCATGCCATACCTGGCTGTATTTGCACTTGTGGTTTCCCCTTTTGGGGTTTTCGCTTTGGGAGGGGGTGGGAGGGGGTGTTTAAAGTGCGTGTGTAATTTGAGAAATCACGTTAATTGGTAAGCAGTCTTTGAATGAGACCATAAACAGAGGCCCCGTTTGCGAACGCACGGAGAACATCTTGCGAGTACGTTGAAAACTCGTTCCACTTTTTGGAAGAGTCGGCCAGCTTTTTTGTGCCAGTAGGTACGATGACAAAATCAAACAAAAAAGGAAACGCACGCACATAGGTGTCGCGTTTAGACACCATCTCCGAAGTCGGAATGTGGCTACCTTATGGTGGGGAAAACACGGTTCCAAGGCGAGTTTTGTACGAAATCTGATTTACTTTAGATCGTTCTCCAGGCACTAGAAAAAAGCCACGTTTTTAAAAAAAATTCCTCACAAGATGCTACTGGGTTATAATACAATGAGATTATACGATACAATTAAGAACACCTCTTTGTCATCCGACATCGAAATTGACCTTATGCAGTATAGTAAACCCCAACTTTCACAAGAACATCCCCGTATAAAAAAAACAAAAACAAAGAGGGTGTTGTCTTTGCGCTAACACATCTTTTTACCAGTGACAAAAAATATAAAACGTGGTCTGTTGCAAGCCAACCCCTCTCTCGATCGATTCATTGCCCGTCGTACTCCTCGTAATGATGTTTACGACTTAAAATCACTGCACGTATTTACTCTTGAAGGCTGGGGGTAAAACCATACAAGTTGTTGATTAATGCGACTCTTCTCTGTAGACATTTCAATTACCTGGTGTGCTAGCTAGTTCGACCTTCTCTTCACTGTGTTGTACTACTCGTTAATGAAATCAATCTGTGTTGTACTTCCTTGCTCTCCCGGAGGCTGAAGATATAAAACAATCTATCCTGCGCTAGAGAGTGTCCTCTGGCTGTGACAGATGGTAGCTAAGTTATGTCCAGCAGCAGTGGTCAGTGTTTGACATGTCTCTGGCGAACCTGTTTGCCCAATTAGCACAGGGAGAGAGGGTTTGTGTGAAAAGGGGAATGGTATGGTCCCACTCTCACTCTCCGCTGACAGCCACAGCTCCTCAGTGTGGATGATAGACTGGGAAACACCAGGCATACATAGTGCACAGCTGCACAGTGTGGATGATAGACATGGAAATACTGCAGCATACATGCTGCCACACGATATATAGTGTGATGATGACTGGGAAATACTGCAACATACATACTGCACAGATATATAGTGGGATATGGACTGGGAAAATACTGCAACAGACACTGCACAGCTTGCACATGTGTGGAATTATAGACTGGGAAACACTGCCACACACATACTCCTTAGCTCCGCATAGTGTATTATAGACTGGGAAAGACTGCCACATACACACTGCACAGCTCCACATAGTGTATTATAGACTGGGAAAGACTGCCACATACACACTGCACGCTCCGCATAGTGTATTATAGACTGGGAAAGACTGCCACATACAACTGCACAGCTCCACATAGTGTATTATAGACTGGGAAAACTGCCACATACACACTGCACAGCTCGCATAGTGTATTATAGACTGGGAAACACTACACATACATCACTGCACAGCTCTAGTGATAAGACTGGGAAACACTGCCACATACACACTGCACAGCTCCGCATAGTGTATTATAGACTGGGAACACTGCCACATACACACTGCACAGTCGCATAGTGTATTAGACTGGGAAACACTGCCAAGCATACTGCACAGTTATAGTGTATTGTAGACTGGGAAAGACTGCCACATACACACTGCACAGCTCTAGGTGCAGTTGCGGCAGCTTGGAGAACGTGCTCTCTTTTTGGGGATTGTTGACCAATGCTTTTTGTGTCCAGGATTTCTGATACTACGTTTTACTGCATTTTTGTTTTGCTGGTTGGAGAGGCAGTATCTGAATCCTGTTTGTTCATTTTCCTACAATTGTTTTGAATAGGGGTATATTCATTTTCTAGTTATTTAGTGTTTAAATGGTGTTGATCATCAAATGTTAATAGAATATGGGATCTTTGATGTGCATATTTAATCCTTATTACGCACTGGAGAAGATGATCCATATGTTATGTGGTCTGCATGTACGTTAAGGAAAATACAGCAACAGTCCATAACGATTATGCTTGAAAGTCTACGCATCAGCGAAAGGTGAACGAGAGACCTCAGAAAATATTTCAGATCAACGCATCATCTGTTGTGCCCATCAAGCTTTGTGCTCAACAGAGGTCATGAACAGGGTTTAGACTTATTTATTCCCATGCTGTCTGATGTAGACAGACGTGCATGTCTGCACTAGGATCCTACAGTCTGTGACTCTTTATTCTCTCTCAGTGTCCTCCTCATCACTTAACAAGAAAGCAGACACACAGAGCTATGTCTTATCTATGACATGGGCAGTTTCAATCGTTATGTACCTCTAGCTTCTTGTGGAAAAGTATTAAATTGCTTAAAAATCGAATTAACCTATTTTCCTGAATGGTGTAGAGAACATAGCAGCCGTTCCACGTCCTGCGTCTTCCTCACGGAGGGGCACTTGACAGCAGCCGTCAGGACCTTAGTGGTACACTTACGTTCCTAGCTCACCTGTGCGCGAGTCTTCTCTTAGTGTTCTTGGTACACGCGTTCTCTTAGCTCTTCCCGGTACAAGTGTTCTCTTAGCTATTCTTGGTACAAGTGTTCTCTTAGCTCTTCTTGGTATAAGTGTTCTCTTAGCTCTTCTTGGTATAAGTGTTCTCTTAGCTCATCTTGGTACACGTATTCTCTTAGCTCTTCTTGGTACAAGTGTTCTCTTAGCTCTTCTTGGTACAGGTATTCTCTGAGCTCTTCTTGGTACAAGTATTCTCTGAGCTCTTCTTGGTAGAATGTTCTCTTAGCTCTTCATGGCACAAATATGTTCTTAAATTTTTTGGGCACAAATATGTTCTTAGATTTTCCTGGCACAAGCATGTTCTTAAATCTTTTCTAGCACATGCATGTTTTAAGCTCTTCTTGGCACAAAGATGTTCTTTTTATCGGCGCCAATATGTTCTTAGTTCTTCTTGATATCAACAGTTCAGCTTTTCTTGGCGCAAACATGTTCGTGGCTGTTCTTGGTACAGATATGTGTTTTGGGTTCTTCTTAGCACTTGTATGCATTTACCTCTCCTTAGCGCAGATAATTGCGTTCCTATCTTTCCTAACTTAATATGCTCTTAGCTTACTTGGCATAGACATGTTGTTACCTCTCCATACAGACCGCATAAGTCATGGGAAAACCTTTACCTTTTACCACAGTCTGTTCTTCAAGGCTACAAAGAAGCAACAGACATATTGAGCTGAAGAAGTGAGATGCTTTACAATAAGAAATTCCTTTGGTGGCCCCCACAACCACTAAATGGCGTTAAAATCAGTTGAAATTTCCATGCTCAAGTTTGAATATTCTTCTACTTCGTCTATCTCTCAGACAGCAACCAAAGTTGTCTGTCATAATATAAGCGAAAATGCGTTAGCGCTGACATGAAGTTTGCATAGAAAATCGGTCACAGAATTGAAAACCAGAAAAAAAATCGACCTTATTTTCACAGGTCTGTATTTTAGCTGCCACACATTGAAATGAATCTTAACTGCCACACATTGAAATGAACCTTATTTGCATAGGTGTGTATGGTAACTGCCACACATTCAAAATAAATAGCAACTCTCTCAATGCTACATTGCCTTTTAGACTCATCAGAAGCTATTTTGCATAAATTGTTTAAAAAAAAATTCTTTCCTGAACTTACGCAATGGTCGGCATCTGATGCAACAACCACCGAGGATAAAGCTTGATATTGTAATAACAGCAAGAAAGCTTTTTACTAAACAAAGTCGAATAAACGAAAAGAAAGTTGATATGATCTGTTACTTTATGAAGGACTCTGCTGTATCAGTATGTAAATTGATAAAGATGAAATACGAATATCCCCCAAATTTAAATATTCATGTCATGTTTTCAAAACAGTTGAATTTTGATCGTTAGGTAGAACATGATCCTTGTGACGTTTCGGTGTTGTTGATTTTTGTTTTGTTTTTGTTTGTTCGGATTGAAAATATTTGCCATTCTTAAACAGAATCTTGATAATTCGTTTGAAAACTCTTTAATCAACGCGATTATACCTTCGGTGTGGAGTTTTTTAAATTTTAAGTGCTATAAATCATGAATTAATTTTTTTTTTTACACTAGATGGTAAAATGTTGAACAATGCACATCTACTTTTATATCGGATGAAAGAGCGGATGACAAAATTATAAGAAAAAAACCAGCATGCACACAGGTGTCGTGTTTAGCCACCATCCCTGAGGGAAAAAAAATTGGTAGGCGCTGCACTTGTGGCGACGCGCTCTCCCCGGGAGAGCAGCCCGAATTTCACGCAGAAAACTTCGCTGTGACTAAAGTGTATAAATAAAATTAAAATTAAAAAAAATAAATAAAAATCATTTATTGGGGCGAGAGAGCCTAGTAGGTTAGAAAGTTGTGCTCACGATTTCACAACCGGGTTTGAGCCACCACAGAGACGCCTGTTCAAAGGGAATCTTTTGCCCTGGAGATAACATCAGTACTGACTCCCCTCCCGCGAAAGTCTTTTCGATGAGACAATAAACCAATGTTCCGAGCGTGAACGCACATATAACAGCTTGCGCACACGTTTCATTTCATTTAATTTCAAACATTTTTATTATCTGAAAAATAGAGACGTTAAACCTGTTCTGCTTTTCGAACAGAACCTCATTCGTGCCGGTGAGAACGGATGAGAAAAAAAAATTCTAAAAAATGCATTTGTATTGATGTTGCGTCTTGACATCATCTTTGAAGTCGGAGCGCATTTTTTGTGAACAAAAAGGATCGCATACGCGAAAAATTCGCCATTGGTGAACCTTGGAGCTGTAGCCGAGGAACAACAAAAAAATTATTGCAAAAAAAAAGGATATGAATATATTCATGTTAGTGGTCACACTAAACGATACTGAATGTACCACGTTATTATTTCGCTTGAGCTGATGAAAACGATACAAGGTGCTCGAATGTTCTACCCCCCCCCCCCCCCCCGGCCCTTTTCTACCTCACAGTTCATCTTTCGTGAAGAAGACGTATTCAGAAGCCATTTTGCATTGATTCAGCTTCCCATTTTAAGAAAAAAAGGTATAAAAAAAATTGATCTTAAGAGAAGGAAAGAAAAAATCAAACCGAGAGAGAGAGAGAGAGAGAGAGAGAGAGAAGAGAGAGAGAGAGAGAGAGAGAGAGAGAGAGGAGAGAGAGAGAGAGAGAGAGAGAGAGAGAGGAAAAACAATTGAAGACTGAGTAAGCTCCCCCGTCACCCGTTGCGTTTGAAATAGAGGAGTCGAAAGGTGATTATACAGAGAGAGAGAGAGAGAGAGAGAGAAGAGAGGAGAGAGAGAGAGAGAGAGAGAGAGAGAGAGAGAGAGAGAGAGAGAGAGAGAGAGAGGGAGAGAGAGAGAAGGAGAGCATTCAAATACCTTGAATATTTATTAGTATTTCACGGTGGATGGCTTTTGAATAGATATATAATATCTAATTCATCACACACACACAAACACACACACAAACACACATACACACATGCAAATACACACACATGCACGCACACACAGAGGCACACACACACGTACACACACACACACACACACATACGCGTGCGCACACACCCACCCGCACGCACGCACGTAGACACACACACAAATGAGAGAGAGAGAGAGAGAGAGAGAGAGAGAAGAGAGAGAGAGAGAGAGAGAGAGAGAGAGAGAGAGAGAGAGAGAGAGAGAGAGAGAGAGAGAGAGAGAGAGAGTGGAGAGAAAGAGAGAGAGAGAGAGAGAGAGAGAGAGAGAGATGAGATGAGAAGAGAGAGAGAGAGAGAGAGAGAGAGAGAGAGAAAGAAAGAGAGAGAGAGAGAGGAGAAGGTGAGGCGGAAAAAAGAGAGGAGGATTGGCAGGAAAAGAGTCATCCATTGCAGTTCTTATTAGCCAGCTGTCAGTTCCGCTGTGGACAGAATTCATGACATGTGCATCCACTTTTGTGTTCTTCCGGACACCCCTGGCATTTGCACGGCCGGAAAACACGAAGAATTTGAGAAAAATCCGGAGTGGAACTAAGGGGAAACATAATATTGAAACTTTTGAATATTATCAACACAGTAAATAGACAAGATAGATGAAAAGAGCAGCAGCAGCAGCTGCAGCAGCAGCAGCAGCAGCGGCAGCAATAACAGCAGCAGCAGCAGCAGCGGCAATAACAGCAGCAGCATGCAGCACGCACACATAACAGAAGCAGCAGCAGTAGCATTATGAATAGTAGCAGTAGAAACAGCTAAGATAGCAACAGTAAAAGTCCAGATAACGATATAAGGTCAACATAAGTAATATACGTACAGCACACAATAGATATGCTAAAATAATACGAAAATGGTTTGTGAACTTGTTTCACATTTTATTTATACTGAGACCCATTTTTGTCAACTGGAGGGTTGGAATAATTATGTAATGAAATTGAGGGTTTGTAACGCCATCTAGAAAGAGCACTTCACCCCCTGTCACATACAGAAAAAGATGATGCTCTTCAAGATTTTTCTCTAGGGCCTGTGAATTAAGTTTGTTCTGTTCTGAATACAGATCTAGGCTGGATGACAAGATTG
>CM060321.1:28657951-28660451 GCA_030674155.1 Stramonita haemastoma
GGTGGCGCCCATCTCCTCTCCCTCACTGCTTTACCTTCCCTGACCCTAAAGAGGGCAGGTACCCATTTACAGCTGGGTGAAATGGAGGACTGCACTGAAACCAAGGCGCACGGTCACCCATCCAATTGGTAACCACGCTCGATGCTGCTTAACCTTTGCTCGGGGAAAGCGAGTGCTCTGACCACTGAGCTATCCCATCCCCAGCAGGACTACTAGAACGATTATTTGAGGAGACTGAGGGGTTTTAACCTTAGCTAACAGAGCACTAGAATCCCAGACCACGTGCAGTAAAGATGCCAATTTTAACTTTGGAGGGCCTGTGAATTAAGTTTGCACTGGTCTTGAGTATAGATCCAGATTGGGTTGAGCATCAGACAGGCATTGACACAGTTGCGAAAACTCGTTTGCATATAGATGGTGTGCATGGTGAGAAAGTGCCCTGCTCACAGCAACCCCAAATAGAAACTGTTTACTTATTTATTACAATTATTTTCTATGCTGCTCATCACAGCATGTCTAGTGCAGAGTTTAATCCTCACTGGCCTAGAAGTAACGCGCTCGTGCATAAAGCAGAAGGTCGCCGGTTTAATTCCCGCCTGAGCGAGGCTTTCCTCCCAATCCGCTGAATAACGAGTGGTAGTGGTGTGGGTCTAGTCATTCAGATGACATGATAATCCGGGGTCAACTACCTTTCGCACATTTGGAGGAATCCAAGGCAGCAAGGGATTTTTCTCTGGCAGGAATCCTGTAGTGAAAGGTTTTCTCGTAAAGAACACCCCCCCCCCCTCACCAAAGTGGCAGACAGAACAAAACTAAGAATCACCAAAAACAAAAACTGGTGGCAATGCAGTATCGGTGAATTGACACGAATGAAGTGATATTTTAAGTGCATGTTGTGATATCATTTTGTTCACAGGTGGAATTCCGACGGGTTGAGGATTATTTTACGTGCATGTTTGATCTGCATGCATATGCACACGGGTGGGATAAAGGTTTTCACAGATCTGTATATAAAAAATGACATAAGAGATCACAAGAACCACTTCACTCTTAATTCACGAAGCACCACAGACATTGAAATGTGTTTGTTTTATGCTTTAGAGATCTGGTTTTCTCCCATTCAGGGCCACGCTTTGTGCTGTTTCCTATGTTATGATCACAACCAAATTACTGCCCATGATTTTTATGACTTGATCAGATCAAAAGCCATGTTGCTGCTATCAAACGGCCTAAAACATGAGACAGTTTTGATTGTTATGGCTGAAACCATGTCACAACCAATTTCCAGACCCCAAAAACTGGATCAAACGAAAACACCGCTTTGACACATCTCTCGGAGGCTGTCTTTCGAAATACCTTAATATTTTCATAATTGTCAGGCTGGATTTGCCTGCATCGAGAATAGCTGCAGATTAAGCCCGGAACACTTGAAAGCACACGAACACGCGCGCGCACGTGCATGCGCGTGAGAACACATTTTTCCTTCTTGTATCCTGGCAAAAAAAACCGTTTCAACGGAAATAACATAAGAAATGCCTCACCGCGCATCCTCCATGTGACGTGGAAACCCGAGAGGTGTTTGAATTGACATGACCGTTTTTAGTACAGCCCAGTCCTCTGCCTTCTGCTATCTGGGTAACCCATGAAAAGCAGTCCGCTCGATTAATGTTTTAGGGGTGCTTAAATTACATGTTCTTTCTTTTTTGTTGCTTTGTTTTCCTCCTTGCTTGCTTCTTCTTGTCACATGTATGTGTCCATGTAGCAGGGTATTTCAAAGGTATCGTGACATGTCTGGGTGGCCCAAAGGCACACAACTGTTCTCCTTTTTCTTGTGGTTTGAGAACTAGGTATTGGGCAGGAAGCTTGGCTTTAGCTCCTGTGTGTGTGTTGTGTTGTGTGTGTGTGTGTGTGTGTGTTTGTGTGGTGTGTGTGGTGTGTGTGTGTGTGTGTGTGTGTTGTGTGTGTGTTGTGTGTATGTGTGTGTTCTTACTTATTTGGTCTGTGCAATACAACGATTGCAGAAAGGTATGCACATGAAACGAATCAATGCAATTTTTTTTAAAAAGCAGAAACTAAGAGAGTGAATGACAAACACTGCGATATACACGAAAACCACCACAGTCCTGAGAACTCTGAAAGTAGTATCAACAAATAATAAACACAGAATATCATGCACTAGATACAACTCGGGATGGACCGTGCAATAACTAACAATACTTTGTCATGAAAAATAAAGTGATAATTAAGCAGCTTATTTGGTGCATGCCTATAAGGATCTGTAAGAGTGACATAAGAGAGGGTAAAAATCGTAATGATATCAGACTCAAAGCGTGCTGGCATTAAAACCTGATCTGTATTAATTCTAATCAAACATGGCACCGTTCATGCCTGATCCTTAATATGATCGGATTTCAAAGTTGCAGAAAAAGTCTTTTCATTTAGAAGTCTTTTGGATTTTTTTTCAAGCTCGAGCTTTGTTCAGAAATGATCAAAGAAGTGA
>CM060321.1:28662951-28667951 GCA_030674155.1 Stramonita haemastoma
CTCTCTCTCTCTCTCTCTCTCCTCTCTCTCTCTCTCTCTCTCTTCTCTCTCTCTCTCTCTCTCTCTCTCTCTCTCTCTCTCTCTCTCTCTCCTACCTTTTTTCTATCTTAATTTATCGTCTCATCTGAAAGACTAGCACCCAGACACCACTCAAGGTCTAGTGAAGAAAGGAAAAGTTTGGGGTTCATCAAAATGGGGATGAAACCAGCAACCGCTAGTTTTGTAGAAAGGTACATTACCTCAAGACTACTGTTCCACCATGACCTATATTTTGTTTGTTTGTATTCGAGTTTGGAATGAAGGTCAAGGTGCAGGACCGAGCTGGGACAGTGTGACAGAAGGCCAGGCATTGTCAAGCCAGAGTGTGTCATCAACTTTGTCCAGCATGGGATTAGCGAGTTAATGATTATAGTGCTGAAATTGATCGCTGTTGCTTTTCTTTTGTTGAGAACATTATCGCCCCTCACCACATCAATGCTCCCTTAACACTCCAAGACAGGTGAGATTTAGCATCACGAAGAGTGAAGAGACTTTCAATAGCCAACACCATCCAACCAACCGACCTAGCTGCACGCAAGCTAAAGCAAGTAAATAAGCCAGCGAGCAAACAAGCAAGCGAGCAAGTTAGCAAGAAACAAACTAGCCAGCCAACCAGTCTGTTTTTAGAAAAAAATAATCTATAATGTCAAACGTAACAACCCATTTTGAATTAGGCTGAAAATGGAATAATCATTGTTAAATGTCCTGGCTGGTTTTGCGGTTTCCTGGGTTTTTTGTTTGGGTTCGTAAACAGACTCTGAGTTTAACGGAGATGGTGGCTAGCTGTGCTGTTGTGCCATAGTGAACTAAATAATATTTCTTCACCTTTTTTTTGAATCATGTCCATTTCTCCATGATCCATTAACGTACACATCATTTTACTGAAGATCTCATGCGCAGCTTATGAGTGTCACCGAACGCTGTCTGATTGTGACGGATAAGGTCGTTTTCCCGGACTCCCTTTTCAATACGTTGTTGCCGCCGTCTGTTCCGTGTGTCTCTGTCCGATTCGGTTCTGTGTGCACGCTTCTGTTTCAGTATGATCCGATTTCGGTTTATCTGTAACGTAGCACACCGTCAATGTGTCGTGACTTCGATCGAGTTTGGCCCGGCGTGCTAGGGTCAGTTTTATCCAGTTACTTCTGTTTCGCATACTATTTCTATTTGTCTGTGTCCCACTGTATTGTTTTCCCAATATGTGTTATCACAAAATTCTGATGTGACGTACCAGCGGTGCTGCTCCCACGCCGCTCACTCAGAGCTCACCACACCCTGTGGCACCTGTAGAAGCTACTTTTTAAATACTTAAAGTCCAGTCATCAGAGGAGGCCCCGCATCACCCGCTGGGTCACTGTGGAGATGTTCAGGGGTGCCAGATCTGATGCAGTTTAGGCAGGACTCCGCCTGTCAGGTCCTCACTGGCGACAGTCTTAGCTAAGCCCTAAATCAGACTTAGCAAGACCCTCAATCTGGAGAAGAGTGCAGCAGTTTCCCTATCTCCATGCTGATCACGGGAAAAAAAGAGAGGGAAAACGGAGGGAACAGAGGGAAAACGACACTCTGGTCACCGTGAGGTAATGACAACAGTTGCCAAAGAATCGGAGACAGTTTGATCTTTTATTTGATTGATTTTTTTTACGAGCATTAAAATGACAGTGGCAGTGTTAAGGATGTCCTGACAAGTTTAGTGCTCGATGAATGGGCTGTATTGAGGACTGTCTTTTAAAATTATCATAACTTGGTTTCAACGAAGTCCAAGAAATGGAGATATTTATAGTATCATTCAACGATTTTAGGAGCTCTTTCAAAGTCACGTCCGGCAAGTGGTTGATACTATATTGAATGTGTTACCCTAGTCTTCCAAACAAACCCATAACAGAGGCTCGTTTTGGATAGGAGTCGGCAGAAACATAACTAAGAATACCTGACTCTAGATGCAAACCCATTCTCCTCTCTCTTGTATCTCTCCCTCTCGGGGACCTTCACCTTGTTCATTTGTAATTAGCGCTGGGCAAGACAGCTTAGCTTGCATTTTAGTACCAACCCTTGCATGGTTGTCAGTGTCTCAGTATGCTTCATTTTTCTGTGTCTCAAGGTTTTGGGCGTTTCTCTGTGTTTCTCTTTCTAATTACACTGTATTCCGTGTATCGGAAGAAATGGTTACCTGCACTTGTTTTCCTCCACTACTATTTCATCAATATATCCCATACTATTGAAGAAAATGTAGTTAAGGACAGTTTCATAATTATATCCCATAGTATGCGTGTTGGTGTGGGTCTCTGTACATGGTTTTCTCTTGTAAGTTCCTGTCGCTGGATGTAATACGTATTTCCAGTCTCAACATGTAAAATCGCAAAGCAACCTTGTCTCAGAGTGACCTCATCTCAGAGCCCCCTACCCACCCACCCACCCCCCTTACCCTCGTTGCGTCCGTCGGAATGTGGCCTGGTCTCTCTCAAAGAAACTCTTTGCCCACCTATGCATGTCTCACTATGACCTCCAGTCTGGTTCACCCCCCCCCCCCCCCGTCCTCCTCCTGTATGTGCAGGCATTGTTGATGCATGTCGTGTTGTCTGTCTGTCTGTCTACGTGTGTAGGTATACTATGTTCAATAACAGTGCCGATCGATACAGCCAGGCCCTGATAAAGCTGGCCGTCTCCATGGTACTCCTAATCATGGTGCTTTTTAGCTCCACACAGTATGACAACAAAGAAACATTGATTTTGTGTCACGAAACGTTACAACCTTCCCCCCCTCTCCACCCTCCTCCCTCCTTTCTCTTTCCTTCTCTCCGCTTTCTTTCTTTCTTCCTTTCTTTGCTCCTGCCTCTCCTTTAAGACAGAAAAGCTTCATAGAAGTGAATCCCGCTCTTTCTCCGTTCATGGAAACTCGAGGGGCATCACCCTAGTTGGTTCCCTTGTTTGACCCGAGATCATGTTATTTTTGTTGCTGAAGGAACCTTTCACCAAAGCAAATACATTTCTGAATGGGATGTGATTTCCATTATGAGTATTGTTATTGAGAAGGCCTTTTGGGGATTTTTTCACCCCGTGCTATTATTTTTTTGGCTTTTGGTTTCAGGGACTAAAACATTCCGGCGTATAAACTTCTGGTCAAAGATGATGATGAGCAAAATGCCGAGTTTGCAAATTTGCAGCAGCTATTTATGTTGAGCTTTCAGTAAAAATAACTTTGGACTTTTTTGGGGTGGGTGGGGGTGGGGAGTGTGGGGGGGGGGCTTTCTTGTGAAAGATATCGCGTGGTATGTTTGTCAGTGATGCACTGAAGCCGTGATCTTGTGAATCGCACTGATTGGTACCCTGTCCCCTCCCCCTCCCCCCCCCGCCATCCCTCTTGTTCCCCATTCCCTTTAAAAGGTTGAGATTTGAGGTGAAGGCCCTAACATGCATAAAGAGGTCAGAAGATATACTGGATCTTTCCCCTACTTTAACAAAAGTTTTTTTGCAATAGCTGACTCTTTTTACAATGAAAGGGACGGAATATTCTGGTGGTTAGAGTGTTGTGCATAGCGTTTGTGATCTACTGACCCAGGTTCAAATCCCGTCAAAGGGACTCCTCCCCCCGCCCCCCTGGAGCTAACATTAGTGCCGAATCCCATTACCACCAAAAAGTGTTTTGGGTGAGACTATAAAACGAGGTCACACTGTAAAGGATGGCAAAAATAGTACAAAACCGCATACACATGGGGACTGGATGTAATGAAAAAAAGCCCCAAGAGTGCTTACTCCATTATCGTGGAAAAAAAAAAAAGTAATAAAGGGAAGTCCCTTGAAATTATTCGAACATTGTCTCCGCTTTTGGTTCGATGACTCACAATTACAGACTAGCGAGCTATGGGGTTTCTGTCATATCTTTGTTTTGAGCATATTTGTTGGAAACCATCGACTGAAAGAGCTCAGGGTCAATAGAAACAGAAAAATGTTGATCAGATTACTATCACAGTAACTTTTTTTTCCATTTTTGTATGGAATCAGAAATTTCATGACGCTTTTTTTTTCGTTCATAGCTAGAGCTCCGAGGTTTGCCAAAGGTGATATTGTGCGTATGCGACATTTTTTGCCCACTGTTAGGGTAACTGCAGTTACTGGTATGTCTTTCTGGCCTGTCTTTTTCCTCTTGTGACCCCATTCACCCGTTTGCCTTTCTTTCTGTCTTTTTTTCATTGTAACTCGTGTCTCTTGCTTGTCTTTCTGTCCTGTTTTTTTTTCCATTGCAACTCGTGTCACTCGCATCTCTTTCTGTTCTTTCTTTTCCCCATTGTAACCTCTTCAACTGCATCTCTTTCTGCTTCTTTCCTTCTTTGCCCCATTTAGTCCTCTTTCAATCGACCATTCCTCTTCCTGTTCTTTTTTTTCCACCTTTTTCCTTTGTCCAATCCTGATCCCCTTTCTGTTCTTTTCCTTTGTCCGCCGATGTGTAATCCTCTCCTCCACCTTGACTCGTTTTCTGTCCTGTCTTTTCCTTCTTGTGAACCCAGTCATCTATTTCTGTCTTTTCCTTTGTCCCAGTCCCTGACCTTTTCCAATTTAACATCCTATCACTCCTGTTTCTTCTGTCCTTGTCTTTTTCCTTTGTAACCATCGTCACTCCTGTATCTCCTCTGTCCTGTTTTCCTTTTGTAACCCTAGTCACTCCTGTATCTCCTCTGTCCTGTCTTTTCCTTTTGTAACCCTAGTCACTCCTGTATCTCCCGTCCTGTCTTTTCCTTTGTAACCCTAGTCACTCCTGTATTTCCTCTGTCCTTTTTCCTTGTAACCCTAGTCACTCCTGCATCTTCTCTGTCCTGTCTTTTTCCTTTGTAACCCTAGTCACTCCTGTATTCCTCTGTCCTGTCTTTTCCTGTGTAACCCTAGTCACTCCTGTATCTCCTCTGTCCTGTTTTTCCTGTGTAACCCTAGTCACTCCTGTATCTCCTCTGTCCTTTTCCTGTGTAACCCTA
>CM060321.1:28677951-28682951 GCA_030674155.1 Stramonita haemastoma
TCCTCATGTTTTCTTCCTTTTTTTTCTATCTCCCCTTTCATAATTCTGCCCTATTTAGTCCTCCTGTTTT
This sequence comes from Stramonita haemastoma, assembly GCA_030674155.1. Classification (NCBI taxonomy): domain Eukaryota; kingdom Metazoa; phylum Mollusca; class Gastropoda; order Neogastropoda; family Muricidae; genus Stramonita; species Stramonita haemastoma. Next base: position 28,678,022 of record CM060321.1, read on the forward strand.
GTTATCTCTTTCTAGCATTTTCTCGGTTTCCCTTTCGTTCTGTCTTCTTGACATACTTTACTTCTTGCTTGCTTTTTTCTTTCTTTGCTTCTCTTTTTCTTTCTTCTTCCCTTTCTACCTTTCTTTCTTCCTTTCTCTTTCGTTCTTTCTTTCTTTTTCTATCTCTCTGTCTCTGTCTGTCTGTCTGTCTGTCTGTCTTTCAGTCAGTCAGTCTGTCTCTTTCTTTCTTTCTTTTTTTCTTTTTTTTATCTTATCTTATCTTTCTTTTTTTCTTTCTTTCTTTCTTTCTTTCTTTCTTTCTTTCTTTCTTTCTTTCTTTCTTTCTTTCTTCTCTTCTTTGTCTGTCTGTCTCTCTCTCTGTCTTTCTTTCTTACTTCTGTCCATCCTTCCTGTCTTTCTTTCTCTCTTCTTTCCGTCCAGCTTTCTTTCTTTCATTCATCCATCCCGTTTCATCCATTCCATTTTCTTTCTTTCTTTCTTTCTTTCTTTCTTTCTTTCTTTCTTTCTTTCTTTCTTTCTTTTCTTTCTTTCTTTCTTTCTTTCTTTCTTTTCTTTTTTCTGTCTGTCCTCTTCTTCTTTTTTCTTTTCTGTCCATCCTTCCTGTCTCTCTTCTTTCTTTTCTTCTTTCCTTCCAGCCTTTCTGTCATTCATCCATCCCAGTTTCATCCATCCCATTTTCTTTCTTTCTTTCCTTCCTTCCTTCCTTCCTTCCTTCCTTCCTTCCTTCCTTCCTTCCTTCCTTCCTTCCTTTTTTTCTTCCTTCCTTCCCAGACAAACAGACACACGTCGTAGAGGATAATTGGAGCCGGTGATGTGAGCCTTTATCATTGTCAGTGCCATCTGTGTCATGATTCATTTCTGAGCACTCCTCTCGTATCTGATCACATTTGTTTGCCAATACTGTCATCCTCTTCTTCCTCTTATTCAGGTTCTCTCCCCCCTTCCTTCCTCCCTGTCATATAAACTGTCTGTTTGCTCTGTTTGTCTGTCCTTTCTGTCTATCGGTATGTCTGTGTGTCTGTGTTCCCTCTATCCTTCTTTGAAAGATTACGGCTTTGTGTCTGTACGTATATTCAGCATGCATGCGTGCACATAACCAAACTCATGAATACGCATAATATTCACAAGTGCATGTACATGTGTACATATACACACACACACACACACAATACAAATTGAGACAGTGCAGATTTTGTCACATTGTTGTTTTCCAACAACAACTGCAGCAGCAACAACAACAACAGCAGCAGCAGCAGTAGCAGCAGCAGCAACAGCAGCATCAACAACACCAGCTGCAGCAGTAGCAGTAAAAGATAACATAAAGTAACTCACTGTTGATCCTATCATAATTATTGATTGCATTTTTAGACATGAGCAATAAGAAAAACAGAATAATATGACACACTGCAAATTTGGTCACATTTTTTCTTTTAGTGTTTCATGAGTGTAACAGCAGCACAAAAAACAGGCACGCTGTAAATTTTGTCACTCTCATTTCTAGCTTTGAAATTTACAATAATAATAACAACAACAGCAACAAAAACAACAACAACAATAACAAAAACACAACTTGACACAAGGGAAGGTTTTCTCACGCTGCTTTCATTTAAAACTAACAATACCACCACCACCACCACCACCACCACCACCACCACCACCACCACCACCACACCACCACCACCACCACCACCACTACGCGCACCACCGCCGCCCCCGCCACCACCACCACCACCACCACCACCGCCACCACCACCACCACCACCACCAATACACACACACACATACACACCAACAGAAAACAGTTACAATAAAAAACAAAACTAAAGCACACACTAGAAAGGTTAACCCACACTCTTTCCCACCACCACCACCACCAACAAGAACTACGCTACAAACATCCACCACAGTCAATATTAGTCAATGCCTTCGATATACTTTCTTTCCCCAGTCGTTTATCTTTGTCATCAGTGACTCCACACATCAAGGGATCTGGCTGCTACTGCTGCTAGCCTAGCTGAGGTGTTAACATGTTTTCCCCATTTCTGATGCCCTCTTCTTTGGGGGTCTTATCTAGCTGAAGGGTTCCAGAGATCCATTTGGGCTTCGTCTCAGGAAGGGTGGGTACATGGACTGGACAGGGGGGGGGGGGGGGGGGGGAGTATGGTAGGCAGTCTCCGACCATGGTATTAGTTATTGCTAATGTGTGTGTGTATGCGACTGATATTTCTTAGTGTAGTAGTGGTAGTAGAACTAGTAGTAGTAGTAGTAGTAGTAGTAGTAGTAGTAGTAGTAGTAGTAGTAGTAGTAGTAGTAGTAGTAGTAGATCGTAGTAGTAGTGGTGGTGGTGGTGGTGGTGGTAGAAGTAGTAGTAGTAGTACTACTACTACTACTGCTGCTACAAGCACTACTACAACTGGTAATCACTACCAACCCCACTACCATCATCATAACCACAGCTGTTGTTATTACTATTACCACTGCTGCTGCTGTTGCCACAATATCTGCTGCTTTTTTGTTACTTGAATTGACCTTTTTTTTGGGGGGGGGGGGGGGGGGGTATCTCTTTTCCCTTTTTCTGTCTCTTATCACCCCTCGCTCCTTCATTCAGGTTTGTAACTGCTAACTCTTTTTTTTTGATGGTTTAGCTATCTGCATGTGTTTGAAGTTTGTCGTCAGGTAAACAAAACCTATCTGTGTCCAGAAAGTTAGCCAGTGTAAGAATGAATCAACCAGCCGGTGAGTTTGATTTGATTTGATTTGATTGATTCTTTTATATCGAGGATAATGGAATAAGCACTCTTGTGCTTTTTTACATCCAGTCTCCGTGTATTTGCAGTTTTGTAAATGACATCTGTTCCTACCGGCACGCAATGGCCTACTCTTACGAAAAGCAGAACAGGATTTAACTTGGCGCAAGATGTTCTGCGTGCGTTCGCACACGGGGTCTCGGTTTAAAGTCTCATCCGAAGGACTTTTGGGAAGAGTGGAATCAGCACTGATGTTAACTCCAGGAGAAAAATCTCCTCGACCGGAATCGAACCCGGGTCGTCAAATTGCGAGCGCAATGTTCTGACCACTAGACTATTCGTCCCCCACTATTCGCCAACAGAGCCAGCTTTTTCATTCACACACAAAGAGGAGATGGATTTTCATGATCTCCTGCACCAAATGTAACGCTGAGGTCTCTCAGTTCATATTGGTACACTCCCCTTCCCACACACTCACGCCAAAAATAAAAGCAGAAGAAAAGAAAAGAAAAGAAAAGAAAAGGGCTGGTTTGCACGTTGATGAAAATCATGCGGTCGATCAGGAAGTGACGTCACCGCATCCGGGCCACGATCTGTGAGATGTGGCGCCGAGCATCTGATGTGTCCGAATACAAAGCGTCACCTGAAACGAGAGAGAGAGAGAGAGAGAGAGAGAGAGAGAGAGAGAGAGAGAGAGAGAGAGAGAGAGAGAGAGAGAATGACAATGACAAATAGTTTATTGTGTTTAGACATTCCGTCCATTCACAAATATGGGGACGAGTTGGGGGTGGGGGTTCAAAATCGGATGCACATGAAATGTTTTGAACAAAATCCCGAAAAAGTTCAACGCGCCATGGAGGCCATTTCGCGGAAATATACAGGTATATTGAGTTCATTTATCAGTTCATAGTCGACATCAGGGAAGCTATTTTCCGTAGTCTGTCACAGGAGGATCCAGCGTCTGTCGTCTTCTTGTTAAGTGTCCAGTCCAGGATTTCCCTCTTCCCACTTTTCACTCTGCCATTTGTATTTCTGTAATACTGCGTCACATTTTTCAGTTACGCTGTTGACTATCGCTGTGGTTTTTCTCATCTCCATTAAGAGTTTTTGTCTTATGTCCGGTGGTAAGTCATCTAGCTGCTGTGACAGTCTGTGTTGAGCAGTAATGGTTCCCTCACCTCTCACACAACACTGGCCTTTCTTCTGCAAGGTTAGAAGCCACACTGTCATCTTCTGTTCCAGTTACATTTCGGACCACAGGTAAATCTATACTGTTCATGGCCTCAGAATGAGTGTCAGCGTCATTGCTTTTCAACTGTTGGTCTCTGTAGCCATCTGATTGCAGTGTAATGTTGCACACTGTGTTTTTTTGCAGGCATTCTTCGTCACATTTACTGGTATAGTCATCTTCACAAACACTGTTGTTCTCACCACAAAACGTTTCAGCTGCTGTTCTGTTTTCATTGTTGTAATATAAACTGGGAGGAGTAGGAAGGAAGAGGGCAGAGGAAGAGGAAGAAAGACTTACCTTTTGCAGGGTTGCCCTGTGTGTCTCGGCTCTCCTTCTGTCACATGAAATCTGTGCAGGACACTTGCGTCGAAATATCACCGTGTCATTTTGACCTGGGCTGTACACTGGCTTGATGCACTGCTGTTGATGCTGAAAGGCGAAGCACAACTATTGTCTGGTTTGACTTCCCGTCTACTTTGTACGAAATCAGGTGCATTTCTTGCAGAAGTGCATTCAGCACACTTTCCAGTGATGAAGGCAGGCCACTAACAGGCATTGCTGGCAGGAGTTTGACAACAAATTGTTAAATTTTAATCTGCTGGTGAGCAAAACACTTCTTGCTGGTAACCAAGCAAGGGAAGCCACGAGAGAGAGAGAGAGAGAGAGAGAGAGAGAGGAGAGAGAGAGAGAGAGAGAGAGAGAGAGAGAGAGAGAGAGAGAGAGAGAGAGAGAGAGAGAGAGGTGGGTGGTGGTGGTTATTGTTCATTCTGCGTACAAGAGAAAAGGAAAAGTTTCAGATGATTTTTGTATTTTGTATTGTGTGCCACTTTATGTCACAGCAGATTTCTCTGCGTGAAATTCAGGCTGTTCTCCCGGGGAGAGCGCGTCGCCACAAGTGCAGCGCCTACCCATTTTTTTTCTTTTTCCTGCATGCAACTGTATTTGTTTCCCT
>CM060321.1:28695451-28697951 GCA_030674155.1 Stramonita haemastoma
GGGGGGGGTATGGAGGGGTGCGGGAGAGGTGAGGCAGGTTTTGTCTGTTACAGCAGTTTCGTTTCCCTACAAGTTAAACAAATCTTTCGGTTGGTCAAACAGGGTGGAAAGTTAGAGCGGCTAATAGCCCTTGGTCGGTGGGTACCCGGCGTGGGTAGGGTGCTTGTAGAAATAAGGTCTCTGGGTGACAAAGTTTCTGTGTCCTGTGTGGGAGACGGACAGGAGGGAAGTATCGATCTCTCTGTTTATGTTTCTGCTTTGGGGGATCAGGGTGTGATGTGCCTCGCTTTCAGACTTTTCGTTAATTGTATTGTGTTGTGTTGTGTTGTGTTGTATTGTATTGCATTGTATTGTGTTGCATTGCATTGTATTGTACTATACTGTACTGTACAGTACTGTACTGTACTGTATTGTACTGTACTATATCGAATTGCATTGCGTTGCATTGTATTGTATTGCATTGTATTGTACTGTACTGTACTGTACTGTACAGTACTGTTCAGTGCAGTGGACTGCATTGCATTGTATTGTATTGCATTGTATTGCATTACATTGTATTGTATTTGTTGTATTGTATTGTAGACCACTCTGAGTCACGGCAGATTTCTCTGCATGAAATTCAGGCTGTTCTCCCCGGAAAGCGCGCGTCTGCACAAGATCAGCGCCACCCATTATATTCTTGTTTCTTTTCCTCTTTGCATGCGGTTTTTTTTTCACCAGAGTGGCTTTTTTTTGCCAGGCATAACTCGTGTTGTCGTGGGTTCTTTTACGAGCGCTAAGTGCGTTTGCACAGGGGACCTCGGTATAACGTCCCGTTTGAAAGACTAATAATAATAATAATAATACATGGAATTTGTATAGCGCTATATCTTGCAAAACAAATCAAAGCGCTTGCATTCGACCTACACAACACACAATCAGCAACTATTTACAGTTTTGACAAATTCGAATGTACACACACACACACACACACACGACTAGCACCCAGACGACCACTCACGGTCTTATGGATGGTGAAAAAGTTTCGGGCACAAACCAGGATCAAACCACCACACACTTCGAGGGATCTCTGCTCTTTAATGTATCAGAGGGTGACTGGTTTATCTGGCGGTTTCAGGGTGTTAAGTGCAACTAGTTTCTCTTTTCTTTGCTTGTTTCTTGTGTGGCAGGTTTTCTTCTTTTTTTTTTTCCAGAAAGTTTATGCCAGAGTGAAGGCTCAATAACTGTTTTCTTTCGTGGATTGATATAATCACTGGGGTTTTTCTTTTTATTTTATCAATGAATTTAGATCTCGTTTATTTGTCTGTTTATTTTGTGGTGTGTGTGTGTGTGTGTGTGTGTGTGTGTGTGTGTGTGTGTGTGTGTGTGTGTGTGTGTGTGTGTGTGTGTGTGTGTGTGTGTGTGTGTGTGTGTGTTTTGGGGGGTGAGGTTGGGGGTAGGGGATTGAGCGTGTTAGACCGTCTGTCTATGTTTACAATAAATTAAATTATATTGGAGCAAACTTCAGTTGTTTTTTTTATCAATTGTTTTACCCTGCCGTTTCGTTTATGCTTCTGTCTGTCTCTCTGCATGTCTGCCTGCCTGCCTGTCTGATTGATTTTTCTTCTTTCTTTTTTTCTTCTTCCTTTTCTCTCTTACCTACTTTTTTTTCGTGTCTCTGCTGACATATGTGTCATCGCACGTACGTACGTACCCACGTGTGTGGTGTGTGTGTGTGTGTGTGTGTGTGTGTGTGTGTGTGTGTGTGTGTGTGTGTGTGTGTGTGTGTGTGTGTGTGTGTGTGTGTGTGTGGTGTGCGTGCGTGCGTGGTTGCGTGGTGTGTGTGTGTGGTGTATGTGTGTGTATGTGTGTGTATGTGTTGTGTGCGCGCACACTCGCGCGCCTGCATGCGTGCATGTGTGCGTGCGTGTCTGCGTGTGTCCACTCCCTTTGTGTGTATGTATGTATGTATGCGCGCCTTTCACATCAAAACTCGAACAGCTTTGATGTGGTTTCACAGAGAGAATCGTAAAAGCCAGGAACACAGGTTCTGAAGACTTTTCCTTAATAAACGAGGTCGTTTGCCTTTGAGCTGCTTTCCCGTCTCTACGAGAAGGAGGATTAGGATAGGTTCTCGTTGCAACAAAAAAAGAAAAGAAAAAGATTAACTAGCCAATAAGGTGTAACGCCACACAGTTCCTTTCCACCCCTTGTTGATTAACCCCGGGGCTAGATTTCATGAGATGTTTGCGAAATAATGTGGATCGGTGGTCTAGAGGTAACTCACCTGTCTAGAAAGCGAAAAGTCCGGGGTTTCAAGTGTGTGGTGGTTTGATCCCGTTTATGCCCGAGAATTCCTCCCTATCCACTAGACCGTGAGTGGTGGTCTGGGTGCTAGTCTTTCGGATGAGACGATAAACCGACGTTCCGTGTGCAGTACTCATTTAGTGCGCGTAAAAGGAACCCACGGCAACAAGAGAGTTGTCCCTGGAAAAAGTCTGTAGAGAAAAGTGACTGATAG
>CM060321.1:28700451-28702951 GCA_030674155.1 Stramonita haemastoma
ACGGGCTGGGTTCGAGCTACCTTCGAGACTCCTCTCTCCCACCCCCTTGTACCCCTCGTCTCCCTCCCTTTTTTCCGAGGGGATTTTGCCCCCTGGAGTGTTAATCAGTGCTGACTCCACTCCATGGAAAGTCTTTTGGATGAGACGATAAATCGCGGTCCCGTGTGCGAACGCACGAAGAATATATCTTGCACACACGTTAAAACCTGTTCCGTCTTTTGGAAGAGTAGGTTATTGTATGCCGTTGGGAAGAGATGAGAAAATTGACCAAAAAAAAACCCGGTATGCGCATGAAGACTGAATGTGGAAGGAAAAGCACACGAGTGCTTTTTCGTTATCTACGAAATAAAAGAAGTTTAAAAAAACAAATAACTAGATATTATATTCTGTCACTGCTGGCATTGTATGTATTAGGCAGGATTCTGAAATGTTTGGCCACCCAATATTTTCCCTCTCCCTGCCTGTCCGCCTCTGTATTACAAACCGATCACTGTATTTGCTGCGATATATCTGTACACCATTGTGTGCGTTTTCGTTCCTCGGCTAGAGCTTCGAGGCTCACCACTGGGAAGATTTCAGTATTAAAGCAGCCACATTCCGACTTCGGGGATGGTCTCTAAACACGACAAAACTGCGTACACACGGGGACTGACTGTAAAAAAAGCACATGAGTGCTTATTCCGTTATCCTGGATATAAAAGAATAGATAAATAAATAATGAGAAAAAGAAGGTGGTTAATCTTACGGGCGCTGTGATATGAATCTGCCTCTTTGAAACGTGAGTCGTCTACAAATGGAGAGGCCGGTCTCCCTGAAATCCTTCCTCATTCTGCACATTTTTCATTGAAGTGAAGTAGCCGTTAAAGATCGACCGGTGGTGGAGGTAACGCGCCTGTCTAGAACGCGAAAAGTCCGGGTGGTCTGGGTGCTAGTCTTTCGGATGAGACGATGAACCGAGGTCCCGTGTATTACACATCATTATTTAGTGCATGTAAAAGACCCCACGGCAACGAGAGCGTTGTCCCTGGCAAAATTCTGTAGAAAAAAGCCACTCTGATAGAGACACAAATACAGTTGCAGACAGGAAAAAGAAAAAAAATAATGGGTGGCGCTGCATTTGTGGCAAAGCGCTATCCCCGGGGAGAGCAGCTCGAATTTCACGCAGAGAATTCTGCTGTGACATAAAGTGGTATAGAATAAATAAATAAATAAATTAGCAGTAACGTTTTGTTCATGCTTAATCATTCTCTTTCCTTCGTCATTTGTTGTCATGTTGTAGTCAATCGCAGAACGCAATATTGGAGGCAGGGCATCGCTGGGATATATGGCATAACCCTGGGAGGATAAACTGCAGTCAGGTGATCTCTCTCGACGTGATTTGGTTGGACAACGGTAGTCAGTTCGGACAACCGCAGTCGTACAACTGTGATTGCCTTTCATTTAACCGATCCCTTGGAGACTAATGAGTTCTGTCTGATTTAGCTTGCCCAGTGCTCCTCTGGGGGTCCTCCTCCTCCTCCTTCTTCTTCTTCTTCTTTGCTGAAGGCTCAAACAGCAGCTGTTGTCTGTTATATGAGCAAAAAGGGGCCGGGGCCCAGGGCATCCGACTTGGGCATGGGGGAGAATTGTTATCTTTTAAGTCTTTATGGAAAAAAAGGCAGGAGAATGGACCAAGAAGGCAGGAAATAGACATGAAAGAGGTAACGTGAAGAAAAAGGAAGAAGAGAGTGATAGAAAAGAGGAAATATAAATCACAGAATTTCCAGAATGTGGGGATACTATTTATGCTGACAGGTCCACGGGGGGGGGGGGGGGGGGGGGGGGGGAATTGGTGTGGGAGTAGGAGACCAGTCCAGTCAAGGCACACAAGTCACTGTCAAGGAAGAATTCTATGAAAGCTATGGGGCATGCTGGAAGACGAGACATTTGAATACACTGTTACTTTTACAGAACATACTTTACCTTCACACCTCATCTTCAATCAACCCGTATTCTGGTCGACCGTTGGCAAACACCACTGAAGATTTTGCAACCAGCTTCCTCCACTCTTCTCCTCAGCCTTTCTCCTCAGCTTTCTGTAGTATGTCGTTCTTCTCGCGTCCTTTTACTTCATAACCTTACCCGTACGCTCCGGGTGAATTTTCACCCGGACCCCTATGATTATTATTTTGCTCTGTAAGTCAAAAACTTTTAACTCTACTGCCTTGAAATTTCATGACTTTGTCTATAAATATCTGTTCTTCATATACAGAGGGTGGGATAGCTAAGTGCTCACTTTCCCCCAGTCAAGTTAAGCAGCGTCAAGTGTTGCTACCAGTTGGATGGGTGACCGTTTGCATGCCTTGGCTTCAGTACAGTCCCCCCCCCCCCAGTTCACCCAGCTGCAAATGGGTACCTGCCTTCTTTAGGGTCAGGGAAGGTAAAGCAGCGAGGGAGAGGAGATGGGCGCTGCCCTCACTATGCCGGCCCCTAGAGAAGCTGAGGTCTCTCATGCCTCTCT
>CM060321.1:28712951-28715451 GCA_030674155.1 Stramonita haemastoma
TTGGATTTGACCTTTTCATTTGCAGTACAGCTGAAACATGCAAACAGAGAATAGCCCATTGTTTGCATAAAAAAAAAATTCTGTGTTTGTTTTGTGCTTCAAGCATTATTAACTTTGCCAGGCAATGATCTGTTCGCTGGTTTGTGACAAGTATAAGTAAAGCAAATGTACAAGGAAAAAGGCCTGAACCAAAGAATACACATCGTTCTTTCCCCTCATCCAATCACCGTTCTCAGCTCATTCACCGCGCCACTTTAACACAAGGGCAGTGACTCTCCACAACTTTCTCCCATGAAGTCGTCTTCTCTCCCCTCTCTAATTTTTTTCACTGTCCCCTTTTCCCCTCTCTGTTCTTCTCACCATGGACATTACCACTTGTGGTCTTTTCTGTGACAGTAATGGAAGTAAAGTGGAGGAGGGTGGCAGAAGTGTGCCAGCGTTTGGGGAAGTCTTCGATCTGTTGCATTTAGGAAAGTCTTCCCTCTGTTGCATTTAGGGAAGTCTTCCATCTGTTGCATTTAGGGAAGTCTTCCATCTGTTGCATTTAGGGAAGTCTTCCATCTGTTGCATTTAGGGAAGTCTTCCCTCTGTTGCATTTAGGGAAGTCTTCCATTTGTTGCATTTAGGGAAGTCTTCCATCTGTTGCATTTAGGGAAGTCTTGCATGTGTTGCATTTAGGGAAGTCTTCTATGCGTTGCATTTAGGGAAGTCTTGCATGTGTTGCATTTAGGGAAGTCTTGTATGTGTTGCATTTAGGGAAGTCTTGCATGTGTTGCATTTAGGGAAGTCTTGCATGTGTTGCATTTAGGGAAGTCTTGCATGTGTTGCATTTAGGGAAGTCTTGCATGTGTTGCATTTAGGGAAGTCTTGCATGTGTTGCATTTAGGGAAGTCTTGCATGTGTTGCATTTAGGGAAGTCTTGCATGTGTTGCATTTAGGGAAGTCTTGCATGTGTTGCATTTAGGGAAGTCTTCTATGCGTTGCATTTAGGGAAGTCTCCCATGTGTTGCATTTAGGGAAGTCTTGCATGTGTTGCATTTAGGGAAGTCTTGCATGTGTTGCATTTAGGGAAGTCTCCCATGTGTTGCATTTAGGGAAGTCTTGCATGTGTTGCATTTAGGGAAGTCTTCTATGCATTTAGGGAAGTCTTCTATGCGTTGCATTTAGGGAAGTCTCCCATGTGTTGCATTTAGGGAAGTCTCCCATGTGTTGCATTTAGGGAAGTCTTGCATGTGTTGCATTTAGGGAAGTCTTGCATGTGTTGCATTTAGGGAAGTCTTCCATCTGTTGCATGCACTACACTATATCTATCGGAAATAATCTCTTCCAGCTTGACTTTGTTCAGTTTGCTGATGTTTTTAGCCTGTACCTCTAGGGATGCTCTGAAAGAAATGAACAACATTTGTGTTTATGCTTTTGATTAGAAATATTTCAAAACACAGATCAGTTTGAACCCTTCAAAGCGCAGTGGTAGTTCAGTTAAATGAAGGGAAGGGCAATTTATTGTTGACACATTATAAATCAATCAAGTTTCATCATCAGACAAGTCTTTGACTGTCATCTGTACAGTGACAAGTGTATCTCAAGTCAAATGAACGGTGTAAAGGTCTTAACCCGTTAAAAGAAATCATTTTTTTTCAACTTCCTCCATGATCCAATCACCACTCCCAGTTCATTCCCCCTGCCACTTTAACACAAGGACTGTGACTCTCCACAGCAGAGCTCTCTCTCTCTCTCTCTCTCTCTCTCCTCTCCTCTCTCTCTCTCTCTCTCTCCTCTCTCTCTCTCTCTCTCCCTCTCTCTCTCTCTCTCCCTCTCTCTCTCTCTCTCCCTCTCTCTCTCTCTCTCTCTCTCTCTCTCTCTCTCTCTCTCTCTCTCTCCCCACCTAGTCCAGGAAAATGTTGCCAAAAAAGGGCTCTGGCAAAAAGTAATTGCTTTAAATATTTTTTTGACTTGTTTTATGTTTTGGTGGGTAAGTCCCAAATGGTTTTAATAAAAAATTAGAGGGAGAATAAGATTTAACTCGTGTTTGGAAAGAGTAGGTGCAGTGCAACTGAGCTGAAACAGTACTTCCCATTTGTGCTGCTTTGCAAGCTGTTCTGGCTGTCCAGTCAGGAAGTCTAACACTTAAATGAAGCAGGCTTGTATAAATTTCATTTCTAAAACTTTTGCACTCTGACGATCCAATTCGTTTTTACTGGGGGAAAACTAATGTAATAGAATTGCACTTCCGGTTTGCAAATTTGAGAAAAGTTTACAGATAACATTACTGTAGGCAGCAAAATTTATTTCCCTCCCTCCCTCCCTCTCTCTCTCTCCCACCCCCACACACACTCTCTCTCTCTTCTCTCCACCCACACACTCTCTCTCCCTCCCTGTCTCTCTCTCTCCATCCCCCTCTCTCTGTCTCCCCCCTCTCTCTCTCTTCAGTAAGTAGTCTTCTCACCCCTCTCAAGCTTTTCCCCTATCTATCCGGTCCCCTTTCCCCCCTCTCTGTTTC
>CM060321.1:28717951-28722951 GCA_030674155.1 Stramonita haemastoma
GCATGTTGAGGGCGGCGCCCATCTCCTCTCCCTCGCTGCTTTACCTTCCCTGACCCTAAAGAGGGCAGGTACCCATTTACAGCTGGGTGAACTGGGGGGACTGCACTGAAGCCAAGGCGCGCAAACGGTCACCCATCCAAGTGGTAACTTCACTCGACGGTGCTTAACTTGACTAGGGGAAAGCAAGCGCTCTGACCACTTAGCTATCCGGCCCCCTATAGCTGAACTGGACAACAACAAAAAAGAGGTTAACAGGTTACTTTTTTATTTTCGTAATGTTTCAGACAAAGAACTAAAACCTTCGATGAGCATCACGAGCTGTCAGAATTAATCAGAAACGCGTGGGAGTGAAACTGCTCAGGAAATTCTGACTTGCAAACAAAAAAAAATATGACAGGAAAACCTTGATTAAAAAGAAAACAATAACCTCGAAGCCAAAAAACATTTTTTTTAGAAATGCGGCACATATTACAAGTCGAAAATAGCAGGCAATGGAACACCATGTTTTTAGCTTTCTGTTTTTTTAATTTTTAGTAGGCAAATGTTTCTTTTTCAAACTTTTTATTTATTCTAAGTCTAAGCGTAAAGAAAAGATTATTTTTCCTCTTCGCACACTCAGACAGCAACCATTGTTGTCTGTCATAGGAACGAAAATGCATTGTGCTGCCATAAAGCGCCTGACAAGTCAGGCCCAGCGCATCCGACTTTGGCATGAGAGAGAATTGTTTTCTTTCCATTATTATTTTTTTTAAGAGAAAGGCATGATATGAGAATGGACCAAGAGGACAGAAAATAGACAAAAAGATGGTGACAGAAGGAAAAGGAACAAGGCAGAAATAAAGAGAGGGATAGAAAAGAGGGAATTCCTGGCTAGCTCAGAAAGTGGGGTTGCTATTTAACAAGCCTCTGGTTTATCGATTACAAAAAAAGATTGTCAACGCGCGCGGTGTGTGTGTGTGTGTGTGTGTGTGTGTGTGTTGTGTGTGTGTGTGTGTGTGTGTGTGTGTGTGTGTGTGTGTGTGTGTATGTGCGTGCGCGTGTGCATGCGCGCGCGCGTGCGTGTGTGTGTCTGTGTCTGTGTGTGATAGAGAGATAAACACAAGAAAAAGCACTTTACAAACCATTAGCAGTGCATTGATAAACACTGCTTTAAATAAATTATCATGTTTTCCCGCACATACAAATATACCTCACTGTATTGAATCATATTCAGTATCCAACATCAAATGTCTTTTCTTTTCATTAAAAAAAAACACCTCCAAATGTATGCATTAGAAAATTAGAATGATGATGAATAAACTGGTATTTACATTTTTCGTTTTTTTCAACTCATGGAAATAGGGACGGAGAATGACTGAGAATTATTTGCTACAAACCAAGACATATTTGGGACATGCAAAACATGTCACCCTGGATGAGCTTCATAAGCTGCGAAATTTAGTAATAAAAAAACAACACGTGAGAGTGCTTCAGCTATTCATGAAATTCCAAATTTCATGAAGAATCTGACTGGAAAACTATAAGAAGAGAAAAAACTAAAACCAAAAACGGGTACAAAATGCAGCACACACTATCAGTCGAAAATTGCAGACAATGTGAAATAGTGGTTTTCTTGTTATTTTCTCTTTTTTCCCCTCCAGTAAACATATGTTTCATTTTCAAACTCTTTATGCTGAGTTAAGTTTTAAAATGGAAGGTAAATCTACATAGCCTGTAAAATATATAACTTTTTTTTTTTAGAGAATCAATTCCTATTGAGGAGGATGGGAGGGGGAGGGGGTGGAAGATGGAAGGTGGGCGTGTGTGAATAAACTATGCCGTTTGAAAAAAAGATGTCTTAATTTTATTTGGGTTCTGCCCTACAGCTAAAACTGCGCAATATCATCGCCTCAAAAAAGCTGCTCAATATTTTTTTTGGTGAATAATCACGTAGTACTCGGTGTTTCTAAACATTGTATGGCTTCATGCCTAACAGGAAACCCCTTAAAATGTCTTTTTTTCTTTGATGAGTTTCTCTCTCTCTCTCTCCTCTCTCTCTCTCTCTCTCTCCTCTCTCTCTCTCTCTCTCTCTCTCTCTCTCTCTCTCTCTCTCTCTCTCTCTCTGTCTCCATGTCTCTGTCTGTCTGTCTCTCCAATGGGAACTGGATGTAAAAAGCACATGGGTGCTTATTCATTATCCTTGAAATAAAAGAACTTGATTTGATTTGATTTGATCTCTCTCTCACGCACACACACATACACATACACACACACCCGCGCACGCGCGCGCGCGCGCGTGCGTGCACACACACACACACACGCACGCACGCACCCCCCCCCCCCCCACACAGTCACACATACACAGTCATAAACAGAGTCACACACACACACACACGCACGCACGCACGCACGCACGCGGGCACACGCACACACGTACGCACACACACATTCTGTACCCTTCTTTCCATTTTCTTCCTCGCTTGAAGCACGTGTCAATTTCTTGTTGCAAGCAAGTTCGCAACTTTTCCACCACATTACTTAATGATGCTCTTTGTGTGTCTTTTTTACTCTGTTGTTACTTAACGATGCTCTTTACGTGTCTTCTTTTTTCTGCGTTTCTGCCAAAGCTCTAGAGCAACAGCAACCGTTCATCCACAGGAAATTAAAACTCTTGCCACAAGTTAAAAAAGAGGGCAACTTAAAAGATGTCAATGAAGATGCTAGGTTGTTTTTTAACTGTTTATTTTCTTTGTACAAAACATTACAAAAATAAGGTACGCCACCTCAGCGAAGCTTTGCAAAAGACTGGAGGAAGTAAAATGAAATATATTGACGGAATAAGCTAAAAAAAACAAACAAACCCGTGATTGTATTTAAACAAAAATATTTTAAAAAGTAAGGTGCACTATTTCACTTATTTCAGTGGAGCATTGCACAGGATTGATGAAACAAAGTTGAAAAATATTGATGGAAAACGCCATGTATACCCTACGAGAATTTCTGTTGTTGTTTTTTGTTAAAAGCAGCAGAATGAGTGACTTTGATGAAATGTTGGTTTCTATATTTCACATATATACAATACAGTCATTAAGTGAAACTAGAACAGTTATGAATGCATGAATACTAACAGAACCATACAAGAAAAAAGGTTTAAAGGTAATGCTCAATATCATACAAAAAATTCAGACGCTGTGTGTGTGTGTGTGTGTGTGTGTGTGTGTGTGTGTGTGTGTGTGTGTGTGTGTGTGTGTGTGTGTGTGTGTATGATTCGGTGAAATTATTTTGTGAAATTGGGTGGAAATTTGGGTTTGGTCATGTTTATAGGCAGGCCAACTTCTTTGATCAGAAATGTCGTTTGGTATAGTGTTACACATTTGAAGAGGCCTATTTTTGAATTGCAGCTCCAAAATTAATGTTCTAAATATGTGGATCAGTAACTACCAATCCAGAATGAGAAATCATGCATTTGCCTCTGTTTTACAAGCTGCTCATTCTAAAATTTGTCTTCAACAAGTGAGGTATCAGGCACAATCTGCAGTTTGCACATAACTGGTGATCCTCGTCAACCGACATTATTTTATGCTAGAAAGAGGATACTTGTTTGGCTGGTTGGTTGGTTGTTTTTTTAACAAAAAAATCACTTGGTGTAACATTAAAGAGCACGCTAAAGAATACACATGAAACACGCACAGTTAGTGCGCCGTGCATGGCTGTTTCAAATACATTTGGAGCTACTTCTAGGAACTGTCAACACAGTTAGTGCATGGCTGTTTCAAATACCATTGGAGCTACTTTTAGTATGTAGAAGTGTCAACGCACTTCAACAAGATGACTGACTGTAGGCTTATTTGTACATTTTGTTTCCCTGAAGTGAAGAACTGCAGAAGTTTTGCAACTGTGTATACAAGAGTAAATGAGCAGTTCAAGCATTTAATCACAGCATAAAACAGTCTTCATAGAAGCTAACTCTGTCCTGTCCTTGCAGGTGACAGTTAGCGAGGCATCTCTGGCTCACTTTGTTAGTGCAGACTCCACCCCCCCCCCCCCCACAAGTCCTTCGGATGAGACTATAAACCGAGGTCCCGTGTGCGAACGCACATAAGTAATAAATACACTGTTGTTTATGCACAGATAGACATAATATCTGCATACTATAGGAACCCTATAGATAAATGTCATCTAAGCTAGACCGACAGAAGAAAGACAGTCATCAACTACATGAGTAGAAATCGTTCATTCAGCTCACCTAATCACCGCTCTCAGTCCAGTTCACCGTGCCATCTTGACACAGTACAGAGGTGCGGTCTGCGCAGCTCTCTCCCATTAAGTCGTCCTCTCTCCTCTCTAGAATAGTCAGCTCCATTATCCCCTTTCCCCTCTCTGCTCCTCTCGCCTCGGGAAATTGCTACACTTGCGGTCCTCTCTGTGGCCGCTAACCAACTTGAGATGGAAGAGGAGGAGTGTGGAAGAAGTGTACCAAGTACAGCGTTTTGGGGAAATCTTCCATCTGCTGAAGCACATCTCTGGTGGAGATAGTTCTTGCTCTTTTTGTTTTGTTTTCGTTCCTCGGCTAGAACCCCGATGTTCATCAATGGTGAGATTTTGCGTAAGCGACCGATTTTGTTCATCATGAAGGTAGCTGCGTTCTGACTTGGGGGATTTAAGCTGGGCATGTTCATGTTTCCATAACTCCCAGAACACAGACATGAACTACAGGATCTTTAACGTGCATAATTGATGTTCTCCATGTATATATACACCTAAAGGAATTAAAGCACATGAATGCTAATCCTATTATCCTCGATATAAAAGAATTTTTTTTTAAAGGCACTGGTAGTTCTGCGCTTGAAGCTGACCTGGGAGATCGTAAATATCCCCATCCTTTATTGATCAGACGACTCCTAGATTTAACCCCACGACGTTATGGACTCATGGGATAGATGTCAAACAGTCTTAACCACTTGGCTACAAGAGTCCGTGAGAGACAATTATTTCAAACTTGGTTGAGCTCGTTTTTTAAG
>CM060321.1:28727951-28740451 GCA_030674155.1 Stramonita haemastoma
CCTCTCTTCCCGGAAATTGCCACTTGCGGTCCTGTCTCTGCTGCTAACGATCTTCAGATGGGAGAGGAGGGAGAGAGAGAGGGAGAGGTGGCAGAAGGGTTCCTGCCTTACAGTAAGCAAAATCTTCCATTTGAGGCAGCTTATTTTCTGAAGGTAGTTCTTGCCGAGGCGTTTGTCAGTTTTGAATTGAGAGATTCCAGAATTGATGTTTCAATACAGAGATTATCATATTTGTCT
Source organism: Stramonita haemastoma (assembly GCA_030674155.1). Classification (NCBI taxonomy): domain Eukaryota; kingdom Metazoa; phylum Mollusca; class Gastropoda; order Neogastropoda; family Muricidae; genus Stramonita; species Stramonita haemastoma. Next base: position 28,728,189 of record CM060321.1, read on the forward strand.
CTACCACCACCACCACCGTCCTCCTCCTCCTCCTCATCGTCATCGTTATCATCATCATCATGGCCGTCTTTCATTCAGGTGTCGAATCTACGAGTTAAAAAGATGATTCGTGTGGCATTGTATAATTAAACTACATAATATGAACACAGTCAAGGCTTTAACAGTCCACTGGGATATGAAATTTACTAAAATAACTGTTAAATGAATCCTTTGGTAGACATAACTAATTAGACAAAAAATGTTCTTTCAGTTATGCCACTTCCTAAAGCATACTAAAACCTGAAGCGGAGGGGGGTGGGGTGGAATGGGGGGGGGGGGGGGGGGGGGGGGGGGGTTGAGGGTCAGAGAAAGAGATGGACAGGCGCATATTGGTTTTTCAAATATAGTTTCACAGTCATCATTATCATGACATCTTTTAGACTGATGTGACAGCAAATCTGATTGGTTACAGAGAATATGGCATCCAATCGTAGACAGTCTTTGGGAGGTTTTGGTGTCAGTTTTGACAGCATTGAATGTTGGCCCTTCTTGAGGTCAGATTCAGTTTCAAAGTAGGTTATGTTACAGGGAAAGGTTGGAATACTTTTTTTTTTTTTAAAAGAGGGAAAACCTTGCGTGTATCTTTGGCAAGAACTGATTTCAAAGCTAAGCTGATCAAAAGTTAGGCGTAAGTGTCTAAGCCCTGAAAAGCTCATTTTAGATTGGCTGTTTAGTGGTTTCATTTTTTGGTCACAAAATTACTTAAATTCTATACAAGTTGGCTTCAAACACATTTTTGCATTTCAAACGTATCTTAAAAATTTGTTCAAGCATGTCAAACGTTTGAGATAATACGATACAGAATATTGTTAGTGATAAAAGCTGTTATCGACGGTGAAAATCTTTTGACATATTGAATATGAATTAAAAAAAAATGCAAGTGCCATAAATTTCAAGAATGACATGTCAGACAGAGGAAAAAAAATCTGAGACTCGATGTGACACTAAAGCACACACTTTTGCCATGTCATGACATAGCACTCAAGTACACACTTTTGCCATGTCATGACATGACACTCAAGCACACACTTTTGCTCTGTCATGACATGACACTCAAGCACACACTTTTACCATGTCATGACATAGCACTCAAGTACACACTTTTGCCATGTCATGGCATGACACTCAAGTACACACTTTTGCCATGTCATGACATAACACTCAAGCACACACTTTTGCCATGTCATGACATGAGACTCAAGTACACACTTTTGCCATATCATGACATAACACTCGAGTGCACACTTTTGCCATGTCATTATTGTCTGGAAAAGAAAGTGTCGGGCAGTGATGTTAACAGACTTCAAGTTGTAGAAATAGATGGTCAGGATTTTCGTTGTCATAATTATGAAAAGAATGTTAAGTCAGCAGCCCCAAATTTTTGTTAAATGGTTTTTAATGAATGAAGGTGACCGTTGTCACAATTTAAAGTATACACAAGAAAAGCAACAGCCAGACTCTTTTTGTTATACATTATGCTGCATTATAATTATGTACATTAGCTGCAAGATTGTCAACATTATTACATTCAAAACGGTAAAAATTTATAACTTTTAGCTTTGCAGTTTTTGAATTCTGAAGAGAGTTTTTTGCTTATCAGCGTAAAAGTTTTCAATACAATTGTCAACAATCTTCGCAAAATTTAGCTGTTTTGAATAGACACACTTACATGCTCATTTTATTGTTTGTTAACAGCCTGTTCTGTACGAAGCACACCGCGCTGAAAATGCTAAAAACTAAACTGTTATATAAGAATATAATTCGTTCATTTTTATTTTAAAAAATGTTATCCATTTATGTGTTAAAAATATACAAAATAACGAAACTATTTTTAACCTTGACAATTTTTGTTTATAGATACTTTACACTCTATTTCAAATCAAAATCGTCTTTAGCCTTTTTATTTGTTTTCTGCAACTATTTCTCTGAATTCCCCTTACAGTTTTAATGTTCAAATGGCATGTTCCGTACTGTCACATTTTGGCAAAAATCCCACAATATTGTTCCTCATTAACATCTTTTAAACTGGTTCCTTTTCTTGCTGAAAGTAATGGTCCCATTTCGTGTTAGGATGGAGAGTGAGAGTGAGGGCGAAAGAGAGAGAGAGAGAGAGAGAGAGAGAGAGAGAGAGAGAGAGAGAGAGAGAGAGAGAGAGAGAGAGAGAGAGAGAGAGACAGAGACAGAGACAGAGAGAGACAGAGAGAGACAGAGACAGAGAGAGACACAGACAGAGACAGAGACAGAGACAGAGAGACAGAGAGAGAGAGGATTAGTTTGAAAATAGACTTTTTAGGCTTATGTCTCTCTCGCCCCTCGTCCCCCACCCCCTCTCTCGTTTACGTTCAATGCAAAGTTCAGTGGCCTACAACTTATATACAGCAAGTGCTACTTTTTAGCCTGAAGAAGAATTTGTCAGGTCTTACTTAATATTTCACGGTGGACAACTGAGTCGCACTATTGCCACAAACCTAAGAAAGACTCTGTCTGTCTGTCTGTCTGTCTGTCTGTCTGCCTGCCTGCCTGCCTTCCCGCCTGTCTGTCTGTTTCTCTGTCTCCCTTCCTCATCCTCTCTCTCTCTCTCTCTCTCTCTCTCTCTCTCTCTCTCTCTCTCTCTCTCTCTCTCTCTCTCTCTCTCTCTCTCCTCTCTCTCTCTCTCTCTCAACGACTGAGCACTGACATGAATGTCAGGATCTTTAAAAATTTTATATATCTGCATGTGTATATTATACACGAAGGGAAATAAGGCACTGGTACGTCTGCACTTAAAGTTGACCTGGAAGATCATAAAGGATTTCAACCTTAATTCACAAGACATCGTTGTCTAGATTTGAACTCTTTGCTTCAAGGACCCAAGGGATTGAAATCACAGTGTCTTGACTACCAGGATATAGCGTCCGTCACTGGGCAGTAGCCACCACTCACCTAAAGTGCCCCATTTTAAAACCAACCAACCAACCAACCAACCAACCAACCAACCAACCAACCAACCAACCAACCAACCAAACAACCAGCCAGCCAGCCAGCCAACCAACCAGCCAACCAACCAACCGACCCACCCACCCACCAACCAACCAACCGAAAAAAAGCAACCATTTAAGGAAAATGCATATTATATTGAATCCATTCGAGGAAATTATGGTTGAAAAGAATTCTAAAAAAAAAAGACCCGAAAATGCTCATCGGTAGGAATGTTTGAAAGCTGCAAAGTATGCAACAACAACAAAAATGATGATAATAATAATGGGAGTATTTGCTTACATTTCCTTCCTATGGTAATTATTCTGTAAAGATGTTTTCAGCTCCGCTCTGGTACAGTTTTGTTTGCTTTTTTTGGTTGTTGTTTTTTGCTTGAATTGACATTTTTCAATGTTGCATAATAAACACATATATTTCTAAATCTGCATCTTTTGTGTTGCTTTTCGGGAACATGGTGGTTTTTGTTATGCTGAAAAAAGGGAAAAAATGTGACACGCACATACACACACACACACACACATACACACACACACACACACACACACACACACACACATACATACATATATATATATATATATATATATATATATATATATATATATATATATATATATAATATATATATATATATATATATATATATATATATATAGAGCAAGCTATCAACAGCATCTAAAAATCTATCATTTTATATCAACACAAATGTATAAATGATTGCTGTTAATACACGAGGGTATAGTCTAGATTCAGCGAGTGTTTTTGTTTGTGGGTGGCATATGTTTTTAAAAGCTTATCCGCCCCCCCCCCCCCCCCCCACCGCAACTAGTTGTGAACATTGAAGAAAGAAAAGTTTCTGATTTGGGGAAAATGTTAAATAGCATATCACACAGTCTAAAAGCCAGTGAAATACTATGAAATTTTGGAAATGTACGGTATTGCCGTTCTGTCTGTCTGTCTGTCTTTCTGTCTGTCTGTCTGTCTGTCTGTCTCTCTCTCTCTCTCTCTCTCTCTCTCACACACACACACACACACACATCATTGACATTAACATCAGTGCTGACTCCACTCTCCCCGAAAGTCTTTCGGATGAGACTATAAACCGAGGCCCCGTTTGCAAACGCACGCAGAACATCTTGCGCACACGTTAAATCCTGTTCCGCTTTTCGTAAGAGTAGGCCATCGTGTGCCGGTGGGAACAGGTGACAATATTTACAAAACTGCATACACACGGGGACTGGATGTGAAAGAATAGAATTTTCAAACAAAAAACACACATTCCAGCCTTTTGCAGCAACACAGCCATGTCAGTACAGGTCCAGTCTTGAATGTCAATTGAAAGTAGCAAAAAGGTAAAGGTGTCCCATAACTTAGTCGGTCGTAGGGGAGCGAGGCATCAGAGACCTCAGCTTCTCTAGGGGCCAGCATATTGAGGGCGGCGCCCATCTCCTATCCCTCGCTGCTTTACCTTCCCTGACCCTAAAGAGGGCAGGTACCCATTTACAGCTAGGCTAAGTGAACTGGGGGGGACTGTAAGTGTGTACGTGCCCCCTGAAAGTAGTAAGCGGTCAAATTCCTATAAAAAAAAATCCCGCTTAGAATACAGGCCTTTACGGGGATCAAACCCACACCATTATGTAATGAACAGCTTAGCGCGTGGCCCACTGTTCCACTCTGCTGAGCGAGGAAGGGAGGGAGGGAGGGAGGAAACAGAGTACTCTTAAACGTGATTAACGGCTTTCCGCAAAACAGACCTTTGGGCTTAGTGGCCCCATGTGGGACTCTCTCAAGGGGCAGAAACTGGTTGGGACTGTCTCACTAAATCGTGACTGGCCATTCCATCTCGGCACTTTTCACTGTTTACGACCTACAGGGGAGAAAAACCTTTAAACGAAAACACCCTCACCATGCCAGACATATTGATTGTGAGAAATTCTTGTCAGGGAAAGAGACAGAAGAGTGAGACGTATACACGACACGAAGACGTGAAAGAGCAAGAGAAAAATAATTAAGTGTTGTGAGAGTAATGAGAGAAACACTGGGACGATGACGAGGTACGGGGAAACAAGTTGTGTCAAAATTATAATCATGTTTGATTTTCTGTTTGAAAAAAGCGAATTGTTACCCTAAAAAGAGCAGGTTTGGGATTTGAATTATACTTCAAATTTATCGTGAAATAGCGCTTTTTATTCACAAATATCATTTCTGCATTATTTTGAGGAAGTATTATGATAATATTGATAAAAAGCTATAGTTTAGAAAAAAAATCTCTGTGTGTGTTTGAGTATTTATTTATATTTATTTACTCTTACCCCCCTACACCTCCTCCTCCCCCTTCCCTACACCTACCCCCCACCGTACTCCCCCCACCCTAAACCTCCTCCCCCTTCCCTACACCTACCCCCCACCATACTCCCCCTTTCCCTACACCTCACCCCCACCATACTCCCCCCTAAACCTTCTCCCCCTCCCCTACACCTACCCTACACCTACCCCCACCATACTCCCCCCTTCCCTACACCTACCCCCACCATACTCCCCCTCTCCCTTCCCTACACCTACCCCCACCATACCCCTCCCCCTAAACCTCCTCCCCCTCCCCTACAACCTACCCCCACCCCCTAAACCCCTCCCCCCTTCCCTACACCTCCTCCCCCCATACTCCCCCTCCCCCTAAACCTCCTCCCCCTTCCCTACTACCCCCACCATACTCCCCCTCCCCCTAAACCTCCTCCCCCTTCCCTACACCTACCCCCACCATACCCCTCCCCCTAAAATCCTCCCCCTTCCCTACACCTACCCCCACCATACTCTCCCCCCCTAAACCTCCTCCCCCTTCCCTACACCTACCCCCACCATACTCCTCCCCCTAAACCTCCTCCCCCTTCTCTACACCTACCCCCACCATACTCTCCCCCCCTAAACCCCTCCCCCTTCCCTACACCTACCCCCACCATACCCCTTGCCCTAAACCTCCTCCCCCTTCCCTACACCTACCCCCACCATACCCCTCCCCCTAAACCTCCTCCCCCTTCCCTACACCTACCCCCACCATACTCCTCCCCCCCTAAACCTCCTCCCCCTTCCCTACACCTACCCCTACCATACTCCTCCCCTAAACCTCCTCCCCCTTCCCTACACCTACCCCCACCATACTCCTCCCCCCCTAAACCTCCTCCCCCTTCCCTACACCTACCCCTACCATACTCCTCCCCTAAACCTCCTCCCCCTTCCCTACACCTACCCCTACCATACTCCTCCCCTAAACCCTCCTCCCCCTACCCCCCCCCCACCATACTCCTCCCCTAAACCTCCTCCCCCTTCTCTACTCCTTCGCCTAAACCTCCTCCCCCTTCCCTACACCTACCCCCACCATACTCTCCCCCCCCTTCCTCCGCCATACTCCCCCCCTACACCTCCTCCCCCCTTCCCTACCTCCACCATACACCTCCCCCTAAATCTCTCTACACCTACCCCACCATACTCCCCCCATAGCCTCCTCCCCCTTCCCTACCCATCCTCCCTCCACCATACTCTATCTACCCCCCTCCCTTTCTCAGACTTCTCCACCCTCACCAGACCTCCCCCCATCCTACTCCTCCTAACTTTCCTCCACCCTCCATGTACCTTTTTTTTTTTTTTTTTTTTTTTTAGGGCATAATTTTGACAACTACTAGGAAGACAGTAAAAGTCCCACTGAAATTCGAACTCACGACAGCAAGGACATGCACACCACAAGTCCGTTGTCTTATCCAACAGGCTACAGTGCCTGTCTTGTAGACTAACCCAAAATGGGAAATATATAACTGATTTCAGGCAGAAAAGTATTAGGATATAGACAATTCATACTGTGCAGTATTGTGTTCTTTTCTACCATAACGATCCCAAAATGTTATTTTTCTTATGTTTAGGTCATTTTTTATTTCATTTATAAAAAAAAATTGGTTGTGTTTCCGGCAATATCCATACTTTTGTAGATTTCTATAAATAAACGGGAAAAACCAAGATCTATGAACTCTGCAATAAACATTTTTTATGTGAGTAGTGATCAGTTGTTCAGTTGATTGGGCAAAATGTCAATATTGTCTTATTTCCTTCATTGCTGTTCCTGATGTATGTATATATTTTGATCATTTGCATTGTGGAACAGTGTGTGTGTGTGTGTGTGTGTGTGTGTGTGTGTGTGTGTGTGTGTGTGTGTGTGTGTGTGTGTAATAATGATAATGATAATAAGGATAATGGAATAAGCATTCAAGCGCTTTTTTACACCCGGTCCCCGTGTGTATGCAGTTTTGTAAATTTTGTTATGTTCCAACAGGCACACAAAGGCCTATTAGTGTGTGTGTGTGCGTGCGTACGTGCGTGCGTGTGTGTGTGTGTGTGTGTGTGTGTGTGTGTGTGCGCGCGCGCGCGCGTGCGTGCGCTTGCTTTGATTTTATTTCATTTCATTTCATGTGGTGCATAGCCCCACTGACCACGAAGGCATTTTCTTCTTCGTCTAACGCTCAGACAGCAACTATTGTCTTTCATAAGAGCGAAAATGCGTTGCAGTGCCATTAAGCCTGTGGCGGGTCAGGCCCAGTGCATCCGGCATTGGTGTGGGAGGGATTTGTTATCTTTTAAGTCTTTCTGGAAGAAAAGGGATTAGAATGGCTCAAGAAGGTAAAAAATAGACAAGGAGGATGTTACTGAAAGAAAAAAGAACAATACAAAAACAGAGAGGTGTAGAAAAGAGGAGAGGGAATTTCTAGCACAGAACGAAAAAGAAAGAGGGGGTAGGAGAGAGAGGGAAGGAAGGAGGGGGTGAATCTGGGTGGATGGGGGCAGAGCAGCAGGTGTTGGACATCTATGATAAACCCAAAGCGTCAAAATTGCCCATTCCCAGAAGTGTTGCAAAACTTTAGCATTTACCATGTCTCCCACGGGGCACAGATTCATTGTTTCCCACGCTAATATTGTACACTATGATTGTAAGTATGTGTATGCAAACCGACTTGCTGGCACTCTTCATATCAGAATTAAACCCTTGGCGGCTGTACTGCTTGTGACGGACCTTCACCTTCACTTGTCCCGTAGTCCCGCGAACCATGGGGGCACCACTGAAGATTTTGTAACCAGCTTCCGCCACTCCCTACGGTCCTCCGCCCTCAGTAACAGATCGTTCCACCCAAGGCCCGTCCACTCTCTGATGTCTTCCTATCGCTTCTGTGTGACAGACAAAGTTAGCTAAGCTACTGTCTGAGTGTTCCACAACGTCGACAAACAGAAGCAGTAATTTTCCACTTCAGAGTTTACCACTCACTCAGACAGGACCTGTGACTTCACAGACACTGCAGTCAGCCGAAATAAGCAGGCAATGCCAGAGGTTGGTTTGACGAAAAGCTGTAACAGTTGTACCACTGCCATTGTCCAAGCGGTGTCTGACGAAATTGGGCTACAAAGATAAGAAACAGGACTGCTGTGTATCCGTCCACGATTATGCAACGCCAGTGATACCCTCCTTCCATTATTGCCTTCCCAGCTTACAACGTAATACATAATAACGAGAGATAATGAATGATTAAGCATAAACACACTTCTCTACCGTTTATATCGGCCGTGCTGTGTGGCTGATTCCCTTGAAAATAGAAAATATGAAAAACCGTTCAAAATATGGAATACTGTCAGCAAGAGGAGCCAGCTTCTAGATTCGTAGAGAAATAACCTTTCACAGGAACAGACTTGTATTACTGCACGGTTACTTCCCTCGTTGTTCTCTAACCTAAGGAAAGCCTGTTCACCATGAAATAGAGCTCATCACAAAATTATCCATGACCAAAGATTGACCTCAGGCCGAAGTCCGATGCGTTGTAATTGACTTATCAGGCACAACGGCAGCGCAACGCATTTTCGCTGATATGACAGATAACAGTAGTAGCTGTCTGAGCTTTCGACGACGACGACGACGACGACGACGACGACGACGACGACAACAACGAAGAAGAAGAAGAAGAAGAAGAAGAAGAAGAAGAAGAAGAAGAAGAAGAAGAAGAAGAAGGAGGAGGAGGGAGGAGGAGGAGGAGGAGGAGGAGGAGGAGGAGGAGGAGAAGAAGATTTGCCTTTAACTGCATTTGCGTATGTAATGGAGTTTGCCAACTACGATCAAGGGTCTTGATACGTGGAAGGCAAATAACAGTTGTTCAGGTAGTTCCAACTTTCAGTCAACACGACGTAAGCCCACCGACAGTGAGAGGATCCAGCTTTCATCAAAGCAGCCCTGAATGTGTCGGATTAGGGAATGCCAAACTCGATGCACATCAAGGTTTAGCCGCAGTACAATCCGATCCGATCCAATCCAATCCAATCTTGTTTGTAGCCCCTCCGACCACAGTAGCCATGACGAGGCTGCCCCCTCAAAGCAATTTCTAAATCTCAGAGTAAAACTTTGCAACTCTGTACAGTAGGGAGTCTGATGGGTACAAACTTTGCACTGCCATCTCTGAAAACTCAGCAGGAACAAGCCTGGGTGTTACTGCTATTGCTTAGAGTAGATTAAAAGTAAACAGCGGGGGAGGGGGGAGTGGAGCAGGATAAGCTGCAAAAAATAATCTGAAAACAGTAAACTAACTAGTGGAGCAACTTTCAAAGCAGTAAACAAAATAGTCAAGCAACTTTCAAAAAAGCAAACTAACTAGTGGAACACCTTTCAGAAAGGCAAACAAACTAGTCAACTTTCAGAAAGGCAAACTAGTCAACTTTCTAAAAGGCAAACAAACTAGTCAACTTTCAAAAAGGCAAACTAGTCAACTTTCTAAAAGGCAAACAAACTAGTCAACTTTCAAAAAGGCAAACAAACTAGTCAACTTTCAAAAAGGCAAACTAGTCAACTTTCTAAAATGCAAACAAACTAGTCAACTTTCAAAAAGGCAAACAAACTAGTTCAAACAAGAAACTCACCAAAATCAGAAGTAGGAACAGTGTGTTTATCTTATACAGAATAAACGACTTTTCACTCTGTCAAATCTTCACAAGGGAGAAAAGAAAAGAAAAACATGGGGAAGACAGCAGTCTGGACGAGAGAGAGAGAGAGAGAGAAGAGAGAGAGAGAGAGAGAGAGAGAGAGAGAGAGAGACAGAGACAGAGACAGAGACAGAGACAGATGCACGACAGACAGACCGACAGACAGAATATTACGAAGTATGGGGTAAGTTTGTAGACGATGTTGGTTGTAAGGTGGGGTGAGAAATAATGAAGGACTGCACAGGCAACATGCAATTTTACCCTGAAGCCTCTCCCCACTGATCACGTCACTGTCATTGACGTCAGTAGTAAAGACAGTCATTTTCTTGATGCAGACCAGCTGTGGGGGTCTGTTGTGTTGTCTTGTGGGGTGGCGCGGGGCGGGGCGGGGTGTGGGGCGTAGCTGTTGCGTGCAGGACCACATCACAAAGATAGTCATTGAGCGAAACTGGTCAAGGCTAGAGAGGTGTTTTAACCACTTTTCTGCATCTGTACTGTGACTGTAGTACAGATTTTCAATTGTCTGCTGCATTCTCTCTCTCTCTCTCTCCTCTCTCTCTCTCTCTCTCTCTCTCTCTCTCTCTCTCTCCTCTCCTCTCTCTCTCTCTCTCCAAAAATGTGCTTGTTCTGATAAACCTGATAATAAGATAAACTTGCTGGGGTTGTTCAGAGTTTAGACGAAGCCTACAGACAAATAGTGAAAAAAACTGCATTAAAAAAATACATGACGCTACTTGAAGCATCCATAGCCGTTAGTGAGCAAACGAGAGAGAGAGAGAGAGAGAGAGAGAGAGAGAGAGAGGAGAGAGAGAGAGAGAGAGAGAGAGAGAGAGAGAGAGAGAGAGAGAGAGAGAAACTCGAACTCGAACTCGAAAGGTTTATTCATGAAAAAAGGCCATTGGCCCATACATGAAGGGGGTTGCCGAATAACGATAACGATAATTGCTTTAAGCTGACACACGACGCTACTCCAAGCCATGGAAACCACAGCATTGATTAGTAATGTACATCGAGACACAAACTCTTTACTGTCCAGATATGTTACGGCATTCCGAGCCTTTCTTTCGTCCAGTCTTTGTCACAAACACACCCTTAGGTCTAGGCTAGGCCTAGCCAAGAGACTGCTGTAATAGGTCTCTAAGTGTCGCTAAGTCCCTTGAAGCACACGATAGGGTCTCTGTGTGTAGTGTGTTCTGGATACGCTTCCCATTCCGCAAACTGGCGAGTTTGACACGTTCCTCTTTTAGCATGTTTTTCTCTTGCTGTTTGACAAACCAGTACACACATACTGGCTCAGTGTCTGGTTGGCATGCGCACTGGATCACAATGTCGTCTGACTCACACGTCACAATATCTTCACCGTCTGAATGATGTAGCACGGATTTTCTAAAGTGTGTATTTCTTTGTCTGTCTCTTAGCCTTCTCTGTACCGATCGATCAGTTAGAGTAGCCACGTACTGTTTGACATTTCTTGTGTCGAATGCACCAACAATATTATCATTGTTCACCTCAGGCTGCAAAACACACATATCAGCACAGTCACTACAATCAGACATACAGGGAGGTTCTAAATCAACCGATGATGGCAACTTAACTGATGTTTTTGTGTTGATGTCCTGTGTGTGTGTTGTTGGTAGGTCTATTCCCTGTGTATCTACACATGCTGTATTCCCCTGTTCTACTCCACTGTCAGGCAGACTCGAGGCACTGAGGACACAGTCACTTTCACACACAACACTTGCCTGCTTCTCTTTATGCTTTCGAGACCGTTCAACATCTCGTCGTCTTTGAGAAAACGATTTTTTCCTGTAGTACTGTGCTTGTGTGCTGCGATTCACTGTAGGATCCGCCATGTTGGTTGACACTGTTGTGTCCACTGGTTTCAGTCGCAAGACAAAAACCACGCTGTCCCCTTCTCCTGCCACTTTCCAGCTGGAAACTGCATTGTCGGTCAGCAGGGCGCCTAAGGTCCTCTCCACAGCCGCTGGAAGTCCAGTAACTGGCATTTTTGAATGAATTTCTAGTTTTACTGCTGCTCACAGAAAATGTACGCCCTGTCCGCTTCACTTCTCGTGACCGCCGCCGAGAGAGAGAGAGAGAGAGAGAGAGAGAGAGAGAGTATTCGTTTGATGGAAAGCATGGGATAATTATAGAAAAGAAGCACTTCACTTTATTTCAGAACCCATTTAAAGGCTTGGTGTCGAGCCAGCAATACACGATGATGGGCCGGGAAGACGTTTAAACACTAG
>CM060321.1:28745451-28750451 GCA_030674155.1 Stramonita haemastoma
GCTTTAACACAGTTTTGGATCAAACCACCGACACTGGCGCCGACAGCAAAGTGAGAGGCTGTATGACCAGTAGCTTTCCCACTCATGGAATTCCGCTTTACAGCTTAGTCTTTAGTGATCGACTATGACTCTGACAAGGAGGCTTGACTTGCACAATCCTTATGTGCTTCAGCCCTGGGGGCTAGTTGGCCTTTGGAGAACATCTCCAACGCTGACTGTCCTTATGCCCTCTTGGCCGAGAGAGTGGGGATGTACTGTGGGCAAGGCATCTCCACTACAATAAGATTTCTGCCCAGTTTCCGAAACAGCAGCTGCCTCCTCTGGTTTAGGAGGTCATCGTCGAACACGACGGACAAGCAGAATTACAATCAGAGGAACAAAAGCAGCGTAAAGAGTGATGAAAGAGAAAAATGAACTAACGAAACTTGGGACAACATTCATGACAGGGGTCAGTGCCCAGTCTTTAATGATAGATTAGTTTTAAAAGGAAGTGGTTAAAAAAAAAATGTATAAAAGAAAACGCAAATACTACATAATCATAAACGAAATAAGCATAAGATTAAATAAGGAAAAAGAATCAAACAGAAAAAAAATTGACATAAAAAATCAACACAACACGAGTTAAAAATAATAAGCACAACACTTCATATTATATATATATATATATATATAATATATATATATATATATATATATATATATATATATATATATATATATATATATATATATATATATATATATATATATATAACCAATGAAAAACAGACGAAACAACAACACAGCACTAATCATAAAAAAAATGAACGCAACACTTTTTAGAGTAAAAACAAAACAAAACACAACAACCCCAAACCAAAACAAAACAAAACAACACACCATCCAATAATAAAAAAAACACATCAAAAACCCAAACCCAACACTTAGTTTTTGCCACACCTTTTGGACTTTCCAATTCCCTCCCTCTCATTGCGTCACGTTGATTGACGTCAGCATTGAGAAGTGTCAGTGACGTTTACTTTTTTCCCGTCATGCTACTATTTCGGTGGTGGTATTTGAACTAAATAGCTCAGTGGTGTCAAAACTGTCCCGTTTATTGGCAGGCAAAGGTTTGTAGGCCGAGTAGGAGTTAAGTTAGGGTGGTTTCTTCGTAAATTCACTCACACAAACACAGACACACAGAAACAGACACACACACACACATATACACACGCACGCACGCACGCACGCAGGTACACACACACACAGAGTGTACACCAAGTTTAATGATAGAGACAGTTGAACTCTTTATGCTATTCATTTACATTATATAGCTCGCCCCCCCCCCCCACCCCCTTTGCAGCCAGTCTGATTATGCATCTACATCAGCATGGCATTCCATCATCTTATACTGATGAACCGTATTTCCCAATATTAAGTTCCATCGCAGTATGACGATCATCTAAAATCCCAAAACGTTTGAAGCTTAAACCAGCATTTTTGATTAAACCACCCCACACGTAACGAAAAGCACTTTAATTATTAAGCAGAAATTTTCTTTTTCACACCATGTCTGAAAACGACTGGCTCCGTGTTGGTTAAAGGGAAACGTTATTCAAAAACTAAATTGCACGAAGAAACAAAAACTAAATGCAAAGCCAAAAATATCCTGAAAGAAAGAAGTAATACCGACATGGACACGAACACGTACACGCATGCCTTTGCTATGAGTGTTGTGGATGTATGGCATATTTAGAGTGTAAAAAAAACAAACACGTTATTTTCATTTTTTTTTTAAAGCATACTCCTAAAACTTAAGCAAATTGCTAAGTTTTTAAAAGTTTTGTTTCAGGGACTTAAAAAAAAAATTGGGAAGTAAAAGCAGGAAACGTAAAGATGGATTGTAAATGTAACAGCAGTTTTGTGCACAACATTTATTCGTCTTTATTCTGTCTGTTCATCTGTCTCTGTCTGTCTGTCTTTCTGTCTGTACAGACGGCCTCTCTCACTCCCCCCCCCCCCTCTCTCTCTCTCTCTCTCTCTCTCTCTCTCTCTCTCTCTCTCTCTCTCTCTCTCTCTCTCTCTCTCTCTTCTCTCTCTGTTTTTCGGTTTTTTGTTTTGCTGCTGCATCTTGTGTGATGAATGTCAGGTCAGAGTCACTCAACAAAACCCTGAGAAAGGCAGAACAGAGAGAGGAATGGAGGGAACTGGTTGTCAAGTCTTCAGGGATGCCCCCACGGTCGCCAGACTAAAGGAGGGAGGGATAGATAGATAGATAGATAGATAGATAGATAGATAGATAGATAGATAGATAGACAGATAGATAGACAGACAGACAGACAGACAGACAGATAGATAGATAGATAGATAGATAGATAGATAGATAGATAGATAGATAGATAGATAGATAGATAGATAGATAGATAGATAGATCTGATGTGATGTCTCTACGCCCCACCCACACCCAGATTCCTTAAATCGCATCCTCCGGATTAAAAGTCCACAGACAGCCCATCGAAGTCAGGCTGACGAGGAGCCACCAGCCAGAGGAGCCCTGCACTTCTGCTGAGTCACTTTTTAAAAAAAAATCTTTTTTCGAGGATAATGGAATAAGCACTAATATGCTTTTTTTACATCCAGTCCCCGTGTGTATGCAGTTTTGTAAATATTGTCATCTGTTCCCACCGGCACACAATGACCTACTCTTACGAAAAGCGGAACAGGACTTAATGTGTGCGCAAGATGTTCTGCGTGCGTTTACACGCAGATAGCCGGCATCGGTGTTGCTGACCCTTCCCCCCCCCCCCCCCTCCGAGTCACTGGGCAGGGCAAAGAACTTCTCCATGACCGGTTTAATGACATACTCAGGGAGCAAATTGACAAATACTTAAAATCAGTGGTGGTAACCAAGCACATATGTGTTCTTTCACTTAAGTTCTCAGCAAACTACACGGAGGTAAAGTAACAGTTTTGAATAATAGGCTTCCTTCCTTCCTTCCTTGAGAGCTGTCCACAACCCTGGAAAGGTTAGTTTTCTTTTACTTTATTCTTTCTTTGAGTGGGGGTGTAGAGTGTGTGTATGTAAGTGTGTGTGTGTGTGTGTGTGTGTGTGTGTTTGTGTGTGTGTGTGTGTGTGTGTGTGTGTGTGTGTGTGTGTGTGTGTGTGTGTGTGTGTGTGTGTGTGAAGGGGTGGGTGGGGGGGTCGTTTTCGTTTTGTTTTGTTTTCCCTCGTTTTACCTCGCGAGGATACTGGGGGGGCCTGTCAGTATAGATAGCATTCCCACCCACTTTGTAAAATTGTGTGCTAGGAAATCCCTCTCTTCTATCCCTCTCTTTCTTCCTTCCTGCCTTGTTCCTTTTCTTCCGTGCACCTCCTTCTTGTTTGTTTTCTGCCTTTTAAGTCCACTCTCCTACCTTTTAATCAGAAAGACTCAAAAGATAACAATTCTCTCCCACGCCAAAGTCGGATGCGCTGGGCCTGACTTGTCAGGCGCTTAACGGCAGAGCAACACATTTTCGCTTATAATTATGACAGATAAACAATAGTTGCTGTCTCAGCGGTCGAAGACCAAGTAAAAGAAGTTTTTTCTCTTGTTTTTGTACGCTTTTGCTTTGGGGTAATGGGGTGGGGGTGGGGTGGAGGTGGGGGTGGGGGCTGCTGTGGATGAGACGCGTGGGTGAATGAAATTTGTTTGAACTGTTTGTTAGGACCAAATATATTTTGTGTGTTTGTGTTGAAGTATTCAGTTTTGCCTCAACTTTGCAATTGACTTCGACTTTGCACGAACACACTTGAAGTTTATTTTTTAAATTCTTTTATTTCGAGTATAATGGAATGAGCATTCATGTGCTTTTCAAATTCAGTCCCTGTGCGTACGCAAATTTGTGAAGTTTGTCAGGCGTTCCCAAAAGTATTGTCGGTAATACTGCTTTTTTTTCGGGGATTTTGTTTGTCATTTTTGCAGACTCTTTCGTCATTATTATATTCATATTCTGAAGAAGGTAAACCCACAAAAAAGGTTAAAACCACAACACTTTCCTTGTAACTTGTTAAACCGAAAAACATGTGGAGTGTGAACATTCTTCTGTCTGTCAGTCAGCAGTCATCACCTCTGAGCTTTATCACTGGAGGAGGGAGGGGGTTGGCGTGGGGAGGGGGAGGGGGGAGGAGTACCCATGGCTAACAGCTGCTTTCCACATGCCCAGGGCTCAGTGTCGGAGGGTATGGCCCCACACATGCAACCTAATGACTTCATCTCGCGCCTCTCGCCTTCCTCATCATTAGTTTCTACTGTTAGTAGGTAGATTCCTTCCTTTCTCTTCATGCTTCGAGCTCCCTCATGGATATTTGTTGGTAACCGCATTATTTTTTTTAAAATACTGGTGGGCGGAGGAGAGAGAGAGAGAGAGAGAGAGAGAGAAGAGAGAGAGAGAGAGAGAGAGAGAGAGGAGAGAGAGAGAGAGAGAGAGAGAGAGAGAGAGAGAGAGTGGGTGTGTGTGTGTGTGTGTGTGTGTGTGTGTGTGTGTGTGTGTGTGTGTGTGGAGAGAGAGAGAGAGAGAGAGAGAGAGAGAGAGAGAGAGGAGGAGAGAGAGAGAGAGAGAGAGAGAGGTGTGTGTGTGTGTGTGTGTGTGTGTGTGGAGAGAGAGAGAGAGAGAGAGAGAGAGAGAGAGAGAGAGAGAGAGAGAGAGAGAGAGAGAGAGAGAGAGAGAGAGAGAGAGAGAGAGAGAGAAGCTTTGTAGATGTCTTGCACATGAAGTGCAGGGGTTTCTTTTTCCTGTTGGTGGCCTAACTGCCGCCCATCATTGATGACCTCCTGTGGACTTTGTGACTCTACAGGTCACACTCCTGTATTAGCTTGCGGGTCATGTAGTGTCTTCTATAGAGTGCCGGTCGAAAAAAAAAATCAGTGATTTTCACAGATTTTTTAAAGTAAGAAAAAAATGCACTGTGTACCTGTATTTAGAATTGGGATTGAGAACATAGAGCAATACCAGGCAGTCACGAGAAAATTGGAAATGAT
>CM060321.1:28760451-28763676 GCA_030674155.1 Stramonita haemastoma
TACAACATAATGAGTCGCATTGCACCTCGGGTCAATTCTTAGTTGTTAACAGGTTATTAATCTGTAATAGAAAAGCTGTTCGATACAAAACTAAAAACCAGAATGAAAATCGGACAGTTCTATTAAAAAAATGTTTATGTATCGAAATGCTAGACTCTAAGAAGTGACAAAATGAGAAATTGAAAAATGTTTGCATGGTCACTGGTGCTCAGGATTAGGTGGTTTTTTTAAAATGCGTATATAAAGCAAAAGAAAACAAAATCATCCTTTGATACTTCAGTACAAAGTAGAAGAAAGCTTATAGTTTTTATAACCAGTTGATACCTCAAAACCAACAACCTGACCTCCCCCCCACCCACACCCCTGCTTACAATGGCTCCCAGCGGGAAAAGGGGGACAGGTGCAATGCGACTCATTTCGTTGTGGAGGGTCAGGTTTCTTGCTGTTTGTACCATCTGCACATGGAAAGAGTTAGGAGGGAAACAGTTCCAAAGCTACACCAGGACATTAACAGCTACTTTAGCAGCACAATGTGGTGGATGATGGTCTAGAGGTAACGCTCCTGACTAGAAAGCAAAAAGTCCGGGTCGGATGTATGCGGTGGTTTGAATCACGTTTGGACCCCAAACTTTTCCCCCATCCATGACACCATGAGTGGTGGTCTGGGTGCTAGTCTTTCGGATGAGACGATGAACCGAGATTCCGTGTGCTACATACCATTATTTAGCGCACGTAAAAGAGCCGGCAGGAACCAGATGGTTGTCCCAGGCAAAATTCTGTAGAAAAAACCCCCACTCTGATAGGGAAACAAATACAGTTGCAGACAGGAAAAAGAAAAAAAAAAATGAGTGGCGCTACTCTTGTGGCAACGCGCACTCCCCCGGGAAAGCAGCCCGAATTTCACGCAGAGAAATCTGCTCTGACATAAAAGTGGTGTAAAATAAATGATGATTCTGCTGTTGTTCCTAGGTAAACTGAACATAGGTACAGTATTTTGTTGTTAATCAGGTGACGGTGTGTCATTTGCTACAGAGCAAGGAAAACCTCTTGTTGATCCTGATTAGCTTTTGAGTTTAGAAGAGCAGGCATCTTAACTTTGTTGGTGGTATAGTTTTCTTTCCTATCAGTTTTACTCTTCTTCTGATCGTCTTCTGCTTTTATTCATGTTATTTTATTATGTTCTTTCTTTCTTTTTTTCCCCCTTTTTTTCTTTTTCAAAGGACAAAATCACAGTCTACGTGCAAAACGAAAACATCTCCTCACTAAAATGCTTCACGTGTATGCCTTTATGTCGCTTATTTCTTCAGTTTCAATAGATGAAATAAAAGGTGTACGAGAAAGAGAAAACTATTTCTTTTTTCTGTGCATACTTATTAGTATTCATTTCTTTTTTCGCTTATTAATTTTATTCGTTCTCAACGGAGGAAGTAACATACAAAGTCGAATCGCTAAAGAACAGATGACAAGATTTACAAAACTGCATACACACGGGGACTGGATGGAAAAAAGCACATGCGTGCTTATTCCGTTATCCTCGATATAAAAGAATAAATAAATAAATAAATAAATAAATAAGGAAAGAAAGATAGAAAGATAGAAAGAAAGAAAGAAAATTTTTCTTATCTGCAATGCCTTATGTGCATGCCTTTTTTTCTAATGTGTTGTTATTTCTTCTTCAATGGAAGAGGTAACAGTGTAGGTTGTGAAAGCAAAATCTGTCTTAGCTTAAATGCTTAATTTGCGTGCGGTTAAAAAAACACTTTTGTTTTTAGTTTTCTTTGTCCATCTACAGATTGATCTATTTTCAATGAACGAATTAAGAGTGTACGGGGGAAAAGAGAAACTTTCTCCTAACTCAAAATACTACGTGCATGATTGTGGTTTTTTCGACTCTTTTCCCTCTTTTTCCACTTTTCCCCTTCCTTTAAAAAAGATTTCTTTGTTTTTTTCTCTTTATTTCCCCTTTTCTGACCTACGGTTTTGTCTGTCCGTTTCTTTTTTCTCTCTTTTTTTCCGTTTCTTCTTTATATCTTTTCTCTGTCTGTCTGTCTGTCTGCTCTATATCTGTGTGTGTGTGTGTGTGTGTGTGTGTGTGTGTGTGTGTGTGTGTGTGGTGTCTGTGTGTGTGTGTTGTGTCTGTGTCTGTGTCTGTGTTGTGTCTGTGTGTGTGTCTGTGTGTCTGTGTGTCTGTGTCTGTCTGTCTGTCTGTCAGTGGTGTTTTCTCATATTGCGGGAAATGATTTATAACGGCCACCTTCCAAGCGGAGAACGGCCTTGTGGAATAAATCTTCTTTATCGTTACTGATCTCTGTCTGTCCACCCCCCCCCCCCCCCGCCCTCCCGTCTGTCTGTCTGTCCGTCCATCGTCCGTCCATCTGTCTGTCTGTCTGTCTGTCTGTCTCCTGCCAGGTTGTGTCTCTGTCTGCTATTTTTTCTTTCGTTTTTTAAAAAAAACAAACAACAACCTGGTTTCAGTCTGTGCATAACTCGTTCTTGCCCAACTCCTCCTCCGCCCCCACTCTTTCACAGCTGTGTGATGATTGAGTGATCTTCCAGTACATATGGTGGTCTTCGTGTTCCTTAGTGAAACTGTTCCATGATTTCCTCTTTTCTGTATTAGCCATTTCTGTTTCTTTCTTTCTTTATTGACTTTCGTTGTTCTTATGTGACGTTCAGTGTGTTTCTCCTTATTCTTCTTGTTCTTCTTGTTCTTGTTCTTCTTGTTCTTGTTCTTGTTGCGTTGTTGTTGTTTTGTTGTTGTTGTTGTTGTTGTTGTTGTTGTTGTTCTTCTTCTTCTTCTTCTTTTCTTCTTCTTCTTCTTCTTCTTCTTCTTCTTCTTCTTCTTCTTCTTCTTCTTCTTCTTTTCTTCTGTTAGCAAGCAAGATGTGACACTGTTTTTCAAAAACGAATTTGGGTCACACACAACACACATACACACAGACACACACAGACACAGACACACAGACACACACACTTACACACACACACTCACACACCACGCTTGCACGTATGCACGCATGCACAAAGAGAGAGATGAGACTATAAACCGAGGCCCCGTGTGTGAACGCACAGGAGAGAGAGAGAGAGAGAGAGAGAGAGAGAGAGAGAGAGAGAGAGAGAGAGAGAGAGAGAGAGAGAAGAGACAGAGACAGAGACAGAGACAGACAGAGAGAGAGAGAGAGAGAGAGAGAGAGAGAGACAGAAAAGAGAGAGAGAGAGAGAGAG
>CM060321.1:28763776-28771276 GCA_030674155.1 Stramonita haemastoma
CCCCCCCT
Organism: Stramonita haemastoma; assembly: GCA_030674155.1. Lineage (NCBI taxonomy): Eukaryota > Metazoa > Mollusca > Gastropoda > Neogastropoda > Muricidae > Stramonita > Stramonita haemastoma. The sequence continues at coordinate 28,763,785 of CM060321.1, forward strand.
CTTCCCCCCCTCCCTTTCCTTCCTCCTTCCCTTTCCTTCCCTTCCTTCCTTCCCCTTCCCTTTCCCTCCTCCCCCCCTTCCTTCCTTCCTTCCTTTCCTTCTTCTTCCTTCCCCCTTTTTCCCTTTCCTTCCTTCTCCCTTCCTTTTTTTCCCCCCTTCCCTTCCTTCCCCCCTTCTTCCCTTTCCTCCCTTCCTTTCCCTTCCCCCCTTTCCCTTCCTTCTTCCTTCCTTTTTTCTTCCTTTGTTTGCTTCTACCCCTCCTTTTCTCCGTTTTTCAGACTGTACATTACTGGGGCGATGCGGACGGGGAAGACAGGAAGGTCAGGTACAGTAAGGGGCAGAAGGGAGATTCAGAAACCGGCTTCCTGCACTGCTGCCCTGCCCTCGCTTTCTTTTTTATTCATTTTTATCTTTTTTCTATTTTCATGTAGGTCGTCACAATCAAAAAAGATCTGTCTTTTGTCTGTCTGTATATGTGTGTGTGTCGTCTGTTGTCTATCTGTCTGTTTTCTTTCTTTTCTGTTCTTTTTTGGTCTCTCTTTTCTTTTTCGGTTCTTTTCTTTTCTGTTTGCCGGTCTGTCTGTTCTTCGTCTGTCTGTCGCTGTCTTCTGTCTGTCTGCTGTTGTTTTGCCTCCCTCCTGTCTGTCTGTCTGTTCCCCTCTCTCTCCTCTCTTTCCCTCTCTCTCTCTTTTCCTTTTCTCTTCTTTTCTCTCCTTCTCCTCTCTTCTTTTCTCTCTCTCTACTCTCTCTCCTCTCTTTTTTTGGTTTAAACCATTTTTCCCAAAAATTAAATACAAAAAACAACCTGTAATAGCACAGGAGGGAAAGTGGTGGGCAGGGCTGATTCATTTCACCCTTGACAAAAAGCACCACACTTATTCTGAAAAGAATAAGCATAGTTTAACCCACAATTACTCAAAAAGGACGGACGTTAATAATAAAATAAATAATAAAATAATAATAATAATAAAAATAATATAATCAGGGAAATTTATATAGGCTATATTTGTAAAAAAAAATAAAAGCCTTGCACTCGACCCTCACAACAAACAATCAATGACAATAAATAATTCTAGCAAATTCGAAAGCACACACACGCGCGCGCGCGCGCGCGCGCACACACACACACACACACACGCACGCACACACACACACACACAACACAACACAACACAACACACACACACACACACACACACACACACACACACACACACACACACACACACACACCACACACACACACACACCCATAGAGGTTATACATTTTGACAGGGTGAATGGAATTTCAAATGTTGAAGGCAGGGACAAATAGGAGATGAAAACAGAAGACAAAAATCTTAGGTTTGAAACAAGTGTGTCTTGAGGTTGGATTTAAAAGTGTCATATGTAGGCTTTTGCCGAAGGGATAGAGGGAGATCATTCCAGATTGATGGACCAGAAATAGAGAAAGAGCGGCGGCCAACGGTAGATAGGTTGAATCTCGGAATTTTTAAGGATAAGGTATCTGCAGCCGAGCGGAGGGAACGAGAAGGTGTGTACACGTGAAGACATTCACAGAGGTAGGAGGGTGCTGTTTTGTGGAGACATTTATAACAGAGAATACTGATCTTGTAGTTAACTCTCTGTGGCACAGGCAGCCAGTGGACAGATTGCAAGAGAGGAGTAATGTGTTCAGATTTTTTCTTTCTCAGGACCAGTCGAGCTGCAGAGTTTTGTATACGTTGGAGAGAGTGGATAGATGATGCTGGCAGACCAGCCAAAAGAGAATTGCAATAGTCCAGACGTGAAAGAATAAGAGAAGTGACTAGTTTGAATGTTGCATCAGTGGACAGGTACTTTCGAATTGCACTAATACGCCGTAGTTGATAGTAGCATGACTGACAGGTCTGGGTGATGAATTTTTGCATGGAGAGTGTGTTGTCAATAACGACTCCTAGATACTTTACGGCACTGGATAGAGGGACTGACGTATTGCCGAATTCTATTGAAGTTGTGATAAAAGACAGTTTGTGTTTGGTCCCTACAAGCATGGATTCGGTTTTATCTGCGTTTAATTGTAATTTGTTCTGTATCATCCAGTTTTGGATATGTTGAAGGCAGTATGACATATTTGTCAACAGAGAAGGCAGGTTTTCAGGTGTATCACTGCTTAGAATCTGAGAGTCGTCTGCATAAAAGTGATGGTTGATCTGATGACGGTTAATAACATGTGACAGAGGAGCAGTATAGAGAGTAAAGAGAACAGGGCCTAGAACAGATCCTTGAGGGACTCCGCATTCTAGTTTGGTTGGTGTGGAATAAATCTTGTTTACTGCCACAGTTTGGAATCGGTTTGTCAGGTACGAACTAAACCAGGTGAGGGCAGTGCCTTTAATACCGAAAGTGTTTTGGAGACGGGAGAGAAGAATTGAATGGTCTATAGTGTCAAATGCTGCAGATAAGTCGAGAAGAGTGAGGAGGGATATTTTCCCTGAGTCAGAAGCATGTAGAAGCGAGTTTAAGGTGTGCACTAGGGTGGTTTCGGTGCTGTGGTTGATGCGGTAGGCAGACTGGAACGGGGGGAGGAGACTGTTGAAATGGAGATGGCTGTTGAGTTGTTTCAGAACAGAAGCAGGTATTGGATCAAGATCGCATGATTTTATCGTCATTTCTTTCAAAATTGTCATGATTTCACTCTCGCTTGCTGGATGAAGGGAAAGGAGAGGAGTACCAGCGAATTGGGGATCAGGAGGCGCAGGTTGGAAAGAAGACTGATCCAGCCTGATCTATGTGTTGGTTCATTTACTAGCTGGGAAAGAGAGTGGTTAGACAAGGAAAGAGAAAGACGTTTGACATCGGGAGAAGACTGGTTGTCGAAGTGAAAGTTGAAGTCACCGAGAATGATAAGTTTCTTGGGAGACAAGCTGTAGTGATCAAGGAGGGACTGAAACTCTTGGTGGAAAACTGAAGATGTTAGGTTGTTTTTACGGCTAGGAGGCGGACGGTACAGACAGCAGAAAGTAATAGAATGGCCTGGTAAGTTGAGGTTGAGTTCAGAGACTTCAAAAGATTCAGGTGAGAAAGGGAGAGAGTTGCAGGAAGAAAGAGCTGGATGCAGTGTGTCTTTGTAGATGACAGCAATGCCACCTCCATGGGAGAGTCGGGGGAAAGAAAGAGTTGTGTAGCCAGGTGGTGTCAGCTGTTCAATTATTGGTTCATAACCTTGTTGGTTTAGCCAGGTTTCTGTGAAGAAAGCAAGATCGATGTTCTGTTCGGATATATAGTCGGAAAGAAAGTCAGCTTTACCCTCTGGGCAGACGGATTGTGCATTAAGTAGGCATAAATGAAGAAGGTTAGATGGAGGTAAAGAGGTTGAAGATGGAGGTGGTGAGTGAGGGGGACTATCAGAGGAGGAGGACGAGAATATAGCCGAGGGGTTAAGGAGAATATAGCCGAGGGGTTAAGGAGAATATAGCCGAGGGGTTAAGGAGAATATAGCCGAGGGGTTAAGGAGAATATAGCCGAGGGGTTAAGGAGAATATAGCCGAGGGGTTAAGGAGAATATAGCCGAGGGGTTAAGGAGAATATAGCCGAGGGGTTAAGACCAATCAACTTCAGTCCCATCGGTCCAGGAATTCGTGGGTTCGAATCTCGGCGGCGTCTGGTCAATTAAGGATGGGGATATTTATGGTCTCCCAGGTCAACTTCACGTGCAGACCTGCCAGTGCCTCATTTCTTTTCGTATATATACACATGCAGATGATCAAACATGCACGTTAAAGATCCTGTAATTTTTGTAAGTGTTCGGTGGGATACGGGAACACGAACAGTCATACCTTCCTGGTGGGTAAAAACAGTCGCATGTGTAAAATTTCACCATTGGTAAACCTCGAATCTCTTGCCGAGGAACGAAAGAAAAATGAGAAAGCTTTTTTTATTTATCATTGTCATCAAGTTAAACATAAAAAAGAACTATTGGAATAGATAAGTAGTTATCTGAATGAATACCTGGAATGTAAAGCGAAGCGCAAACAAAAAAACGTGGGATATTCAAAGAAGTATTCCACAGTTTTGCCTTCACTACCACAAGCACAGACTCCCATTTGGGGATGCCGGGGGCGTGTCAGTATAGAAACATCCCCACCTTCTGGAAACTCTTTGCTAGAAATTTACTTTTCCATCTTTCTCTTCGTTTCTGCCTTCTTCCTTTTCTTTCTGTCACTTCCTAATTGACTATTTTCTGCCTTCTTGGTCCATTTTCTTCTTGTTTATTTTTATTCAGAGAAAGCTAAAAAGATACAACTCTCTCTTATGCCGAAGTCGGATGCGCTGGGCCTAACTTGTAAGGCGCTGAACGGCATCGTGACGTGTTTTCGCTCACATAACAGACAACAATAGATGCTGTCAGAGTGTTCGATAAAGGAGAAGAAGGAGAAGAGGAAGATAAAAAAGGAGGAGGAGGAGAAGAAAACACACTGGATTGTCAAGTAGATGTCTTTTTGTTTAGACCATGATTCAGATTAGTCCTTTGTTATGTGAGGGTACGATGGATCCTCCGGTTTGCTTTTGTTTCCTACAGTAGAAACAGGGACTATCGTATCTGAAACAGAAAGATGTTGCTTTCATTGACTGGTAGAAGTGCCGGCTTGTTGCTTTTTGTTCCGCTAAATCATTGCCCGAGTCTAGCGGTTGAGGGGAAGAAAGAGGCATTAAACATCTCAGGGGGCTTTAGGAAACTACTCTTTCTAATGGTCTGCGCCTTTGCTGTATGTAGGTTTTCAGTAGAAACCAGTGGGTGGGGGTAGGAGATTGATGAAATAGTCCGGAGCTTTGTCCTTGATTAGCGTGTGATGATGGACTGTTTGTAATTTCATGTCTTTAACTTTGTTCTTTAAGAGAGCAAATGTTTAATGATTAGTTCCACAAACTGCTCATTAACGATTCTTATCACCTCCTAAGCAGGGGGAAAAAACTTTTTTTTCAACTAGGCGGTTCAAACGTGTTCATTCCAAACTGTCAGTGTGAAAAGGATTAACAGTTACACAACACGCTTGAAACGTTTGAAAGGAGTACAAATTAGAGGGGTGGCTGTGTGTTCCGACGCTTCAGCCGCATTCACAAGGTACACCCCCACTTGCCTGCACAAAGTGTCCTGTAGGGGGACGGGATAGCCTAGTGGTCAGAACATTGCGCTCGCAATATGACGATCCGGGTTCGATTCCCGTTCCGTTCGAGGAGATTTTTCTCCTAGAGTTAACATCAGTGCTGACTCCACTCTCCCCCAAAGTCCTTCGGATGAGACTATAAACCGAGGCCCCGTGTGCGAACGCACGCAGAACACGTTGCGCACACGTTAAATCCTGTTCCGCTTTTCGTAAGAGTAGGCCATTGTGTGCCGGTGGGAACAGATGACAATATTTACAAAACTGCATACACTTGGGGACTGGATGTAAAAAAGCACAATAATGCTTATCCCACTATCCTCGATATAAAAGAATATTAAAAAAAAAAAAAAGTGACTTTAAACTGAGCGCCGATTGGTGGAAGATTGGGAGCTAGCTGGCCGTTTGAGCCCGGTCCAAACTGAGCACGATCTATTTCGAACGGTGGGGCCAAAATTTGACACCACAATGCCGCTTGGAGATGCACGTTACGTTTGTTTACAGAGACATACTGGTCTGTTTTGGATCTGTTTCGGTCTGATCGTCCTGACCTTACGCTACAGAGGGCTAGTCTCTTAATTGGAGATCTTGTATTGCATCAGATAAGGTTGAAGGGCATCATTCCAGATCATATCGACGTAATCAACAAGAGCAAATTAGAGAAGAACTTTACATTGTATTCAAGCCTTTTCTGTTCAGTCTACATTCGTCAGATCTTGAAGCAAGTGATACACAAACCAGTTTTGCATATACACACACACACGCGCGCACTCACACACACACACACATAGACACACATACGCACACACATAGACACATACGCACACACGCACACACACACACACACACACACACACACACACACACACACACACACACACCACGACACACACACACACACACACACACACACACACACACACACACACACACACACACACTGACAAACAGAGACAGACAGCCAACCAACCAACCAACCAACCAAACCAGCCACGCGAACAACCACAGGGGACGCACAGAGATCAGAACAATGTCCTAGCATAAACAAGAGCAGTCTGGACATTGGAACAAATTTGCTGTAGCCTTCGGTAAAGAGGGAGAGAGAGAGAGGGGACAAAAAGCAGAGTCGATTTTCGTGGACGAGTGCGTGAGAGTGGCTGAAGACAAATTGCCCTGACTCCTGCCTTGTCTGGGAGCCAGTGCAGTCAGACTTGAGTGTTGTGACTTGTCAGAGCTCCAGGAATTTACCGCGTTCACCTCATTCTCTTCACGTTTTCCGCCCACCCACCCACCCCACCCGACCCACAAGCCTATTTTTTCTGTGTGTGTGTGTGTGTGTGTGTGTGTGTGTGTGTGTGTGTGTGTGTGTGTGTGTGTGTGTGTGGTGTGTGTGTGTAAGAGTGTATTTGTTTATTTTATTTATCTATTTATTTGTTTCTTTGTTTATTTATTCCTTTATATCGAGGATAATGAAATAAGCACTCATGTGCTTTTTTTTTTTTTTTTTTACATCCAGCCCCCGTGTGTATGCAGTTTTGTAAATGTCATCTGTTCCCACCGGCACACGATGGCCTACTCTTACGAAAAGCGGAACAGGATTTAACGTGTGCGTGTTATGTTCTGCATGCGTTCACACATCGGACCTCAGTTTATAGTCTCATCCAAAGGACTTTGGGGGAGAGTGGAGTCAGCACTGATTGTTAACTCCAGGAGAAAAATCTCCCCGAACGGGAATCGAACCCGGGTCGTCAAATTGCCAGCGCAATGTTCTGACCACTAGGCTACCCCGTCCCGTTAATTTGTAGTAATTTTCCTTGCAAACAGTTACTGATTTGTGTGTACTAAGTTATCGTCGTCTTGTAGTTTTATTTTTAGATGACTAAAAAAAACCAAAAACAAATACAATGCTACCATAGAACAAATACACACGCAGACGACAAATAAGAAATGATAGGCGTTACTCTGTGCACGACTTTCAAGGAAGATAGCTAAATTACACTAGAGAATCTGCTGACGAAGCATACTGTACAGTACAAAGGAAGTATGTGGAAGACCAGAGCAAATTGCTGAGCGTTACAGAATTTCTTTCGTTCTTTGTTATTACTCTTCTTCCTTTCGTTCTTAGTATTCTTCTTTCTTTCTTCTTTCTCTTCTTTCGTTTCGTCTTTTTCTTTTTATCTTCTTTCTTCTTCTTCTAGTGCTTATCTTTCTTTCATTTCTTCTTTCTTCGTCTTGAACATCTATATCTTTCTTTCGTTTTACTTTCTTTCATTCGTTTACTCTTTCTTCTTCGTATTTACTCTTTCTTTCTTTTGTTTTACTCTTCTTTCTTTCTTTCTTTCTTTTCT
>CM060321.1:28773776-28786276 GCA_030674155.1 Stramonita haemastoma
ATTTCTCTGTTCTTTCATTCCGAGGATAATTTTTTTAAGTGCTTTTGTGTGTGTGAGTGTGTGTGTGTGTGTGTGTGGGGGGGGGGGTTGCATCTAGCTTCAGTGTGCAGAAAAAGACATGGATTGAAAATCGATTATTGATAGACATTGATTGCAACCTGATCAGGAGAGACATTGGTTGCATTCAATTGTTCAGAGAAAAACTGAATAGAAACCGATTGCTAAGAGAATAATTGATTTGCAATTGAAATCGATCGACAAGAGAGAAATGGATTAGATATTGAGTGTGAAAGGAGAAACTGATTTGAAATTGTTTGATAGGAAAGAAGCTGATTAGAGTATTGTTTTAAGGTGAAAACTGATTAGCAATTGATTGTTGAGAGACAAATTGATAAGAAATCAATTGCAAAGAGAGAAAGTGATTGGGATTGTTTAGAAAGTATACGATTATAAATCAATTGTTAATAGAAAAAAATGATTGAAAATCAATTGTTAAGAAAAAAGTTAATTAGAAATCAGTTGTAATTAGAAAAATGGATTGAAAATCAACTGAAGAAAGAAATTTATTTAGAAACGAATTGTCAAGAGAGAATTGGATTGGAAATTGATGCAAAAAGAAAATGAATTGGAAATGAATTCCTAAGAGAGGAATTAATGGACAATTGAATAGTAACTCAGACACAGAAAACACACCAAAGGACCAAAAGTTCGTCTTTTGTTTTCACAGCTGCAGGGGAAAAGATATATTTTAGTATCTCTGTATTCAATTTTATCCTCAGCTAGAGCTCCAAGATTTACCAGTGGTAACATTTTGAGTATGCAACCCTTAGCCCACCATGAAGTAGCCACATTCCGACTTCGGGGAGGCTGTTGAAACATGATACACGTGCGCATACGTTTTTTGAATTGTACTGTCCGTTCCTGTCAGCCCATGATGGCCTCCTCTTCCTCGGGTCGGAACGGGTTTTAGCATGCGTTCCTACACGGGATCATGGTGTAAAGCCACAGCCGATGACTCTCAGGTGGAGTGGAGTCAGCACTGATGTTAACTCCAGGTGGAAATCCCCACTACATATTTGAGCATCGGTTGTGGCTGGAACCCGTGCCTCCACACAGCAAGCTCATCATTCTTACCACTGGACCGCTATCACCATTCCCTTTCTTCACTGTTTCTTTAAATTCACATCTTATCAGTGTCTTTTCTCCACGAGTATTTTTAAGAACAAACTCAAGAACCCTCTCCCGATATACCTCTCTCTAGCACCCCATCTCCTCTCGCACCACACCGCACCGCACCGCCACACTATCGATAAATCCATCTCCATTACACACCATCAGTGTCATCATCCCCCGGCAATGCTATCCCTATCGCCGCCAAAGAAACGGGAGATAAAAGAGGAGACAGGTCCATCACTATAGGGCCCTTTTCTCAGTACAAATCAGTTTAGACACTGGTAGCGGTTTCCTCAAGTAGGGGACATAAAAACCACCACTGTCGGTTTAGGCAGACAGCTGGATGGCTGGTTTGTGCGTGGGATTGACTAAGGGTGAAGTGGATCTTATTCTTGTCTGGGAGCCAGTGTAGTAGGTAGTCAGGTGTGGATGTTGTTGTTGTTGTTGAGGTTGTGGTTGTTGTTGTGGCTGGTTTTACGGTGATTAATTTGTTAAGGTACAGAATTGTTTTGTTGGTGGTTGGTTGTTTTTTTTTGTCTTTGTTTTTTATTCTGTTTGTTATGTCTGCCTCTGATTCTCGCGGTGTTTATTATTGTCTGTTTCTAGATTCTATCACTGTCTCAAAATTACAGATGATTGCTGGTTAGGTAATTGTTTTTCGTCCTCCTCCTTTTCCTTTTCCCCCTCCTCCTCCTCCTACTCCTCTTCCTCCTCCTCCACTCCTCTTCCTCCTTCTCCTCCTCCTAGTACTACTACAACCACTACTTCAACTACTATAGCTGCTACGGTTGCTTTTACAATTACTGTTGCTTCTGTTGCTGCAGTTGCTTATAAGTTGATATTACATTTGAGTTCTGATTGTTTATTCAAATATAGGGTGACCAAGATTTTAAAGAGCTACTAATGATTGCGCTTGTTCTTTTCTGTTGTTTGTGAATCTTGTGGTGTCTTTACAAAAGCGGTTTATAAAAAAATCTGTTTCCCAAAAGAGACAAAAACAGTCTGCGAAAAAAAGATAAAGAGAGAGACAGACAGACGGAGACAGATAAAGAATGAAAAAAAGGAAAATAACCTATGTGGTCGTAGGGGAGCAAGGCATCAGAGATCTCAGCTTCTCCAGAGGCCAGCACATTGCGGGTGGCGCCCATCTCCTCTCCGTCGCTGCTTTACCTTCCCTGACCCTAAAAAGGGCAGGTACCCATTTACAGCTGGGTGAACTGGGGGACTGTACTGAAGCCAAGGAGCGCAAACGGTCACGCATCCACCTGTTAACCACGTTCGATGCTGCTTAACCTTGGCAAAGGGGAAAGCGAGTGCTCTGGCCAGTGAGCTATTCCGTCAACCATACTCCAAAAGAAAACAATTAATATTGTGGGTAAATGGAAATAAAACCCCACTCATAAAACTTTGACAGACAAACAGAGAAAGAGATAGAAACCAATATCATACCTAGTAACCCATATTACGAGTGAAAAAACAGCCAAACCCAAACAAACAAAACAACAACAACAACAACAACACACAGAAACGGGAAGCAGTACAGCACTGTCTGTACTTGCTGAAAGAATAAAAGTGCCATGCCAGACTGACCTAGCGTTGTATGTACGCCCTGAACCCTTGAGAGAAACGCACCCTGGAAGAGAAAATAGCCCCCCAAATTGCCGCTGTTGTGTGTATCATGACACACTGCAGATGGCCGCCTGTTCCGCCCCTCTGGCTAATCCAATTTGTTTTTGACCCTCCCCCCCTCCTCACTCACCCCCCCCTCCTCCTCCTTCCCAGCTAGAGAGAGAGAGGGGGGGGAGAGAGAGAGAGAGAGAGAGGGGGGGAGAGAGAGGGGGGAGAGAGTGAGAGAGGGAGAGAGAGAGAGAGAGGGGAGAGAGAGGAGAGAGAGAGAGAGAGAGAGAGAGAGAGAGAGAGAGAGAGAGAGAGAGAGAGAGAGAGAGAGAGAGAGAGAGAGAGAGAGTGAGAGAGATGGAGAGAGAGAGACAGACAGACAGACCCTCCCCATCAACTCCCCTCCCTCCTTCCCCACCAGAGAGAGAGAGAGGAGAGAGAGAGAGAGGAGGGAGAGAGAGAGAGAGAGAGAGAGAGAGAGAGAGAGAGAGAGAGAGAGAGAGGAGAGAGAGAGAGAGAGAGCTCGAATGTTTTATTTAAGGTAACTGGATAAGCCAGAGACTTCTTTTCACCAGGCCCACATGAAAAAGGGCACACAATAATTGATATGAAGTAATATGTAACGTAAAGAGAGACAGAGACAGACAGAGAGACGGACAGAGACAAACATACAGAGAGAAAGAGAAACACACACACACACACACACACACACACACACACACACACACACACACCACACACACACACACACACACACACACACACACACACACACACACCAAAAGGGGGGGGGGTGTTTTTGTTATCCTGACAATAACAAAGATATAAATGAATAACATTAATTTTAAGCAAGAGAGGATAACTAGAAGAAAACTGCATTTCTTATTTATATTTCATCGTTGTCCCTTCGTGGATTTTTTTCTATAATATTTTTGCTCAGAGCATAGGACAACAAGTACTGCTGCTTAATCGATACCGAACTGACAAAATGAGGGGGAGGGGAAAAGACACACACACAAACTGGGCATCCAAATAAGGCATGTCAATCAGCACCTCACTGGGAAAGAAATTGCTCATTTCACAGTGGGGTGCACCTAATCTGCTTTTTTAAAATGTTTATTATTTTTCTTCTTCTTCTTCTTCTTCTTCTTCTTTTCTTCTTTTCTTCTTCTTCTTCTTCTTCTTCTTCTTCTTATTATTATTATTATTATCCTTGTCAAAATGTAAACTCCTAACTTCTTGAACTGACCATCCACCATGGCGAAGTGGTTAACATGTGGGATTCCTGGCTGGAAGGTCGTATGTTCGAATCCCATAAGAGGCACAGGGGTTTTTCGGACCTGACCGGCTCCAACTCAGAGTGAGTTTGCTAAGGGCTTATACTGGGAAGACAAGGACCACACAGTCGAGCTTCGTCCATCTTCGTAGTTCGGGTGCGAGTTTGAGAGTGTTGCTCAAATTACCTGACCAACACTGTAGGTGTCTGTATCTTTCGATCCCGGTTGAAGCCTGGATATATCGTAATATGAAGCGTAGAGGTAAGATCTGTGAGGTAGTCTCAAAATGGGTGCACTTCGCTAGCAGCTGCCTTACGTTAATTGTTATAACCGTTGATTATCATTCAATACAAGAAAAGTGTATATAATACGGTGCCCCCCTTACTCTGGTCTCGTGGTGATCTCAGTTCTGGTTTGTCCTTGCACTAATGTGCCTGTCATGCATGAGCTTGTGTTGAGGCCTTCGAGGTTTTAGGCTCATGGGAGAAGATGGTTGGGTTGATGTCATTTTTATTTTATTAACTTTTATTTATCTTATACCACTTTAAGTCACAGCAGATTTCTCTGCGTGAAATTCGGGCTGCTCTCCCCCATTTTTTTCTGTCTGCAACTGTATTTGTTTCCCCGATCAGAGTGGCTTTTTCCTACAGCATTTTGCCAGGGACAACTCTCTTGTCATCATGGGTTCTTTTACGTGCGCTAAATAATTGTGTAACTCGCGGAACCTCGGCTTATCGTCTTATCCGAAAGATTAACACCCAGACCACAGTTCATGGTCTCATGGATGGGGAAAAAGTTTCGGGCCCAAACGGGGATGGAACCACCGCACACTTCCGACCTGGACTGTTGGCTTTCTAGGCAGAGAGAGAGAGAGAGAGAGAGAGAGAGAGAGAGAGAGAGAGAGAGACACACACCACACAACACACACACCAACACACACACACACCACAACACACACACACACACACACACCAACACACACCACGGGGAGGGGGGGGGGGGGCGGGGGGCGGACGGACAGACAGACAGACAGAGCTAACAGTAGAAAGGGACGCATATAATAATAGTCAAACTCCCAGTCTCATTTTCCGAGACAAAATCTGCATTATTTTTGCAATTTTGTAACTAACCAGCTTTTTCACTAGAAGAAAAAAAAAACACACAGTAAAAAGTTGTTAAGTGTGTCACAACCTAAAAGCACAAACCAGAATAGCAAATCATAATTATACAAAGTAGCAGCAGCGGTAGCAGAAGTATGTTAATCAAAGCAGACGGGGATCTGAAAAAGACAGAGAAAGAGGAATTATAGAGAACCAAGAAAACAAGGCGACAGAAATGCTGCGATTTGCATACGATAGGTGCTGCGACGAATGCCTGTTTTGACGTGCTTTGTGCTGTGCTGTGCTGTGCTGTGTTGACTGTGGTGTTACTGTGTGTAGTGTGCTGTAATTTTACTGTGCTGTACTGTATTGTGCTGTGCTGTGCTGTTGCTGTACTGTACTGCTGTGCTGTGCTGTGCTGTCTGTACTGTCTTAAGACTTTCAACACGTGGCCCACAATAAAAGAAGAAAAAAAAGAAACAACACTACAGTTCACACTCTTCAGACAAAATCCCTCCCTCACAAACTTCCAAGGAGACTGAAGGAAAAATATTTCCATAAACATTTCATACCTCCCTTTTCTTTCCTCTCCTTAACTCTCCTCACCTGGAATGGACGGAGAGAGAGAGAGGAGAGAGAGAGAGAGAGAGAGGAGAGAGAGAGAGAGAGAGAGATGAACACGAACAAAAAAAGTCTGAGGGTTTGCGTGGGCTACCTACTAAAATCAGCGGCAGGCAAATTGGTCCCAATTACAAGAGTGTGGAGGGGCTAGCGTAATGGAACTTCTGTGTCGGGAGCTACTTTGAGTTCGGAGTTCTGAAGCACTCCTCCCCTAAATCTTCTCTTTCATCTTTACGTCAGTCTGTCAGCTTGGTCCAATCTAACTCAATCCAATCATTATACATTATTGTTTCTAGCCTTGCTGACCACAAAGGCCATAGTATCCGGGGGTTTCGCGAGTCCTCCAGGCTAAGATCAAATTTTTGCTTTGCTTCAGTGGTCAGAGCACTCGCTTTTCCTCCAGCTAAGATTAAGTAAGCAGTATTGCGCGTGGGTACTGTGAATGGGGTGACTGTTTGCGCGCCTTGGCTTCAAAACGGTTCCCCAAGTTCACCCAGCTGTAAATGGGTACCTGCCAGAGTGCTAAATTTAGCACGCCCCTTCCTTTTACCAAGTCCAAGTGTGGTCAGTTCCTGCTGTAATCAGCACCAGCTGGCCCCATCTGGGCTGGGATGGAATAATCAGCAGCTGAGAGAAGCTGAAAGTGTGGGAAACTGACTGCTATGATGTAGATCTGTTTTGTATTTTTGTATTTTGTACCACTTTATGTCACAGCAGATTTCTCTGCGTGAAATTCGGGCTGCTCTCCCGAGGAGAGCGCGTCGCCACAAGGGCAGCGCCTACCCATTTTTTTTTCTTTTCCTGCATGCAACTGTATTTGTTTCCCTATCAGAGTGGCTTTTTTTCTACAGAATGTTGCCAGGATCAACTCCCTTGTTGCCGTGGGTTCTTTTACGTGTGCTAAATAGTGATGTGTAACACACGGGACCTCAGTTTATCGTCTCATCCGAAAGACTAGCGCCCAGACCACCACTCGGGATCTAATGGATGGGGAAAAAGTTTTGGGCCCAAACGGGGTACGAACCACAGCACACTCCGACCCGGACATTTTGCTTTCTAGGCAAGGCGCGTTACCGCCTAGACCATCGATCCCCCTGGATGTGACCCTGACCCTACTCCACCTCTCCCCCTCAAAAGTATGAAGGTTAAGGGCTGAAACACTAAACAAGAGGCCTCGTTTTATTTCTGAAAACGAGTCGTGCGGCTCCCTATTGAGTGGGATTTTTTTTCTCTTCAAGATGGAAAGTTTAGATTTGGTCCACCGCTTTGATTTACATATTACATTTGACACCCCGTCAAGTCACGGCAAATTTCTCTGCGTGAAATTCGGGCTGCTCTCCACGGGGAGAAGAGCGTGTCGCCACAAGAGCAGCGCCACCCATTTTTTCCCTTCCTTTTCCTGCCTGCCATTGTATTTGTTTTCCAACCAGAATGGCTTTTTTTCTACAGAATTTTGCCAGAGACAACGCTGTCGTTGTAGCCGTGGGTTCTTGCACGCGCGCTAAATAATTTGCTGTAACACACGGGATCTGGCTTTAACGTCTCATCCGAAAGACTAGCACCCAGACAACCACTCATGGGGGCAAATGTTTTGGGCCCAAGCGGGGTTCTAACCACCGCGCACTTCCGACCTGGACTTTTCGCTTTCTAGGCAAGGCGCGTTAGCTCTAGACCACTGATCCACTATGATTGTCAAAATTCAGGAGAAACTAGGTCCTGTATTATTTTCTGTTTCTTTAAGTCTCCCCCCCACCCCCCCCACCCCCACCCCCCCAATTAACGACAACAACAACAAACAAACAAACAAAACAACAACACCAACAAAACAACAACAAAAAACTCTGTTTGTGGCTGCATGAAATGTTGACAGTTAAAGAAAAAGAGGCTGCTTTGCATATTTGTTATATTATTGACATGTTGATTTAATTCATTATACAAGTGTTCCTTTTCAGCTTGGCTAGAGCAGTGTAAAATTGAACATGGACACAGCATTTCCCTGCGTGAATTGTGGCCCCGAAAAATGGGGCGCACATTTCTTTTTTATATATATATATATATATATATATATATATATATATATATATATATATATATATATATATATATATATATATATATATGTATATATATATATATATATATATATATATATATATGTGTGTGTGTGTGTGTGTGTGTGTGTGTGTGTGTGTGTGTGTGTGTGTGTGTGTGTGTGCGCGTGTGTGTGGTGTGTGTGCGTGTGTGTGTGTATTTGAAGAGAGACACACAGACAGACAAAGACAGACAGGCAGGCAGAGACAGACAGACGCTAGATAGTGACAAACATACAGACAGACAGAAAGACAGACAGACAGAGACAGAGAGACATACAGACAGAGACAGATAGAGACAGAGAAAGAAAGGTGAAGACAGTGACGAAAGAGAGAGGGAGACAGTCAGACAGAGACAATCATCAATCATCAATCAATCAATCAATCAATCAATCAATCAATCAATCAATCAATCAATTCTTTTATTTCGAGGAGAATAAGCTGTCATGTGCTTTTTAACATCCAGTCCCCGCCTTATCAGGGATAGCATAGTATAAAAACAACCTCTAACTAAATAAAAACAAACAACAAATAAACAAATAAAACAAAAACAAACAACAACATGACGACAAAATGAAGAGAAAAAAAACAAAAAAACAACAACATGAAAAACAATAATAAGATACCAAGAAGTACAGAAAGATAGAACTGAAATAAGCAATCAACAATAAAACGATGACTATGAGAGAAAAAAAGACGCAAATAAGTAAATAGCAACACGAAAACATAACGAATTCAACAATTGAGAAACATCACCCCACCACCATCTACCAAAGAGAGAGAGAGAGAGAGGGGGGGGGGGGGTTAAGGGCAAGGCAGGGCAGGGCAAGGCAAGGCAAGGCAAGCAAGGCAAGACAAGCAAGGCAGGCTAATTCAGAGAGACAGACAGAGACATAGATAGATGAAGAGAGATCGATGCAGAGCATGTTTATGGGTGTGCACATGTACATTTGCGTGTGCCTGTATATGTTTTTTGTGGAAGAGATGCGGGAAAAGGCAGCAAGCAAGATGTGTGTGTGTTTATTTTAAAGTAATTAACGGAAAGGTACAATTGTATTTAAGAGTTTGTCTTTCTTTAGCACCCAGAAACATAAATAAATTGAAAGAATGAAGTAGTCATGCAACAGAAGAGGAACAGGTTGATACATAAATAAATAGATAAATAAATTAATTAGATAAATAATACATTCACACACACAGAAATGTGTGGATATATATATATATTTATATATATATATATATATATATTCCTACACTTTCATTTTGTTTCATGCAATGTAAAGAATAAAAGACACACACAGAGAAAAAATAAACCCAAACCATCCAAGAATATCGTTTAAAGAAGGCTTGTACGTTTCTGCTAAAACCTGTAACATTATTTTCTAGTTCTTGTTTTGTGTGGGGAAACGTGTATGTAGGAGGAGGAGAGGCATGGTGAGAGCTGATTGCAAGATTTGCCCTGGACTCAGAAAGCTTGTTTCAAACCAAAGTAATCCAAGAATGTAACAAAAAATGACCCCCATCCCTACCAAACTCCCCACCCCCCACTCCCAACCCCAAACCCTGTATATTCAAGAACGCGATAAATGTATCCAAGAATGCGAGGAATGTATCCAAGAATGCGAGGAATGTATCCATGAATGCGAGGAATGTGTCCAAGAATGTGAGGAATGTGTCCAAGAATGCGAGGGATGTATCGAAGAATGCGAGGAATGTGTCCAAAAATGCCAGGGATAAATCCAAGAGTGTGAGAATGTATCCAGGAATGTGAGAAATGCATCCAAGAATGTGAGGAATGCATCCAGGAATGTGAGAAATGTCTCCCCCAAAAAAGGGAAGGGATGTAATGTGTCGAAACTACTTAGCATGCCGTCCTGCTGACTGCTTCACAAAAGACTGGAGGAAGATTTCTGGCTGTAAAACGTCAATACAGATTTTGTTGGTTTTAAATTGCAGCTGAGAAAAAGGGAAAAAGAGAAAAAGGAGAGAGAGAGAGAGAGAGAGAGAGAGAGAGAGAGAGAGAGAGAGAGAGAGAGAGAGAGAGAGAGAGAGAGAGAGAGAGAGAGAGAGAGAGAGAGAGAGAGAGAGAGAGAGAATGAATGAATGAATGAATGAATAATCTTTATTTTCAAGGTAACAGAGTAAGTATTACATACTTTTTTTCATCCGGCCTTGAGAGAGAGAGAGAGAGAGAGGAGAGAGAGAGAGAGAGAGAGAGAGAGAGAGAGAGAGAGAGAGAGAGAGAGAGAGAGAGAGAGAGAAGCAGACTTAATGTATAGCAGACTTTTTTAAAACGAAGAATACGGAGAATAAAAATACACAAAAAGACCGCAAGGATGAATAAAGAAAAAAAGAAGAAGGCAAGAAACAATAATAAAATATGAGGAGAGCAGAGAGAGAGAGAGAGAGAGAGAGAGAGAGAGGGGAGAGAGAGAGGGGGAGAGAGAGAGGGGAGAGAGGAGAGAGAGAGAGAGAGAGAGAGAGAGAGAGAGGTAGAGAGAGAGAGAGAGAGAGAGAGAGAGAAGAGAGAGAGAGAGAGAGAAAAAAAAAAACATACAGACTTAAAGTATAAACAAAAAATGATTTTAAAAAAACGAACCCTACGAAGATTAAAAAGATACACAAGACAGTTAAGATGAATTAAAAAAAAAAAATCAGTAAAGCACAAAACGAAAAGAAAAGAAAAGAAAAAAGACGATGAAACCAAAAAAAGAAAAGAAAAGACACTTAAACCACAGAACTCACCACAACAGAAAATTAGGTCCACACTTCAGCGTTTCACATTACATGCTTTCCATTTGCACACACACACATACACCCCACAGGGGAAGAAAAGAGTAAAGTAACCCAACATGGAAAAGTGCACAGACAATTTCAGTGTCGCAGAAACAGAACGGATGCTGCTGCAGAGAGAAAATACATTCTGAAGACTTGTTTGGACGGTAAAACAAAAACGATATAGACGTCAAACCATCCGGTAACCTAAGAAGTCAGCGGGATAGGATCCCAGCAAAGCTTCTTTTGTTTTCTTTTCGTTTGTGATCATCAGATGGACAGTTCAATCTTTGCCATGAAGATGTTGCAGGTCTTCCAAGTCTCTGTAGAGCTTTTTTGGCCTCTGGGTTGATAGGGGTCAGGCCAGATCCTCTTTCAGAGTGCTTCATGTAGCGGTACAACTGAAGGACGTGTTCTGTTGTTTCTGTTTTTGAAAGTGCACTGCTTTTTTTTTTGTTGTTGGTATGGCCTAGGCGGAGTTTCATGTATATTATATGAGCATTTAGGGATTTTGTGAATTGTAGACATAATTGTATTTCGTAAAAAGCTAGTTTTGTAACATTGACTCCCACTGTTTGCCATTGTTTGGCTTGGAGGATCTGAAAAGGGGACGGGGGGAGGGGGGGGGGGGTTCTGTTTTTTTCCACTTTAAAAAACATTGTTAACGACTTTTTGTATGGTGGATGATTTTATCTTACCCCTATTTTCACTACGATTTTGTATATCTTTTTTTTTTTTAAAGCTTTAGTTTTCAATTGGCACACGTTTGATCATTGTGTAGGATTTCATATTTCAGTCTTGTGGGGAATGTTGATAAAATTAGCTTGTTTCATTTTCGTTTGACATTGTTGAAAGAACATGCTTGTGTAGTCCTGCCGTGGGCTTGTTTCTTTTGCATGTTTGTGTGTTTGTCTGTGAATGCTTTGCCAATTGTGTGCGGTAAGGTGAGATAGGGGTCAACCTTGTTAACCAATCGTTGGCCTGAAGAGAAAAAGTTTGTTTTTTGGCTAGAAAAGTTCAATAGTTGGAGAAACGGTTGTGTCAAAAGATGCTGGCATTTTGACCTATTCGCGCCAGCATTGTAGGAGATTTGGAAGTTATAAAGGTGCCGGAGAGAAGAGAGAGAGAGAGAGAGAGAGAGAGAGAGAGAGAGAGAGAGGAGAGAGAGAGAGAGAGAGAGAGGGGGGGAGAGAGAGGAGAGAAGACAGACAGACAGACAGACAGAGTGACAGAGAGACAGTCATTTTAACAATGAAGTTCTCCTAGTCTCGAAGTCTTCAAGCCAATTTCACAGATCCTTTTTAATGTCTAAAAACGAAAATGGACAACAATGAACACGCAGATCGGTGGTCTATAGATGTCACAATTGTCTAAAAATAAAAAAGCGAGAAGTTGAGAGTTTTAACCCGAACTTTTTGTCCCAAATTACTACACCTTTGTGTCGTGGTCTGGGTGCAGGTGTTTCAGATGAGACATTAAAACACCTTTCCCTATATAACACACATTTAAGCATGCATAAGAGAACCCACAGCGATTTAAAAAAATGTATCTTGCAAAAATCTGTAGAAAAAATCTCCCTGTCCTTAGAAAACGAATACACACAAAGACATTATAAAAAAAGATGAGTGGCGCTGGCCTTGTAGTAACACGCTTTACCCCCCCCCCCCCTAAAGGAGAGAGGCGCCCAAATTTCATGCAGGTAAATATACCTGACCTGAAAAGGATTGCATACAACTCAAAACAGTCCTGACGTGGTTCGATAAAATCATACACAGAAATGTCAAACTGTCTTGGAATTGAAAGAAGGGCTAGCGGGAAAAGGACTTCAGTGTCAGGGCTTGTGTGAA
>CM060321.1:28793776-28803776 GCA_030674155.1 Stramonita haemastoma
TATATATATATAATATATATATATATATATATAATATATATATATATATATATATATATAATATACATACTATAATATATTAACATAATAATCCAAAACATACATAGTATTATTTAACAGACATTCAGACAGAGACAGACAGACAGACAGATTTCTTGAGAATAATATCCACTTCTGCAAGACTCAGAGAAAACGGCCAGGAAGCCTTGTTGTCAGTGCAGTGAGTCACAGTGTGTACTTTCCTGCACAGACCACTCCATCTTCCTGACACACTGGGACAAGAGACCAGCCCCGATTTACAGCTGATGCAACTGTTACTTCAGTGCTTGCCTGATATTCACTGTCAGCCCCTGCAAGACAAAGTGTAGGCAGAGGTACACTTTGCTCGTGTATCACGTGTGGCCCTCTCCCTCTGTGCAATTGCTGATAAGTCAGGGAAAATAGCTATGTATCTTCGTTTAAATGTCTGGGGTGTCGTTCATTATCAATTTGTTTCCTTCCTTTGGTTTTGCTCTTTTTAGGTTTTGTTTTGTTTGTTTATTGACTTCATTTACATCTTTTTTGGGGCAAGTTTTTTGTTTGTTTTTTTTACTTTTCTATTCACTTTTTTGTCAGAAGACAATATTAGATTGATCCTCTGATTTATTTTGTCTGGGCTGTTTGTTTTATTTCAGTTCCAATTTCTTGCCAGATTTCTTTCTTTATTGATCATGTTGATTGTTTTTTTTTTATCCATATGTTTTACATTTGTATTTCTCTCTTTTCACAAGTTATTAGCTGGAACCAATGACCTTTTTTTTTTATCCAGTTGTATTTGGAACACAATATTTTCTGTATTCACCATAACTGATGGAACATAACAATTAATGGAAACAGCACCAGCAACATTGGTGTAGTGGTTAGAGCTACAAGCTTTTAGCTAGAGGGTGAAGGACGGGGCAATCTGCACAAATCCAGCCAGATCCTGGATATTTTACAAACATGGAAGGATGCTGCGTATGTCAAGTTTTCAGGATCTAGCTGGTTTCTGTGAAGACTTGAGATTCTATCACCAGTCTTTCATGACTGCTCCAAGTACTTGAAGTTATGGACCATTTTCATTTTCTCACTACTGGCTTTGAAGTCAGTATTGATGTTGTTGGTCATCAGTTTGGACTTTGAAGCACATCTTTTTCACATCAAATGCATCTGGGTAAGAAGACTAGTGCAAACAGCCAGCATAAGCTCAAGCATTCGTGGATTATCCACTCTGTTAGTTTGCAGGTTAATGTGGTTTAAAAAAGTAATGGTAAAGGTGTCCCATAACCTATGCGGTCATAGAGGAGCGAGGCATCAGAGACCTCAGCTTCTCTAGGGGCCAGCATATTGAGGGTGGCGCCCATCTCCTCTCCCTCACTGCTTTACCTTCCCTGACCCTAAAGAAAGCAGGTATCCATTTACAGCTGGGTGAACTGGGGGACTGTACTGAAGCCAAATCGTGCAAACGGTCAGCCATCCAGTTGGTAACCATGCTTAATGCTGCTTAACCTTAGCTTTGGGAAAGCAAGTGCTCTGACCACTGAGCTATCCCGAATTTAATGATATGAAAAAAAAAAAATGTTCGTGTTAAGAAGTCATTGGAAAAACTATAATTCATCTCATCTGTTGGGATATATTATCTAAGGTAAATTAGATCCTGGTAAAGAGAAATCCTGCACGCATCAGACAGTTTTGATGTGAGGGACATTAAATCTGCCATGTGGAGTTATTTTGGGGAGGAGGTGTGACCAGTGTGAACGATTTAGGAAGACAGGAGTGGAGTGGGTCAGTATAGCTATTGGCCACTGGCTGAATCAATGCCCTGACCAGACAGCAGATACACTAACTTTGTAGACCATGAATTTTCTTTCCTCTGTCTGTCTGTCTGTCTGTCTGTCTGCCTCTGTCTTGGTCTGTTTCTTACTCTCTTGGGTTTATAAATATCTTATCTTTCTTTCCTTTCCTTTCCTTTTCTTTATTTTCCTTTCCTTTCCTTTCCATTCTTTCTTTCTTTCTTTCTTTTTTTGTTTCTCTCTGTTTTTCTTTTTGTCTGTCTGTCTGTATATTTTCCTTTTTTTTTCTTCTTCCAGTCTTTCTTTTTTTCTGTTGTTTTTCTATCTACCAAAAAGCCACACTCTCAACTCTCCTTGATGTGTAGAATTACTCATCTCTCTCCCTTACACACACAAAACACACCCACACACACACACACACACAACACACACACACACACACACACAACCACACCACACACACACACACACACACACGCGCACACGCACACACATACACGCACACAAACACATACACACACACACACACACACACTCATTATGGGTAAGAGAAAGATACAGACAGACAAGGGAAGAAACAGATTTCTTAAGAATAAGAACCACTCCTAGATCTTGCAAGACTCAGAGAAAACAGCCAGGAAGCCTTGTTGTCAGTGTAGTGAGTCACAGTATGTACTTTCCTGCACAGACCACTCCATCTTCCTGACACACTGGGACAAGAGACCAGCCCCGATTTACAGCTGATGCAACTGCTACTTCAGTGCTTGCCTGATATTCACTGTCAGCCCCTGCAAGACAGAGTGTAGGCAGAGGTACACTTTGCTCGTGTGTATCACGTGTGGCCCTTTCCTCTTGTGCAATTACATATACATCAGCACAAAAACAGCTATACGTCTTTGATTATATGTCTGGATTTTTTTTATACGTCCATCCATTTTCTTTTAATTTTGTTTCTTTATTTGCCTTGTTGATTCCTTTGTTAGCTTTACTTTTTACGTGTTATGTGTCTGATTCTGCAAGGCATTAGTTTTGTCCTTCTGTTTTATGTCTGCTTTTTTTTGTTTTTTGGTGATATTCCATTTTTTGGTTTTTTGGTGATATTCCATTTTTTGGTTTTTTGGTGATATTCCATTTTTTGGTTATATCATTTCTTTATTGATATATTGATGTTTTTGGCCATGCTATATTTCTTATATGTTTGTCTCTTTTGTCAGAGTTTATTAGTGGTTATATGTTTCTTTATTGATATCATTGACTGTTTTTGGCCATGATATTTTTTCTTATATTGTTTGTCTCTTTTGTCAAAGAAATTAGGTGAATTCAATAACATTGCTTTCTTCCAAAGTTATCTGAGGGAACACTGTTTTCTGTTTTTGTAACACTCACTCACTCACTCACTCACTCGAGGTGGCCCCACTGAGGGGGGCATAAGGCAAGCATAACTAAATTGTAACAAGAAAGGCATAAATAACAATAAATCATGTAGAACCAGCAATTTCTGCATGGTGGTTAGAAATGTAAACTGTTTGGTAGGGCAGGGAGACAGGGTGTGTTTCCCAGAGCAAGCTACCTCTGTGAGATTCCCAAGCTCTTTTGTGAGAATTTTGATCTTTTTTGTGAGATTTGCAAGCCCTGAATGAGACTTCTGAGCTCTTTTGTGATACTTTTTTTTTTTAGCTCTGTAGTGATAATTGTAAGTTCTTTTGTGAGATTTACAAACTCTTGTAAATTTTTATTTAGATCATTTGTTATGTTTCCAGACTCATTTCTGATAAATTTTGGGTTTGTATGAGATTTGTAAATTCTGTTATGAGATTTGTGACCTCTTTCACAGATTTCCAATCTCATAGTCATGGGGTTTCTTAGCTCTTTTGTGAGGTTTTTCCAGCTCTGAGTGGTTCCAATGCAGGATGTGAGGTTTCCTGGGCTCTGGGGGAAAAGACTGAGATCAGACCGCATGAAAGCATTATTCAATGTGAAGGCTGTGAAAGATCAGCCACTTGTTCTAATGCCATTATTGACAGATGATATCGATAAATACATAGAGCACTTGATAATAATCCTCATGGGTCCATAAAGTCATGGGCTTGGATTTTGGGCAGCAGTGTCTGGTCTATTAGGGGTGAGGATTTTTATGATCTCCCAGGTTAACTTCTGGTGCAGAGCTGACAGTGTCTAATTCTAATTCTTCCATGCATATATCACACGGGGCCTCGGTTTATAGTCTCATCCAAGGACTCTAGCCGGGAGTGGAGTCGGCACTGATGTTAACTCCAGAGGAAACAAAATCCTCTTGAAATCCGCATAATGGAGTGATCAACCAACTTGGGGGAGAAACTCAACCTGAAACCTGCATGTTAAAGCAATACACAAATATCAGTCATTTTCTTTGTTCCGAGAAAACGTTATCAATGGTAACTGATTTCATTTTATCATGGAATGTCCCCACTGTATATATTTACGACAAGATTTTATTCCTCAGCATATTCTTCAACCCATGTCCATGTTATAATTTTTTTTTAGAGGTTGATGAAATATAAATGTCGAAAAGTTCTCATGTCTCTCATAAGATTTGCAGGTATTTCTTGAAATTTCATGCACTGTCATTCACAAGTGTATATTGTGTATTTTTTTAAGAAATTGATATACTTAAAAATACTAGAGGTCGTGATGCTTTTGTTATGTCATTTCGCGATGAACTCTCGCTGTTCAGTTAGTATTGATATCATTTTTGGATATATTGCTAGCTGTTAGGTTTTTCTTATTTTGAATTCGTTTGTAATGCTACATTAACCCAAAAGGGGTCAAAGAAATTACATCCTGAATCTTGAGATCATAGCAAGGATGGAAACTGCATACATCAAGCAATTATTGGTGCGAAAAGCATTAAATCTGCCATGTAGGGTTATTTTGGGGGTGAGGGGTTAACGGGAGAGATTGGGGTGAAAGATGTGGGCAGACAGGACAGGAGTGGAGTGGGTCAGTGTCACTGGTGACGGCTGGCTACAGCCGTGACATGACAAGCACACTATTAATTAGACCGTAGATATTCTTCCTTCTCCTGCTTGTGCCTCTGTCCGTCTGTCTGGCTGGTTAGCTGATGCTTCTCTCTGTCTGTTGTCTGTCTGTCTGTCTTCTGTCTGTCTGTCTGTCTGTCTCTCTCTTCTCTGTCTTGTGTCTGTGTTGTGTGCGTGCTGTGTGTGTGTGTGTGTGTTGTGTGTGTGTGTCTGTCTGTCTGTCTGTCTGTCTGTCTGTCTGTCTGTCTGTCTCTCTGTCTCTGTCTCTGTTTCTCTCTCTCTCTGTCTATCTCTGTGTCTCTTCTCTCTGTCTCTCTGTCTGTCTCTCTCTCTCTCTCACTCACCAGGTTTACACACTTCTTTTTATTGAGGGGGGTGCTTTTCTTGTTTTTCCTTCCATTCCTTCTTTTTGTTTGTCTTTCTTTCTCTCTTTATCTCTTTAGTTTTTGATTTTGTTTTGGGTTGTTTCTTTTTTCCGGAATCTGCTAAACAAGCCACATACTTAACTTTTCTGGTGTGTGAATAAATCACACACAGAGACACACAAAGAGACATACAGACATTAACACACTGAAACACACACAGGGACAGACAAACACAGACACAGATACACAGACACACAGACGATCACTCACTACACATACATACATCACACACACTCACAACACAACATGACGTCTTTTTCCCTTTCTGTCTTACCCAATTACACACGCGCATACACACACACACACGTCACCTCGCACCGCACGCACCACACACACACACACACACACACACACACACACACACACACACACACACACACACACACACACGCACACATTTTTTCTTCATACACAGGATGTATTGACTGTATGATGAATGCACATTTTTTTCTTTAAATAAAAAAAGCACACAACAAAAAAGTAACGCCTTATATAAGAACCCTGTCAATACGACCTAAAGCCCTTCTCGTCTGTTATATCCATCAAAGTGTGTACCTTTCTGTCCTATCGATCTTCATTTTCCCCCGGAACTGAAGGAGAGAGAGAGAGAGAGAGAGAGAGAGAGAGAGAGAGAGAGAGAGAGAGAGAGAGAGAGAGAGAGAGAGAGAGAAGAGAGAGAGAGAGACAAGGCAAGGCAAATTCTTTTAAGAGAGAATGAGGAAGAGAGAGAGAGAGAGAGAGAGAGAGAGAGAGAGAGAGAGAGAGAGAGTGTGTGTGAGTGTGTGTGTGTGTGTGTGTGTGTGTGTGTGTGTGTGTGTGTGTGTGTGTGTGTGTGTGTGTGTGTGTGTGTGTGTAGGAGGGGGGTTCTGATTTATGGCAGAGACAACATTTTATTCAACACCACCCTGATACTTAGTGTCACCCCCTGTAAGATGGAGTAGGGGCAGATGTAGATTTTACCTCTGCATCTTGGCTCTGTCCTGTGGAATTGGGGATTCATTCATAGAGCTCAGATATATATGTCTGTCTAGTCTGTGTCAGTGTCTGTACGGTCTGTCCGTCTGGCTGGCTGGCTAGCTGTCTGGCTGGCTGTCTGTTTTTCTGTCTGTCTGTCTGTCTCTGTGGAATTGTTGATTATTTGATAGAACATGACTGTATGTCAGTGTTTGTTCTATCTCTCTGTCTCTTTGAGTGTTAGTTTCTTTTGGCTGTTTGTCTTCTCTTTTTTTCCTTTAATATGTTCTGGTCCTATTTTTGGTCTGTACCCTTTTTCTGAAATTGTCTTTGATTCTGACTCTCTCTCTCTGTCCGTGACTCTATTTCTGTCTCATTTTTTTCTTTGTCTGTATAGAAATTACATGGTGCATCAACATCACATTTCCCCTCCCTGGGACGTCGGGGGATCTTTCAGTATAACTTGCACCACCATCTTCTGGAAACTTTGAGGCCCGTTAGCTCAGTCGGTAGAACATCAGATTTTTTAGTCCCCAAATCGGAAAATCCGCTGGGACGTTAATTTGATCACAACAACAACAACTAGAAATTTTGTGCTGGAAATTTCCCCTTTTCTTTTGTTTCTTTACTTTTCCTTCACCTTTCTATCATCTTTCTTGCTTTTTCTTCTGCCTTCCTAGTTTAGTCGCAAGCAAATCTTTTAAATATTCTTTTTATTTCATCAAATGATGTCTTGCCTGTTTTATATTGTTTTTGCGTCTCGATAGGTACACAATGTCCATTCTGCAGTGTTATTTGCTCATATTATTGGCGTTTTCGTATGTACTATTTTTGTACATTGAAATGTCTGTTATGCTTTTCTACGCTTTTTGTTACCTAGTGATGATAATTTAGCGAAATGGTTGGAGTCCTCAGCACAGACTGGCGTCAATGACCTCACGGAATGGACTAGTTACGGTATTTTATCATTAGGTTTCATTGTGGGTTTTTTTCCAGACTGACGGTGTTGAATGGTTGAGAGGATTGGATGGTGTTAATGTGGAACAGGTGTGAATGTTGTTGGGTTTCTGACAATAAACAAGGTGATACCCTGATGATGGTCAGTGGGGCTGTAAACAACATGACATGAAGCGAACCTAAATTCCCAAAGGTTTGTTTTCCATGAATCGATTCTCAGTGTACATATTAAATGCTATGTCCTGATCTTAGAGATTTAGGAGGCCGCAGCATGGCTTTAATCCTGAAGGAGATATAAACTGAACTCAGAGACAAGACTCACGCCATTTGTCCAAAGTTTATCCAGACGCCATGGTTTGCGTGGTCAAACCCATACTCGTGCGGCCCCAGTTTCCTAACGAAGCCATGAAAGGAAGCCATCGTGTACCTGTCACGGTAGAAGACTTTGCCTTTGCCCACAGAGACTAACTGACGCACAGAAATCTTGATTATTCTTCAGACTGGTAATAACGAATTTTTCTCCTTGATGTATGATGATGAGAAGAGTTGATAGTTTGGCTGTTGATGAAGTATTAACATCTTATCCTGTCACGGCCTGAATGACACTGTGTACGTTCAAAGAAACATTTTTTGTTGCTTGCTCTTCTTGAATCTCTCCGTGTCTGAATGTCAAAAGCATAGCCAAAATTTCTCAAACAAAGGAACAGTGACGCGGTAGTGAAGTCAAGTTTTTTAAGGTTGTCTTTTTTCTTCTTTTTGTGTTCTTTGTGACTAATTTTCTTTCTTCAACATTTTGCTGCTGTTTTATCTGTGCGTATTATAAGTGACAAAGCTGGTTTTAAAAAAAGACATTTTGATGGGGGAAAATATTCTTAAGAGTGAAATATTGATTGACTTGATCAAATTATCTAGAAACCATTATGAAGAGGGCTTAATCCACACATTACTTAGTTAATAAACAATAATTGATGAAGCACAATGAAAAATGTTCTCTGTAAAATCTACCGAACATTAAAATCCAATGTACTTACACTTTCCTCTTATTTTTATTCACAAACGAATTTAAATTCACCACGAATAACTTCTAAGAAGAAAAGCGCACAGTTCAAAATCCTTTAAATTGAAAGTGACAACGGCCACAAGACATACCAAATCCTGAATAATTTATCACCGTTTTAGAAAGAAAAATTACAAAACAATTTACCTCGTGAGATTTGAAGTGCTGGGTAGAAAACGGAAAGGGTTATGTTCCCTGTCGGAATGGGCCACAAACAGGTGGCGCTCTGCAATGACCAGAAAATGGCGCATCATAAAACATCTGCTGTGATTGCTTCTGCTCTGGAATGACATCCTAATGCGCTGATAGTTGCTTGCTTGTCATCTTTATTCACTTAAAAAATATCCTATTCATTGGAGTGATTTTTTGGAGAAGCAGTGTCTAGTTTCCATTCATCCATTTCCCTCACGGCCTGAATGACACGTGTGTCTAATAAATGATGGTGTATGACGTTCAAAGAAATCTTCTGTAGTGATAGGGAGGGAGTGATAGGATGAGGGAAGGTGTGTGTGTGTGGTGTGTGTGTGTGTGTGTGTGTGTGTGTGTGTGTGTGTGTGTGTGTGTGTGTGTGTGTGTGTGTGTGTGTGTGAGACAGACAGACAGAGACAGACAGATAGAGACAGGCAGACGGAGAGATACAGAGAAATAAAGACATACAGAGACAGACGTAGACAAACAGACAGACAGAGAGGTACACAAAGACAAACAGAGAGACACAGAGACAGAGACAGAGAGGGGGGGGGGGAGGGAGAAGAGAGAAAGAGAGAAAAATAAGAGGAAAGTTTATTGCTTTAAAACTTTTAATCCATACAATAAGGTACACATCGCAGCGCGTTCATGACAGGATTTCAAGCACAGGACAGACAGACAGGCAGAGAGAGAGAAGACAGAGAGAGAGAAGAGAGAGAAGAGAGAGAGAGAGAGAGAGAGAGAGAGAGAGAGAAGAGAGAGAGAAGAGAGAAGAGAGAGAGAGAGGAGAAGGACAGAGAGAGAGAGAAAGAGAGAGGGGGAGAGAGAGAGAGAGAGAAGAGGAGAGAGAGAGAGAGAAGAGAGAGAGAGAGAGAGAGAGGGGGAGGAGGTGAGGGAGGGAGAGATTACCAAGAGAAACATAACAGCAAATAAGTTGTCGCAAAGAAAATTGGGAGTTTCCCTGCTCTTATCACAGACAGACAGAAGTCACACACAAACACGCACCACACACACACACACACACACACACACAAACACCACACACACACACACACACACACACACACACACACACCACACACACACACACACACACACACACACACACACACACACACACA
Source organism: Stramonita haemastoma (assembly GCA_030674155.1). Lineage (NCBI taxonomy): Eukaryota > Metazoa > Mollusca > Gastropoda > Neogastropoda > Muricidae > Stramonita > Stramonita haemastoma. Next base: position 28,803,308 of record CM060321.1, read on the forward strand.
CACACCACACACACACACACACACACACACACACAAAACCGCCACGACAAACAGACACACCACAGAGATGCTAACTGACGCGACAGAAAATCTTAATTATTTCTTTCAGACTAATAAATAACCGACTTTTTTTCTCTCTCTCTCCTTGATGTATGCTGATGGAGAGGAGTTGATAGGTTTGGCTGTTGATGAGGTATTAACATCTTATCCTGTTTTCCGAAAGCAGGATTTAAAAAAAAATGCCCATAAAATATCACGAGGATCATTATTTCAACAGCCTGAGCCGAGACGAGAAAAAGAAACACACACGCCAATAGTAATAACAAGATAATCAGTTTTTCAGGTTTTCCCTAACGGTCACAGACGCAGTAGCTAAGTAGATTTACAGCGTTTTAACTTCTACCCGTTTGGGTCCTTGAAGTCGGTGGTTCAAATCTCGGCTGCATTCATTTTATCTGAGTGAAATGAG
>CM060321.1:28808776-28811276 GCA_030674155.1 Stramonita haemastoma
ATCGACACATTACGTTTCAATGTGACGATTCTTTGACAATGCGTATTCTGCCAGTATTTCTGTTGTTTCCAGTCGGATTTTAAAAAATGTCAGACTGAGAGGGTTTTTCTTATATGTCTTACTCTATTTTGGGGGAAAATACATATCATGAATCATATCATAGGTTACCTGAAGTCGGAGAGTAGCTTCCTATGTGACGGACAAACTGTTGCACACGCAGCATTTGCCATTAGTGAACCTTGGTGTCCTGGCTGAGGAACATACAAAAAACAATCAGAGGTTATTTCTGAAACTCCTGTCATTCGATGTGTGCTTGTGAGCGCGTGCACACGAGCACGCGCGCGCGCGCGCACACACACACACCACACACACACACCACACACACACACACACACACACACACACACACACACACACACACACACACACACACACACACACAAACCACATTGACTTATCCACACACCTCCTCGCTCACTCATAAAACGCCCACGTCTCATTTTATCCTTCAGTAAACCTCCGTTAACGAAATTAAACATTTAATTCCATTAACCTTTCCTCATAAAATCCCATTTTCCCCTTTCTACGATCTTCCACCCCATAAAAACACCCTAACCGTTCGTTTGGGCGTATTTTTTTTATACAGTTTATTTATATCTGGCAGAAGACCAAAAAATCAAACCAAGCGAAAAGAATGACTGAAGGCAGACGACACTTCCGGAAGAGGGCAAAGATCAGCCACCAGGGGGCCCCAGGCAGAAATTCGATTGGTCCTCGCCTTTCAATTCTATTTAGTTCCGCGATTAATCTGCCCTTGCCTGCCAAATGGAATGCTGCCAATCGTGCCCGAAAGACCCTTAACGCGGGGACGCTTCGCCAGAGGGAGGGATTCCATTGTCATTCCATTCACAGATTTACTGGGGCGCACATTTGGTGGTGCACGTTTGTTAGACGTGACTTTGTGCACGTTTGTGTGTGTATATATATATATTTTATATATAGTATGTATGTATGTATGTATGTATGTATGTATGTATGTATGTATGTATGTATGTATTAAATGATATATGTGTATATTATTATATTTTATATCTATATATTTATAATTATATATATATATATATATATATATATATATATATATATATATATATATATATAAAAGTGTTTAGTGAGCACTGAAAAGAGCAAAGTCCTGGTCAACAGCACAAATAACATCCATGCTCAAATCTTCATGAATGGAGAACAGTTGGAAGAAGTGGACACCTTCAAATACCTTGGTGCCACTCTCACCAAAGATGGCCGCTCTGCAACAGGGATCAAGACCAGACTGACCATGGCAACATCGGCGATGGCAAAACTCAGCAAGATCTGGAAGAGCAAAAACATCAGTTTCCACACCAAGATGAAAATCTTCAAGTCCCTAATTATGTCCATACTGCTCTACGGCTGTGAAAGTTGGACTCTGACAGCTGAAACCACCAAGAGAATTCAAGCATTCGAAACAAAATGCTTCAGACGCCTCCTTGGGATCTCATGGAGGGATCACAAGACCAATGACTTTGTGCGGGGCCAAGTTACACAGCTGGCAGGCCCCCAGGAACCCCTCCTGTCAATACTAAAAAGGGGAAGCTGTCTTGGTGTGGGCACGTCACCCGACACAACACGCTGCCCAAGACTGTTCTTCAGGGAACCTTGGAAGGGGACAGACGCAGAGGAAGGCAACCCAAGAACTGGATGGACAACATCAAGGAGTGGACAGGGATGGACAGCGCAACGCTGATCCGCAGGGCAGAGGACCGGCCTGGATGGAGGAGAACAACGTCATCAACATCCTCATGTCTCCTCTACGACCATTTGGTCAGGAGAATGAGGTGAGGTGAGGTGAGGTGAGGTGAGGTGAGGTGAGGTGAGGTGAGGTGATATATATATATATATATATATATATATATATATATATTATATCTTCGCCCCTGCCGATACACGCAGGATGCGACTGCATGTGTATTCACATGCCTGCACAAACACAGATACTCAAACACAGACAGACATCACACCACCCCATAGCACATCCCACCACACCACACTACACTACACTGCTCTACACCCCACCATGTCTCATCACAACATACACACCACACACACACACACACACACACACACACACACACACACACACACACACACACACACACACACACACACACACACACACACACACACACGCGCGCGCACACACAACAAAGTGGATATGTCCAATACTCCACAAACTTGCAAAGAAAATACTGCATGATATTTCGCTAGAATATTATCACGCTTGCATGTTTATACACTCAGCACTGTTCTTATGCTGATCTAGAAATGCCAGATATTCAGTTTTTTCTTTGCTTTTTTTTTTTTTTGGGGGGGGGGGTTGTTGATGTTGTTGCTGTTGTTGTTTTTGGGGGGTTGTTGCTGATACCTTATGGAGAGTGACTACACGGCGTGTTATCCCACACAT
>CM060321.1:28818776-28836276 GCA_030674155.1 Stramonita haemastoma
TCTCTCTCTCTCTCTCTCTCTCTCTCTCTCTCTCTCTCTCTCTCTCTCTCTCTCTCTCTCTCTCTCTCTCTCTCTCTCTCTCTCTCTCTCTCTCTTCCTCCTCACAAAAATCACAAAAATTGACAAAGATATGTAATCACACATGCCAACATTCACGCACATTTACACAAATGGGTAAGGGAGACATAGAAAGAGATAGGCAAACTGAGAGAGAAAAGGAGAAGAGAGAGAGAGAGAGAGAGGAGAGAGAGAGAGAGAGAGAGAGAGAGAGAGAGAGAGAGAGAGAGAGAGAGAGAGAGAAGAGAGAGAGAGAGAGAGAAGCAGAGAACCGACGAACAGACAAGACAGACAGACATACAGAAAATGAAAGAGAAAAGAGAACAGCCAGAGAGACAGGAACAAAGAAAGAGAGCAAGAGCAAGGGGGAAACGACAGAGAAACGACAGAAAATAGACAAAGACAGGTAGAGTGAGGAACAGAAAACAGGGAGACAGACAGACAGACAGACAGAAAGACAGGGACAGAGGAGAGACAAACATTTATACAGACCACTAAACCAAGAGAGTGAAAGTAAGGACGGGTAGACGAAGAGTGGGGGGAAAGTTGCAAGGGACTGCTGTGGAATAGTTTACTGTCTTGTTTCAAAGCTGGATGTTTTCACAGACAGATAGTCAGTATGTCAGTGGTGAGCAAGCAAGGGAAATCCAGCGGAAACTTGAGCAGACAGCCCTGTCTTCACCCTTGAAGTAGCTAGCCATGTGTCACCCCCATGGTGTAGTTTACACAGCTCTTGTCTCTGAAACCAGGTCTCCATGTCTGGGATGTTTCCCTGCGTTGTCTGTCTAGTCTATCAGCTCACTGTCTGTCTGTCTGTCTGTGTAACTGTCTGTCTGTCTGTCTGTCTGTGTAACTGTCTGTGTGACTGTGGCATGCACGTAGTTGAGAGGAGGAGGCTGTTTCAATTCCAGCAGCTGAGAATGGACACTATAGCCGAGTGGTTCAGAGCCTTTGACTTCAATTTCATGAGTCCTTGAAGACGCTTGTTCGAATCTTGGCTGCAATGTCTGGTAATTCAGTTTTGGGGGATGGGTACACTCTTCCAGGTTTAGTCTACATAACACGCAGACTTGCTGCTGCCTTGATTTAAAAAAAAAGTTATATAGTCATGCAGATAACCAAATAGGCACAGCTAGATCTGATAAAGTTTGTCAGGGTTTGATGGGTTGTGGAAACAAACGCCTGGAGAGAACTGGGCTCCACAAGGTTCAACTTGCCTTAGAGACATGGCCTGATAGAAAGCCAGTACAGTGCCCTGATGTCTCCTTGGGGAGTTATGGAAGAAGAGAGTGCAGAGAAAGCTGACAGCTTGATGTGAAGAAGCATCTTACGATAGGTTTACGCCAATTTGTGCATTTGGATGAGACTATAAACCCAGTTCCCTTGTGCGAACATCTGGCGCACAGGTTAAAAGCACGTTCTGTCGCATCAGAGGAGCAGGCCATTTTGTGCCGGTAGGCGCGGATGACAATATAATAATAAAAATACCATGTATACAGGAGTCGTGTTTAGACACCATCCCTGAAGAAAAATCGGGGAGTTGGAGTCCCCAGGGTGGTTCAAGGCTGAAGGCTTATATGGCAACGTTCTGGCGGCTCCTGCAATAGCACTGGAACCATTCATTTCCTCAACTGCCTTTTCAATGGACCATTCCAGCGACGGGGAGAAGGGGGGGGGGGGGGGGGGGGGAGGGACTGCTGCATGGGTAGCAGCTTGCCTTCCATACTTACCGAGACTTTTCACTTTAGAGCCTAGAGCACAACTCCATGGTCTTCCGAGACTTACAGATGCCTACTACTATATACTAATCTGTACATTGAAACCAAGAATTCTCTGTCTGCCTGCCTATCTGTCTGACTCTGTCTGTCTGTCCCTGTGGGTATACCAGGGGGTTGTCAGTATAAATAGCATCCCCACCTTCTGAAAATTTTATGTTAGGAATTCCCTTTTTCTATCCCTCTCTTTGTTTCTGTCTTATTCCTTTTCATCCTGTCACCTCTATCTGGTCTATTTTCTGCCTTCTTGGTCCGTTCTCTCTCTCTCTCTCTCTCTCTCTCTCTCTCTCTCTCTCTCTCTCTCTCTCTCTCTCTCTCTCTCTCTCTCTCTCTCTCTCTCTCTCTCTCTCTCTCTCTCTCTCTCTCTCTCTCTCTCTCTCTCTCTCTCTCTCTCTTCTCTCTCTCTCTTTTTAAACCAGAAAAACATAAAAGATAACGGTTCTTTACTATGCCAAACTCGGATGCGCCGGGCATGTCATGTCAGGCAATTAACGGCAGCGCAATGCATTTTCGCTCATAATGACAGAAAACGATAGTTGCTGTCTTAAGAAGTTTGTCTGTATGTTTTGTTTGTTTGTCTCTGTCTGCCTTTCTGTCGAACTGCCAGTTTGTCCATCTTCCTGTCTTTGCCTGTATTATGTCTGTCTGTTTCGAGCACAAGGTAATATTCTGTCTCACGTTGGGTGTAGGGGTAAACTTCAGAAACGCATGATGAATGCTGGTGACTGGGAACATGAGTGGATTCACACAGAACTCTGCTGTTACATCAGGATAACCACACAGACGCTGGCTCACCTCAGGTTGATGGAAAGCGGCCATGATTATGGCCAAGATGACGGCCAAGATTGTGGCCACATGCCTCTACAAGTTCAGTCACTGATCAATAAAAGCTAACAAACACAAGCTTGCGTGCCTTCATCATGCAAACTTGTGTGCGTTTGATATAAAAAGTTTTTCGTGTAAACACTGCATTTATGCTAGTGTGCATGTAGAGGCGTGTGTGTGTATGTGTGTGCATGCAATGGCTTGTTTATTTATAGGTTGGAATCACTGTGATTAAAGAAAATTGTGGCGAAATAGCTACAAATGTCACACACATCCACACGCACGTATAGACACGCGCGCGCGTGCACGCACGCATGCACGCACCTACACATTCACGCATACCCACAACCACACACGCACGCGCACACACATATGCATACACACATACACACACGCACGTTTGCACACATACACGTATACACACACCCCCCACACACGCACGCACACACATACACACACTCACACACACGTACACGCACATGCATACATATACACACGTGTGCGCTCATGCATGAACGCGTGTACACACATACACACATCTTGCGCACACGTTAAATCCTGTTCCGCTTTTCGAAAGAGTAGGCTATTGTGTGCCGGTGGAAACACTCGACAAAATTTACAAATACAGAATTCACACGGGGACTTGCTGTAAAAAAGTACGTGAGTGCTTATTCCATTATCCTCGATATAAAAGAATAAATAAAATAAAAATAACACACACACACACACACCACACACACACACACACACACACACACACACACACACAAACCACACACACACAAACACACACTCACACACACGCACACACGCACGCACGCGCGCACGCGCGCACACACACACGCACGCACGCACATAGGAAGAGAGAGAGAAAGACCAGAGACAGAGGGGAAGATCTAAGAACATTTTTCTGTCATCTCCAGAGTTGAGTTGAGTTACCACATGATGATCCTAGCATGCAATGAGTCTGCTGGGGTGAGCTGTGTCATTGCATCACTACTGGTGCATCAGCATCGGTGGTCTAGGTGGTAACGCGCCTTGCCTAGAAAGCAAAAAAGTCCGGGTCGGAGTGTGCGGTGGTTCGTATCCCGTTTGGGCCCAAAACTTTTCCCCACCCATTAGACCCTGAGTGGTGGTCTGGGTGCTAGTCTTTCGGATGAGACGATAAACTGTGTGTTACACATCACTATTTAGCGCACGTAAAAGAACCCACGGCAACAAGGGGGTTAACCCTGGCAAAATTGTGTAGAAAAAAGCCACTCTGATAGGGACATAAATACAGTTGCATACAGGAAAAAGAAAAAAATAATGGATAGGCGCTGCCCTAGCTGCACTTGTGGCGACGCGCTTTCCCAGGGAACAGCAGCCCGAGTTTCACGCAGAGAAGTCTGCTGTGACATAAAGTGGTACAAAATTCAAAAATACAAATACACTTTGCACACATCTTATGTCATGTCGGGCATCAGCAGCTTACATGGTCTGCATTTAGTTTTCTTCTGTTTTTGTGTCTGTTGTTCCATCCGTCTGTCCGTCAATCTATCTGTCTGTCTGTGTGTCTTTCTATCTGTCTGTCTGTCTGCTACCTTTTTTTATTGTTTGTTTTGTTCGTTTGTGTGGGTTTATTTATTTTATTCATTTATTTATTCTTCTTTTTCGAGGATAATGGAATACGCACTTATGTGCTTTTTTTACATCCAGTTCCTGTGTGCACGCAGTTTTGTAAATTTTGTCATCCGTTCCCACCGGCACACAATGGCCTACTCTTCCGAAAACTGGAACGCGTATTAACGTGTGCACAAGATGTTCTGCGAGCGTTCGCGCACGGGACCTCGGTTTATAGTTTCATCTGAAGGACTTTTTTTTTTGGGGGGGGGGGGGGGGGGGTTGGAGACAGCAATGATGTTAACTCCGACTTGACACCAGTTCACGGTCGGGGTAAGACGTGTTTCGCAGCGCTCCGGCCAAATGGTCTGAACTCAACTTGCAGTGTCGCTAGTTCATACGACAGAAAGAAGATGTGCATTGAAGGGGCGTGGCTTTTGTAGAGACAGCAACTACTGAGGAGAGTTTGTGCGATGCATAAGACTGAAAAAAGAAACTGACTGGTGTTATTTACCTGCGATTTTCCTCCTTTTTTATTGTGACGGAAAGACGGTATGTTGATTGCTTTTTTACTGTCGACTTTTTTTTTCTTTTCATAACATACAACTTAAGTGGCTGATAAGAGAAGAAATAGCACAACGAATTTCGAGTCGTTAGCTGTTGCTAGAAGACAGATCGCAATGGCACCACCGAAAAAGACACCGCCCACTAGAAACAAAAAGCGCCAGCACAGGCCAAGCAGTGGCTCCGTTGGCAGTGAGAAAAACACTGACACGCACTTTGATCCTTTGAAGAGTCAAACAGTCGAGGAAAAAAACAAAGGGAGGGAAAGATCCTTAAGTAAGAAACGAAAAACGACAGACCAACAACAACAAAAAATCACTAGCTTTACCAACAATGGAGATAGCAGCAAAACACAAACGGAAGGGGAGGGGGCGGACATCATGGAGGGCAGTGACGATCAGAATTCAACAGTGGTTACTATTCTAAGCAGAATGGAGAAGTTTATGGAGGATAACAGAAAAGAAAATATTAACGTCAGTTTTCAACTTGACAAAATTCTTTCAGAAATTTTTGACATAAGAAAAGAAAACGATTTTCTGAGAAAGAAAATAGAAACACTTGAAAACAGAAACGGTGATCTAAGTAACGACATAAGTCGGTTTCAGAAAGAACTCAAACAGGAAAGAGAACTAAGAAACTCTTTAGAACAATACACAAGAAAAGATAACGTGAAAATCATGAATTTACCTGGAGACTCAGACCGAGAAAGTTCAGAAGAGACAGAGAGAAAAGTGGTTGAGTTTATTCAGCAAAAACTACAGCTCCCATCTTTCCAGCATCAGGACATTAGTGTAGCCCATCGAATAGGGAAATTTTCAGCAGGGAGAAACAGACCCATCGTTGTGCGTCTTGTGAGAAGGAAAACAAAAACACAGATCTTTAAAAATAAATATATCTTAAGACAGGGGAAGTGTAACGTTTTCATCAGTGAGGATCTAACAAAACTGAATGCGCAAAGACTGTCGGAAATAAAACGCCACCCTGTTGTTATGTCTGCTTGGTCTTTTCAGGGAAAACTGTTCTGTAAACTAGTAGACCTCAGGGTGCTGAACATTGAAGATGGGGATATCGATAAGATTGACAGGTTATTGATTGAATCTCCCACGGAGTCTATCCGAAGCCAACGATTCCCTCATCGCGCAGGAGAGAAGTGGTCAGACAGACCGGTACACAGAGGGAGAAACAACCAGGCGAGGGGAGTTGACAGAGGAGGCAGCCGGACACCCGGGGCTTCACACCTTCCACCGCGCAATGTGGGGCCAGGGGCAGTGCAGACGGGAGGTGGCGGCGGTCAGGGCAGGCAGCCTGTCTGCAGTCGGGAGGGCCAGGTCAGCAGCAGTGGGACAACCGGCAGCGGTGCAGCAGCCAGGAAATCCACGCCTGTAGCAAAGGAGGGGCAGCAGCGGGGTGCGGACTACGGGCGGTCCCAGCAGGCGGCAATGTCTCAGGAGCCACAGGACTTTTCTCCTCCTCCGCTGCTGACCATGTCTCCTGACCTGTCCTGCAGAGCGGAGGATGAAGTGGGCAGCCCCGGATCTGAGGGCGACATGGGGGTGTTTGATGAGGTCTCCCACCTCTGATGCCTGACTTCCTGGAAAACATGCAGTGCCCACAAGAACGAGGCTGGAATCCAAAAGCAGATTGTGGAGTCAAGAGACTGAACCAGAATGTGGGATTTCCTCCAAACGCCTCCTGCTCGCGCTTGTGTGTGCGTGTGTGTGTGTGTGTGTGTGTGTGTGTGTGTGTGTGTGTGTGTGTGTGTGTGTGTGTGAGTGTGTGCGTGCGTGCGTGCGTGCGTGTGTGTGTGTGTGTGGTGAGAGTGTGTGTGCATGTGCGTGCGTGTATGGTGTGTGTGTGTGTGTGTTTGTGAGTGAGTGAGTGGTGTATATATGTACGTGCGTGCGTGCGTGCGTGCGTGTGTGTATATATGTATGCGTGCGTGTGTGAGCGTGTGTATGTATGCGCGGGCGGGCGGAATTATCATCCAATGTCCCACATGATTGCTTGCCTGTACACAACCGTACCGACGCTTTTTTCGGTCTCCGAATCTTGGCAGTTGCGTTAATGTTCGTTACTCTTTGTACCGACTATAACAATAGAGGGGGGGGGGGGGGCGGGACACTGTGAATGTGGGGGGGGGGACGGGACACTGTGAATGTGGGGGGGGGGGACGGGACACTGTGAATGTGGTGTTAGGCTCCCGGTCTGGCGTCGGGGTTTCGGGTCGCTGTGGACACCCCCATTCGAAGATTTTATTTGTTTGCTTCTTTTGTGAGTGTTTTGTCTCCTGTGAGGGCGTTGGTACCGATCCCGCCAGCCGGGATTTTTTCCGGTGGGTGGATGGACCATGGACCATCCATGGTCGGTCGAATGTTGAGTGGGGCGGCGCTGATGTTGGCTCCGGAGGCGGGATCCTCTTGTGCGAGACTCGCGACGCGTCGGCGGATCGTGAGCGCATCGCTGTGACCACTAGGCCTAGGCTGTCCCGTCCACCCTCGGCGTGGGAGGACCTTGTAGCTCTAGTGGAGGATGTGAAGACGACAAAAGGAAAAATGATAATGATAAACGCGTTGTCTGTTACTGAGGTTGTCCCATGAACGCATGTGTGTATGTGCGCAAGTTGTTATATGCATGTGTTGGATAGAGCGAGCAAGCGAGCGGGCGAGAGAGAGATGGTTTTTTGATATTATTGTTATAATCACTGCTAGTCGTCGTAGTGAAAGTGTTGATATTGGAGGTGGTGGTGGTGGTGGGGGTGATGACGGTGGTGGTGGTGGTAGAGTGATGGTACATGGTAACAGTAATCGTGGTAGCGGTGGTGGTGGTGGTGGTGGTAGTAATAGTTGTAGTAGTAATAGTGGTAGATGGTGGTGGTGGTGGTAGTGGTAGTAGTGGTAGTAGTTGTGGTGGTAGTGGTAGTGGTGGTAGTGGTGGTGGTGGTGGTAGTAGTAGTGGTAGTAGTAGTAGTAGTAGTAGTAGTAGTAGTAGTAGTAGTAGTAGTAGTAGTAGTAGTAGTAGTAGTTGTAGTGGTGGTGGTGGTGGTAGTAGTAGTGGTAGTAGTAGTAGTAGTAGTGGTAGTGGTAGTGATTGGTGGTGGTGGTAGAAGAAGTAGTAGTAGAAGTAGTAGTAGTATTTGTAGTAGTGGTAGAGGTAGTAGCAGTGGTGGCAGCGGTGGTGGCAGCGGCAGTAGTAGAAGTAGTAGAGGGGGTGGGGTGATGGTGGTGATGGTGGTGGTGGTAGTTTTAATGGTAGTAGTAGTAATAGTGGTGGTGGTGGTGGTGGTGGTGGTAGTGGTGGTGGTAGTAGTGGTGGTAGTAGTAGTAGTAGTAGTAGTAGTAGTAGTAGTAGTAGTAGTAGTAGTTAGAATGCTGCACATAAAGGAAAGTGAAGTACTATATTAAATGGATTATGAACCAACGCGACACAGACCATTGACCATGATCGGCGTTCAAGTGTGGTTTTCCTGTGCTATGTGCACTTTTAAAGTTTTGAATTTATTACTTGTCTTGTTACCGCCTTTTTGTTTTGCTTTTTTCTTGTACACAGTTTGCATGTTTAATGCTTATGGAGACAATCAAGGTATTTTTCTTCAGGCCATATTGGAAGAGCCATTGCTATCTGATATCCAGCTATTTTCAACTGTAATAAAAATACATGGATAGTATTTCCCTTGTATCACTAAACTGCCAAGGATTAGGTGATGCTAAAAAGAGACGTGATGTATTCCAGTATCTGAAGCAAAAGTCGCACTCAGTTTTTTGTCTACAAGATACACACTTTACTAAGAAAATAGAACCGTATGTGACAGCGGAGTGGGGCTACAAGTGTATATTTTCTTCTAATAGCTCAAACTCCAGAGGAGTGGCCATAATGTTCAATAATACTTTTGAATTTAAGATAAAAGGGGTGCACAGAGACCAGGATGGGAACTTTGTGATAGTTTTATTTAGATATATGGAACAGGATCTGCTTCTTGTTAATGTTTATGGACCTAACAGAGACACTCCTGAATTCTATTTACACTTAAAAGATGTAATTAAAAGTTTTAAAACACGCAATGTTATCTGTGTTGGTGATTGGAACCTTGTCTTAGATCCATCCCTTGATTACAATAATTATAAACATACTAACAACCCTAAAGCTCGAGAAAGTGTGCTGAATATGATTGAAGAATTACAGTTGTCAGACATATGGAGGGAATACAATCTCGACTGTAAAAGATTCACTTGGAGAAAGACAAATCCTTTAAAACAAAGCAGATTAGATTTTTTCCTTCTCTCTGAGTACCTTATATTTGCTGTTGAAATGCCTGATATTCACTATGGTTATCGATCAGATCATTCTATGATTAGTCTGAGATTGAAATTTGGTAAACAAAAAAAATGCATGACATACTGGAAATTCAATAACTCTCTCCTCAAAGATAATATATATACAAAAGAAATTAATGAAACTATTAACAGTGTTATCGGAGAGTATGCTGTTGATCACTATGAGAAAGAACATCTGGAAGAAATTTCTGAAACCAACATAAAGTTAACAATTCCTGAAAACGTGTTTCTAGATTTTCTTATGATGAAAATTAGAGCAAAGACAATAGCATATGCAACAAAGAAAAAGAAGGAAAGAGAACAAGAAGAACAAAAGCTAGAAAATCAAATCAAGGAAGTAGAGCAAAAAATAAACAAAACAGATCATGACATTCAACAATTAAATGATTTCAGTAGTGAACTAACAGCAATTAGAGAGGTTAAAATGAAGGGTGTTCTACTCAGATCAAAAGCAAGATGGGTGGAAGAAGGAGAAAAAATCACAAAGTATTTTTGTAATTTAAAAAAAAGGAATTATATCAGCAAATATATGCCAAAGTTGGTTTCAAATGAGAAAGAGTTATATAGGTCTGATGATATTCTTTCGGAAGTTAAGGAATTTTATGAAGACTTATATAAAGAACGGAAAGTGAAAGAATATGAGTTTAAAGATCTAGTCTCAGAAATCCCTAAGCTATCAAGTGAAGAAAAAAAAATCGCTTGAAGGTGAGATAACATTGGAAGAAGCTGGACGGGCTCTCAGAAATATGAAACATGGGAAAAGCCCCGGCTCTGACGGGTTTACTTCAGAATTCTTCAAGGTTTTTTGGAAACGACTTGGTTCTTTTGTAGTTAGAGCTTTAAATAGATCCTTTAAAGATGGGGAATTAACAAATACACAAAAAGAAGGAATAATTACATGCATCCCTAAACATGACAAACCAAAAGAATTCATCAAAAACTGGAGGCCAATATCCTTACTTAATGTTGTCTATAAAATAGGTTCATCCTGTATAGCTAATCGAATAAAAACAGTTCTTCCTAGACTCATTAATGAAGATCAGACAGGATTTATGTCTAACAGATATATAGGAGATAATATAAGATTGTTGTATGATCTAATGAGCTACCTAAAAATGAAAAACCTTCCAGGTATGTTAATTTCCATTGATTTTGAAAAGGCTTTCGACTCTTTAAGTTGGCAGTTTATTTCAAAAGTATTTAAATCATTTGGATTTGGAAAAGATATACTTCGTTGGATTTCAACTTTCTATAGAAATATTAAGTCTACAGTAATAGTCAATGGACAGTGTTCCTCCTGGTTTAATATACACAGAGGATGCAGACAGGGTGACCCAATATCTCCATACCTATTTATTCTCTCGGCAGAAATTCTGGCAATTATGATAAGAGAAAACCCAAACATAAAAGGTATTTATGTTAATAATACAGAATACAAGTTGTCACAGTTTGCTGATGATACACAGCTGATAAATAAAGGTGACAGCATATCATTTGAACAGACCATGAAAACTTTAAACTTATTCGGAAATGTAACTGGACTTTTTATGAATACAGAGAAAACAAAAGTAATATGGCTTGGGAGCAAAACCTTTTCTGATGTAAGGTATATGACCCATTTAAAGTTAGACTGGAACCCCAAACAGTTTAAGATACTTGGAATATGGTTTACACCGGATTTGTCAGAATGTGAAAAACTAAATTATGATAACAAAATTACAGAAGTAAGAACTTTATTCAACATCTGGATAAAAAGGGATATTACACCTATTGGTAGAGTGGCAGTGCTAAAATCTTTAATTCTATCTAAACTGATATATCTCTGGATCCTGTTACCGAATCCACCAAATGATTATATAGATATGCTTCAGAAATTGTGTTTTAAGTTTGTGTGGAAAAACAAACAAGACAGAATCTCGAGAAAAACCACAGTCAAACACATAAAACATGGAGGATTGGGAATACCATCTCTAAAACAATATACTATGGGGTTAAAACTTATGTGGATAAGAAAACTTAAACTAAATAATCCTAAATGGAGTTCCATAATTGAAGTGATTTGCCCTTTTGTCAAAGATCTGGACAAATATAGTTACTTTATACCCATTAGAAGAAAATGTTCAAACACATTCTGGTTTGACACATTCCACGCATACAAAATGTTTGGCAGGAAAGTCAAAATTGTTAATTCTGAAGATCTTTTGGCTGAAAACATATTTTATAATGAAAATATTAAAGTTGGTGGAAACTTTTTTCATGTAAAGGAATGGATAGAAAAGGATATATATCGAATTGCAGATTTAGTTGACGAAAATGGAATTTTTTTGACGTACGACCTTTTTAAGAAGAAATATGATATCAGGACAAATGTTATTACATATCTAGGCTGTGTTCAAGCAATTAAAAGGTATATTCGTACAACGGGTATTAATATGGATAATAATACATCAAACAACCTCCAAAAGGCTTTGAACTTGATTTTGACTGTTAAAAAAGGAACACGCCCTTATTATGATATTCTGGTTGCAGATAACATTCTGCCAAAGTGTTGTGACAAGTGGAACAAAACAATACCAAGGGATCTTAACTGGATAAAGGTTTTTGACAAGGTGCATAAGATAAAAGAAATTAAAATGAAATGGTTCCAGATACGACTGATCCACAAAATTCTAGCTACAAATAATATTCTTGAAAAAATGAAAATTGTTGAAAATGATAAATGCACATTCTGTACTTCTGAGAAAGAAACTGTTGACCATCTATTCTATGCTTGCAGCAAAACTACTTATTTTTGGACAGAATTGCAAAACTTTCTTCATAAAAATTGTGCCAATACACATGGTCTAGTGCTGTCAAAAGAACAGATTTTATTTGGATTTGATTCTCGATCAAAAGGAGATGAAATACTAGACGAAATACTAATCACTGCAAAATTTTTTATATACAAATGTAGAGTACAAAAAGCGGCACCTATGTTTTCGGTTTTTAGAAAGTATATGACAAAACAATATCAAATTAAAGAATATATTGCCAAAACAAACATGACTTATAGTGTATTTGCAGGTAAATGGCAACATTACAAACAACTAGTTGATGATGGGTAGATACATTTTGAAGAAACTGGTTTTTTGTTTGTTTGTTTGTTTTTTGTGTTTTCTGCATTGTTTTTTTTTATGTAATACGTAGCATCGCTACATTGCTTATTTTGTAAAACAACTGAAAATTCACTTGGGGTATTCTCGAATGTAATCTGTGTACTCTCTCTTATTTTCTTCTTTTTTTTCCCGACTGTTTGTTTGGTTGTATCTGTTATATCCATACTCTGAATATATTGCAAATTGTTACTCTATGTCATGCAAACAAATAGTAAAAATTGTTGTGTGTGTTTTTGTTTTTGTTTTGTTTTTGTTTGTTTTTTGTTCTGTTTTGTTTTGTTTTTGTTTTGTTGTTGTTGTTGTTGTTGTTTGTTTTTGTTTCTTTTGGATAACATTATAACTTGGCTCATTTGCAATGTTCAAATCATTTAGAGTGCAATGTACATTTGAATGTTTGAATCACTTAATAGTATACGATTAATTCAATTGGAAAGTTTTAATAATTTGGAATGTAGTATATATTTGGTTTATTGCAAATGTTGCTATCATTTGAAATGTAATGCATATTTGGATTATTAAAAAAAAAAAAAAAAAAAAAAAAAAAAAAAAAAAAATTATACGAAAGCAAAAAAAAAAAAAAAAAAAAAAAAAAAAAAATGATGTTAACTCCAGAGGAAAAATACTCTTGGACGAGATTCGAACCCGGCTCAGCAGATCACGAGCGAATCATTGTGATCACAAGGCTATCCCACCCCCTTTGTCAGTGTGTATGTGTGTGTGTGTGTGTGTGTGTGTGTGTGTGTGTGTGTGTGTGTGTGTGTTTGTGTGCGCGCGCGTGCGTGCGTGTGTGTGTGTTTGTGTTTTCATACATCGTGTTGGTTTTTCCCCTCTTTCATCAAAGCTGGGAACTAGGTGTAAGGAACCGTGCTGATGTGTTTACAGTAGCCCTGGATTTGATGGGAAGAGTGCTCTTTCTCTCTCTGTCTGGCTGGCTGGCTGGCTGTTTGTCAGTTTGTCGGTCTGTCAGTCTGTTTGTCTGTCTTTGGGTCGATCTCTGTATCTCTCTCTCTCTCTCTTTCTCTATGGTTCTCTTTTATTTTCTTGTCAATCTGTTTTCCTATCTGTCTCTGACTTTGCATTTCTGTCTCCATCTCTTTCCTGTTTGTCCCCATCTCTTTCCTCTCTCTCTCTCTCTCTCTCTCTCTCTCTCTCTCTCTCTCGGAGCTGAACAGTCGATTTCTGCGTGAAGTCGACCATTATTACCTCTGTAATCAACGGTCAATTACAGCAGACACAGAGTGACCCACGTCCCCATATTGGTCAAGCAGACTGGTGAAGGACCATGCCAGCGGCAGCGCTAGACTTTAGGGCAAGATGTGGCTGCTTCATAGCAGTCTTTCAAGCCTTTATGTTGAAGCGAGCAAGGCAGAAGAGAGCCATGTACTTCGCCATGCTGAAATTGACACGCAGAACAGACGGTGTCATGGTAGGCCTGCTCCTCTCACTTCTGTTTTGGGGCGGGCTACTTCTTCGATGCGGCGACATTGAAAGCAACCCAGGGCCCAACCCATCCCAGGGCAAAGAAAACATGCGACAGGCTCGACTGACGACGACCACACGTTCAAGCAGCAACAGGACGAGCATGGAGCGATCAGGCAACCCTTTGGGCGGCGCTGCCCCTGAGACACCCACTTTGCCTACTCTGGCTGATATGCAGGGCATGTTCCAGGACCTAAGCACGCAGCTGAACACCAGGTTCGCAGAGGTCAAAGATGACATCCGATCCCTGCATGAGGATTTTGGGGCCATGCAGGACGAGCTGAGGGCCTGAAGGAGGAGGTCACTGGACTTCACCAGCAGAACCAGGAGCTGCGGAAGCAGAATGAAGACCTGGCGGAGAAGGTGGAAGCCCTGCAGAGGAAGACAGACGATCTGGAAGGGAGGTCGAAGAGGAACAATCTCATCTTTTATGGCATGCAGAGGAACGACCAGGAGACTCCAGCCGAGTGCGAAGGTATGGTGAGGGACCTCATCACAGACACTCTAGAGGTGGCACATGTGGAGTTTGATAGGGTCCACCGCATCAATGATAAACCTGACTCACCTGTCATTGCTAGATGTGTATTTTACAAACAAAAACTGGAAGTACTAAAAGCAAGAGGAAAACTAAAGGGAACTAAAGTTTTTGTTAGTGAGGATTTCACTAAGCCTGTGAGGGAAATGAGGAAGAGATTAGCACCTCATTTAAAGAAAGCTAGAGGAGACGGAAAGCGGGCCACGATGGTCTATGATCATCTTCTGATTGACGGACAAAAGTGTACTATCAATCAGAATGACCAGCTGGTGAAGATAAGATAGGAGGCTGGCCGGCCCTTTTTTGATGTGGGTACCTTTATAGAGGGAACGATTAAAAAGAAAGCACCGCCTGTACCGCCTGTACCGTTGCTGAACAGGGCGAGTGACGTGCAGTTAGCACGTGCTGATCATGGGACAGTTAACACGCTGTGCTCTGCCACTTGTGCAACCAACACATCCTTTCAAAATGTAAACAGTAAAAACGTGTTGAATGGTTCGGATGTTTTGGTACACGAAGATGATGCATGTAATAATGCTTCCCTGTCTGATGAAAATGGTGTACAAGTATTCTCCCTTGTAAATAATAAATTTCAATTCTTTTCCTTTCTTCACTGGAATGTGAATGGGTTACTTCCAAAACTGAATGATAAAGATTTTGTATCATTTGTATGTTCCTTTGATTTTGTATGCTTGGTGGAAACTTTTGTTGAGAACTTTTATTCTTCCGTGTTTGTGGGCTATGATGTTTTTTGTAAACCTGCCATCAAACTTTCTGCCCAAGGGAGGCGATCTGGGGGTCTTTTGTGTATGGTTCGTCACAAGTTTAGTTCCTTTGTCAAATTATTAGATATTGATTCAGATAATTTCTATGCTTTTGTACTGGACAAATCTCTTTTTGGCACTGTTAAAAACATTTTATATGTATGTGCATATGTTCCACCAATAGACTCACCATACTATAATTACTCTGATATTGATAATGGCATAACTTCATTGGAAGAATTTATATGTGATTGTATTTTCTCTGAAGATGATGTTGACATTTTACTGAGTGGTGACTTAAATAGTAGAGTTTCAAATGTGTCACAAGATATAGAGGAAGATGTTTTGTTTTTTGATAACCAGTATTCAAGCGGACCATTATGTCTCAATAGAAACTCAGAAGATGGTGTACTTAATAGTTATGGTAAATTGTTGATTGACTTGTGTACTGCTTTGGATTTATGCATTCTGAATGGTATGTGTCAGGGTGACTTTAATGGTCGCTACACATATATATCTCAAAATGGAAACAGTGTAAATGATTATTTTGTTATGTCACGTGACATGTTTGCGAAAATGTCAGAGAGTTGTGAGTTGTGTGTGTGTGAAAGAATTGAATCTGACCATATGCCTTTAACATTAAACATTATTTTACCAGACAGACTTCTAAACATGCAAACTAAAGATTGCTGTGGTGTGATTGAAAAATACGTGTGGAATGAAACATACGACAATGTTTTTATGAATAAAGTATACTCACCTGTAATTCAGCAGGAAGTAGAGACAGCTATAAGTTTAATTGATATTGATGTCAACAGAGCACTTCAAATGTTTAATGATTGTTTAGTGAATGCTGCTGAGTGTATGAAAAGACGGTTTGATGTGAATGCAAAAGTACGGAAGGATGACTGGTATGATGTGGAGTGTCGTGTTAGTAAAAGAAATGCCCGTAGATTATTGAATAAATATCGCCGCACTAAATCTCCAGAAGATCATGTATTGTACTCACAGGCTAGACGTGAGTATAAACAGCTTTTGAAAACAAAATGTAAACAATTTAATAATGCATTATTGGAACAGTTGATTAGCTCTGTAAATTGTCAGAGGGACTTTTGGATATCAATGCAGAAAATTCAGAACAAAAGAAAACAGCCTTTAAATGACATAAGCCTAGATGACTGGTTTTTGCATTTTAAGAATTTGCTTGAAAAAGATGATAACATGTGTACTTTACCAGAACACGATGACGATAGTATTCATAATGATGATATTGACAATATCCAGTTTTTGAATCGCCCTGTTTCAAAGGAAGAGATCTTATTAGCATTGAGACGATTGAAGAATCGTAAAGCCGCAGGGCCAGATGGAATAATTGGGGAGATGATTAAATATGCATGTAAATCTGATATGATAATGGAGTTTTTGTGTAGACTTTTCAATGTTCTATTTGATAAGGGTATCTTTCCTGAAATGTGGACAGAGTCCATTGTTCTTCCCTTACATAAAAAAGGTGATGTTAATAACCCAAACAATTATCGGGGAATTTCTTTGTGCAACGTAACGAGTAAACTTTACAGTGCCATAATTAATCGAAGACTTCAAGAATGGGTGAATGAAAATAATATAACTGGGGAATGTCAAGCTGGATTTAAGAAAAATTATTCTACTATAGACCACATGTTCACTCTGATGGCATTTATACAAAAACAGTTCTGTTTAAACCGCAAACTTTATGTAGCATTCATTGATTTTGAAAAAGCATTTGATTCAGTTAATAGATGTATACTTTGGAATGTTTTGTTTAAGAATGGAGTGCGAGGAAAGTTGTATCATAGTATTGTAAGCATGTATCATTCTGTTAAAGCTAGAGTGAGATCTGGTTCATCCTTAACTCAGTATATAAATTGTACATCTGGGGTAAAGCAAGGGGATGTATGTAGCCCTATTCTTTTTTCTTTGTTTATCAATGAATTGACTGTAGATGTTATTAGGTCTGGAAAGCATGGTGCAAGATTTGGAAATGATGGTTTAGAAATGTTTATATTATTACTAGCTGATGATGTTGCATTGTTGTCTGAAACTGTAGTTGGCTTGCAAACACAGTTAAATAGTTTAGAAAGATCTGCTGCTTCTCTCCAGTTAAAAATAAATATGAGTAAAAGTCAGATAATAGTGTTCAGAAAAGGAGGTTATTTTGCTGATAGAGAACATTGGACGTATAGTGGAAGTCGTATGCCTGTAGTGAATGTTTATAAATATCTGGGAATCTATTTTTCAACTCGTTTAAGTTTTACTTTTGCTTGCAAAAACCTTGCAAGCAGAGCAAAGCATGCATTACTCTGCATTATGAGGAAGTTGGCTTGGCTAAAAAATGATTCATTGACGTTACTTTTAAAGATTTATGACTGTCAAA
>CM060321.1:28841276-28846276 GCA_030674155.1 Stramonita haemastoma
CTAGGTTATGGGACACCTTTACCTTTTTAAAGAATACACCCATAAACGTTGTCAAGACTTGAATCAGAAACCCCAACAGTTTGGTCATCTCTGTTTCTCCTCCCTTGCTTTCTGATTTGACTTGTTTTATGGTCTGAGTACTATTTCTTTCTTTTGTTTGTTTGTTTGTTTTGGGGATTTTTAAAAATTTTACTCTAGAAGTCCCTTGAACCCCCTTTTCTGAAGTTCTAGAGTCCACACATAGTTACATTACTTTTTGTAATGTTATTTTATGAAGTGTTTCTCTTCTTTTCTTCCTTCAGGAAAACTACCCTTTTACAGGGCCTAGTATGATTATGTTAGCACAGAGGTCAGAATGTATTACATGCACGACAAACAATCATCATCATCGGAATCTGACGCTTTTGGATCTTCCTTTCTGTCTCCTTTTAATAAAAAAAAAATTCAGCTGTGGTAAACGCCTAAGACTTCAGTCGTCATGAGAATAGGCGAACTAAATATTCTGTATTAGTATTAGTAGTAGTAGTGGTAGTGGTAGTGGTAGTGGTAATGGTAGTGGTGGTAGTAGTAGTAGTAGTAGTAGTAGTAGTAGTAGTAGTAGTAGTAGTAGTAGTAGTAGTAGTAGTAGTAGTAGTAGTAGTCGTAAGTATACCAAAAAAGGCTGGGGCGGAGAGATCGAAATGAGCGGTGTGGGAACAGCAGGACAAAAACGTAGGTGACAAAAGATGAGGCAGCAACAATAAAAGAAATACATACCCCTAAAGGCTAGGACTGTGTATAAAATGTAAGCAAATAGTATCCAGTTCTAGCCTCTCAATATTTTATAGGCAGTGGGTCAAGCCATTCGATCCAAAGACAGTAGGAACAGCCATAAACTGTCAACAAAAATAGTATAAAAAAGCCAGCTATAAAAATGATAATTATTGTGGCAGACAGACATTCGTGGCGTTTTACAGACCGTATGAATGTACTCGTAAGATAGGAAACGTATTACATATGCATAGCACAGAAACCGTAATGACCTGTCTCATATTACATGCAAATGTATTCTGATGGCATATCATTAAATGAAATACTTGAACAATGTTAATATATCAATGTGCGACGCACACACGCACACACACACAGCCGCACACGCACATACACACACAGCCGCATACGCACACACACACACACGCGCACACACAGCCACACACACACACACACACACACACACACACACACACACACACACACACACACACACACACACACACACACACACGTGTACACACACACACACACATTATCATCGATATAAAAGAATAAAATAAAAAAAATAAAAATAAAAGAAAAGAAAAATAAAAGATAAAAAAACACACACATACCTACGTGACATAAGAGAGAGAGAGAGAGAGAGAGAGAGAGAGAGAGAGAGAGAGAGAGAGAGAGAGAGAGAGAGAGAGAGAGAGAGAGAGAGAGAGAGAGAGAGATTCTTTTTTTTATTCTTTTATATCGATGATAATGGGATAAGCACTCTTGTGCTTTTTTACATCTAGTCCCCGTGTGTATGCAGTTTTGTAAATGTCATCTGTTCCCACCGGCACACGATGGCCTACTCTTACGAAAAGCGGAACAGGATTTAACGTGTGCGCAAGATGTTCTGCGTGCGTTTGCACACGGGGCCTCGGTTTAAAGTCTCATCCGAAGGACTTGTGGGGAGAGTGGAGTCAGCACTGATGTTAACTCCAGGAGAAAAATCTCCTCGACCAGATTCGAACCCGGGTCTTCAAATTGCCAGCGCAATGTTCTGACCACTAGGCTATCCGTCCCCAGAGAGAGAGAGAGAGAGAGAGAGAGAGAGAGACAGACACAGACAGACAGACAGACAGACAGACAGACAGACAGACAGAGGCAAAGAAAAGCAAAGAGAGCGACAAAGAAACAGACAGACAGACAGACAGACAGACAAAGAGACAGACAGACAGTAAAAAAAGAGACTGTATCCTCAGAGGTGATGCAAAAAGCAAAAAGACCAAGCCTCACGATATCCGATACCATCCAAGGTACACCCCTGGATGTCTGTGTTCTCGATAAATCAACTCACAATCTTTTTATGGCGTCTGAGGGACAGCGCCCTAATGTCCACCATGGCTTTGTTCCTCTAGAAACCCCGTCAGAGCCAAACTACCCTGCCAACAACAGCGGAAAACTCAAGGTATCATAATCATAGTTGCTTTTGCTTTTGCGTACACGTGTATAATACATACATGCTCTCACACACTTACGTGTACACACAGATGCACGCGCATAGTCACATGTATGGACACACACACACGTGCACGTGCACGCACCCATCCACGCACACACGCACTCACATACATTTTACACATTTATGCGCACGCACACATTCATAAACACAAAAACACACACGTGTGCACGCATGTACACATCTAACCCTTCCCCCCTCCACACACACACAATAAGGCACACAAACGCTCGCGCGCGCGCACACACACACATACACACACATACACGTACACATGCACGCACGCATGCACGCACGCAGGCACGCACGCACGCACACACGCACGCACACACGCACACACGCACGCACACACACACACACACACACACACACACACACACACACACACACACACACACACACACAGATCCCTGTCCTGTCCCTCTCTCCTCTCTTATAGTAACCTCGATTGACGCTCTCTCCCAAAAGACACAATAAACAGTTCAAGTCCGATATTGGAGAGAGAAACGTGTTACAAAACGAAAGTGTTTTTACAGAGTATTGTCTATAGAGTTACGGTTTTTGGTTCGTGGGGATTGTTTGTGTGTGTGTGTGTGTGTGTGTGTGTGTGTGTGTGTGTGTGTGTGTGTGTGTGTGTGTGTGTGTGTGTGTGTGTGTGTATGTGTGTGTGTGTGTGTGTGTGTGTGTGTGTGTGTTCGCGTGTGTGTGCGCACGCGTGTGTGTGTATATGTTTGTGTGTGTGATATTTTAAAATGTCACTGGGATGTTTTGGGTTTTTTTGGGGGAAAATTCTCACTTTTTTCATTATCTGTGAATGTGAATGCTGTTATCGTTCTGTTTAGTCAGTTTTCTCCCCTGTCCTCTTCTGTTTGGTTATCATGGGTCGTTATGATAACATTGATGTTATGCATGAATATAAAAAAATGAGCTGCAAGTTTCTCCGTGGGATGCCATGGGCCTGTCAGTATGAATAGCATCCCCACCTTCTAGAAATGATTTGCTAGGAATTCCTTTTTTTCTATCCCTCTCTTTGTTTCTGCCTTGTTCTTTTTCTTCTTGTCACCTTCTGGTTTTGTTTTCTGCCTTCTTGGTCCATTCTCCTGCATTTTTCCAGAAAGACTTTAAAAAATTGTTGTTTTTTTCTCCCATGCCGAAATCGGATGTGCTGGGCCTGACTTGTCAAGCGCTTAGCGGTAGCGCAACGTGTTTCCGCTTATATGTTAGATAACAATAGTTGCTTTCTGAGCGTTCGACGAAGACTGCAAAGGAAAATGCATAGAAGATTAAGAAGAAGAAGAAGAAGAAGAAGAAGAAGAAGAAGAAGAAGAAGAAGAAGAAGAAGAAGAAGAAGAAGAAGAAGAAGGAGGAGGAGGAGGAGGAGGAGGAGAAACTATACGTTGAATTTTGATCATACTGCTTAATGTTATACTTGTTACCCTGCTTAAGGAATGAGTAGTAGATCAAAAGCGAAAACAAATGACAACCTGTAAGACAATGCCATTAACAGACTGTTTTCCTTGTCTGTGGTTTCAGCGGTGTCGGTGACGGTCAGCTGCTTCACTCTGGTGGCTATCTCCATCGAGCGCTTCTACGCCATCTGTCAGCCCCTGAGGTCGCGGCGCTGGCAGACCACTGCCCACTCCTTCAGGGTGCTGGTGGTCATCTGGGCGGCCTCCTTCGTCCTCATGGTGCCCGTGGCCGTCTTCAACAAGGTGAGAAGCTAGTGTGGCATTGTCTGCTGGTGTGGCATCGTCTGCTGGAAAAGGTTTTTAGGTGTCTTGAACACGAAGTTGGTCACCGTCTGCTACGCTCAGTATGATAGAATACGGTGGCTTGTTATGCCATGCCATACCATACCATCCCATACCTACTCTACCCTACCCTACCCTACCCTACCCTAGCCTAGTCTACCATACCATACCATACAACATACCATACCATACCATACCATACCATACCATACCATACCATACCATACCATACCCTATCCTATCCTACCATACCATACCATACCATACCATACCATACCATACCATACCATACCATACCATACCATACCATACCCTACCCTATCCTATTCATACCATACCATACCATACCATACCATACCATACCATACCATACCATACCATACCATACCATACCATATCATACAATTAAATACCATTAAATACCATACCATCCCATACCCTACCCTACACATGCCCTACCATACCCTACCATACCATACCCTATCCTACACTACCATACCCTACCCTACCCTACCCTAACATAGCCTACCATACCATACCGTACCATACCTTACCCTACCATACCCTACCCTACCCTACCCTACCCTACCCTACCCTACCCTACCCTACCCTACCCTACCCTACCCTACCCTACCCTACCTACCCTTCCATACAATACCATACCATACTATACTATGCCCGTGGCATACAGTACAATACAGTACAACACAATGCAATGGACAGCTTTACATTGCGATGCGATACAATGGGATGCAACACAATGCAATACGATAGGATGCAACAGAATGAGACACGATACAGTGCACTATCTACAATTCAATACAGAGAAAGAAAGAGAGAGGCAAGGCAAGGCAAAGGCAAGGCAAATTCCTTTATTTCGAGGATAATTAATAAGCACTCGTATGCTTTTTTACGTCCAGTCCCCGCCCTTATCAGGGATAGGATCAAGATTTTTTAAAAACCTCCTCTAACTAGACAACAACAGTAATAATGATCCAAAT
>CM060321.1:28856276-28860438 GCA_030674155.1 Stramonita haemastoma
AGAGAGAGAGAGAGAGAGAGAGAGAGAGAGAGATTTTATTTTATTTTATTTTATTTTATTATATCGAGGAATAGAGGAGAGAGAGAGACAGAGACAGAGAGACAGAGAGAGCTGGACAGGACAGACAGACAGACAGACAGACAGATTGAGGGCTGATGTACAGTAACACCGCTCATCTCCTCTCTGATCTGTCTCTGCTGTCCTAGTCTGACCTTTGGCGAATTGATTAGATAAACAGAGCGTTGACTCACAGTCCTCCTCGATAAGCTAGCTGTCTGTCCGATGATCTCTCCCATGTGGAATTAACTGCCTGTCCACACAGCCTTGGCAAGTGGAGGGTGGGTCATCTTACGTTTCCAAACCAAAAGGTCAGGGACATTTTAGTTAGTTAGTTTATGTGACCGCGTGTTGACTATGCGAATAGAGAGCTTAGGGTGCGAATTTGTGTGTGTGTAGATTTGGGTGAAGTTTCATGTTGTCATTTGTGTATATAGTGGTATGACTAAGAATGTATATTAGTATAACCATTACAAAACATACAGTGATCTGTCTGTTTATCAGTCTGTCTGTCTGTCTGTCTGTCTGTTTGTCTCTCTGTCTCAGTCTGTCTCTCTGTCTCTGTCTGTCTGTCTGTCTCTGTCTGTCTGTCTGTCTGTCTGTCTGTCTCTCTCTCTCTCTCTCTCCTCTCTCTCTCTCTCTCTCTCTCTCTCTCTCTCTCTCTCTCTCTCTCTCTCTCTCTCTCTCTCTCTCTCTCTCTCTCTCTCTCTCTCCCTCTTTCTTTCTTTCTCTACTGGTTTCTACAATGACATTTTGTTATATAGTTTTATTACTGTGTTATCGATTCTTTTTTTAAACTTTACCTTCACCTATCCCGTAGTCTAGTAGACCGTTGCGGCACCACTGAAGATTTTGCGACCAGCTTCCTCCACTCCTCGCGGTTATAAGCCTTCTGTAGCAAGGCCAGTTTACTCTCTGATGCTGTCCTCCCATCGTTTTCTGTTTACTTTTCCTCTTCGTCTCCCTCCTTGCACTGGCCCCCCCGTAAGACAAGGAAAACTAACAACAATAGAAGCTAAAGCAACACGAAACAATGTTTTTGCTCAGTTGTAATAATAATAATAAATGATCATACATGGAATTTATATAGCACTATATCTTGTAAAGAAAAACAAATCAAAGCGCTTACCTAGTACTACTAGTATCTACTGAGCTGTACTGTATCATACTCTACTGAGCTGTTCTGTATTGTACTGTATCATACTCTACGGAGCTGTACTGTATTGTACTGTATCATACTCTACTGAGCTGTTCTGTATTGTACTGTATCATACTCTACTGAGCTGTTCTGTATTGTACTGTATCATACTCTACTGAGCTGTACTGTATTGCACTGTATCATACTCTACTGAGCTGTTCTGTATTGTACTGTATCATACTCTACTGAGCTGTTCTGTATTGTACTGTATCATACTCTACTGAGCTGTACTGTATTGCACTGTATCATACTCTACTGAGCTGTTCTGTATTGTACTGTATCATACTCTACTGAGCTGTACTGTATTGTACTGTATTGTACTGTATCATACTCTACGATGCTGTACTGTATTGTACTGTATCATACTCTAATGAGCTGTACTGTTATCATACTCTACTGAGCTGTTCTGTATTGTACTGTATCATACTCTAATGAGCTGTACTGTATCATACTCTACTGAGCTGTTCTGTATTGTACTGTATCATACTCTACTGAGCTGTACTGTATCATACTCTACTGAGCTGTTCTGTATTGTACTGTATCATACTCTACTGAGCTGTTCTGTATTGTACTGTATCATACTCTACGGAGCTGTACTGTATTGTACTGTATCATACTCTACTGAGCTGTACTGTATTGTACTGTATTGTACTGTATCATACTCTACTGAGCTGTTCTGTATTGTACTGTATCATACTCTACTGAGCTGTACTGTATTGTACTGTATCATACTCTACTGAGCTGTACTGTATTGTACTGTATTGTACTGTATCATACTCTACTGAGCTGTTCTGTATTGTACTGTATCATACTCTACGGAGCTGTTCTGTATTGTACTGTATCATACTCTACTGAGCTGTACTGTATTGTACTGTATCATACTCTACTGAGCTGTACTGTATCATACTCTACTGAGCTGTTCTGTATTGTACTGTATCATACTCTAATGAGCTGTACTGTATTGTACTGTATCATACTCTAATGAGCTGTTCTGTATTGTACTGTATCATACTCTACTGAGCTGTTCTGTATTGTACTGTATCATACTCTACTGAGCTGTTCTGTATTGTACTGTATCATACTCTAATGAGCTGTTCTGTATTGTACTGTATCATACTCTACGGAGCTGTTCTGTATTGTACTGTATCATACTCTAATGAGCTGTACTGTATCATACTCTACTGAGCTGTACTGTATCATACTCTACTGAGCTGTACTGTATCATACTCTACTGAGCTGTACTGTATCATACTCTACTGAGCTGTACTGTATCATACTCTACTGAGCTGTACTGTATCATACTCTACTGAGCTGTACTGTATCATACTCTAATGAGCTGTACTGTATCATACTCTAATGAGCTGTACTGTATCATACTCTACTGAGCTGTACTGTATCATACTCTACTGAGCTGTACTGTATCATACTCTACGGAGCTGTTCTGTATTGTACTGTATCATACTCTACTGAGCTGTACTGTATCATACTCTACTGAGCTGTACTGTATCATACTCTACTGAGCTGTTCTGTATTGTACTGTATCATACTCTAATGAGCTGTTCTGTATTGTACTGTATCATACTCTACGGAGCTGTACTGTATTGTACTGTATCATACTCTACGGAGCTGTTCTGTATTGTACTGTATCATACTCTACGGAGCTGTACTGTATTGTACTGTATCATACTCTAATGAGCTGTACTGTATTGTACTGTATCATACTCTAATGAGCTGTACTGTATCATACTCTACTGAGCTGTTCTGTATTGCACTGTATCATACTCTACGGAGCTGTACTGTATTGTACTGTATCATACTCTACTGAGCTGTACTGTATTATACTGTATCATACTCTACTGAGCTGTACTGTATTGTACTCTAGTGAACTCTAGTATATCATGCTGGTTCCAACCGGCTGCATTGTGCTCAACTGTACTGTACAGCACTATACAACACAATACCATTGTCAGTACGTTTTCTCCCCTCGTAATTTAACAGAGATCTTCGCCCCCACAAAAAAAACATAAACCTGTGACATATCACTTACGACAGCAGCCTTCTCCTCCTCCTCCTCCTCCTCCTCCTCCTCCTCCTCCTCATTCCTCCACACCCACCCAATAAATAGCCAGACAGGATCAACAGAGCTTGTTTGTAGACAGACACCTTCAAACCAGTCCCGTCCCATTGTGGTGATGATCACACACGATTAAGCATATAAGGGTGGAGAGGCGAGGAGGACAGTCTATAGGAGCTAAGAAACCCTGATGCGCTATCACAATAGGCAGGGATGCCCGCAGACCCACCCCTCTGTTCCATAAAACGGGCCAGAAACGACGTTTTCCAATTTCTGCTCCGGTCATCCTGACAGAAAAATGTTGAAGGGAGGAAACTCTTTGCTGCATTCATGCTCGGGCGAGTAATGTTCCTTGAGGCCCTAAGACTGGCCCAGTTATGGTTACTGGCCTTGATTGCTTTTTTTTTTTGCTTTTTTTTTTTTAAAGATGGTTCGTTACTTACTTTCCTCTCTATTTTTTTCTCTTTTTTTCTCTTTTTTTTCTTTTTATGTGCATTCTGTATCTCTATCGTTCATTCAGTGTTTTCTTTCTTTCTTTCTTTTCACACAGTCTTTCTTTCTTTCTTTTTCTTTCTTTTTTACTTTCTTTCTTTCTTTCTGCCTGTCCGTCTTTCTCTCTTTATTCATTTATTTCTTGTCTTTCTTTCTTTTCTTTCTTTCTTTCTTTCTTTCTTTCTTTCTTTCTTCTTCTTCTTCTTCTTCTTCTTCTTCTTCTTCTTCTTCTCTTCTTCTTCTTCTTCTTCTTCTCTTGGTGTGTGTGTGTGTGTGTGTGTGTGTGTGTGTGGTGTGTGTGTGTGTGTGTGTGTGTGTGTGTGTGTGTGTGTGTGTGTGTG
>CM060321.1:28863038-28868038 GCA_030674155.1 Stramonita haemastoma
CAAGGCGGGAGAAGGAGAGGCAGGCAGAGAAAGAGATGGGATGACAACATCCGAGAGTGGACGAGCCTGAGGCTGAGTGACACCCTGAAAAAGGTGGAGGACAGAGGGAAATGGAGAGAGCTGGTTGCGAGGTCTTCCGTGGCGCCCCTACGGTCTAAACAGACTATGGGATAGAAGAAGAAGAATTGTGGGGATGGGGGGTGGTAGTGGTGGTGTTGACGGTTTGGCATTGCAAAAGGTGCACTGCCTGTCGCATTCAAGGGAATAAAACAGGGTCAACGGACACTGTAGCTGAGTGGTTAAGACCATTCGACATCAATCCTGTAGGACCATGAGATCGTTGGTACGAACCTCGACAGTGGCGTCTGGTGAATTAAGGATGGAGATTTTACAATTTCCTACACGGTAAACAAATTCAACATCACTCAGTCAAGAGTGCTATATTTAGCACGTCCCTTCCTTTTCCCTAGTCCAAGTGTGGTCAGTTAGTGCTATAATTAGCACCAGCTGGCCCCATCTGGGCTGGGATGGATTAATTAGCAGTTGAGAGGAGCTAAAAGTGGGGGAAACTGACAGCTGTGCCTAGGTCAAGTTCAAATGCACGCCTGCCATTGCCATAATTCCCTTCGTATATATAATTATATAACGACGCAGAAGATCAAATATGCACGTTAAAGAACATGTAAGTCAGCTTTCGGTGTGTTTCGAAAACACGAACATACCCAAGTGCAACATGTACGATGAAACGAGCTGCTCTGAAGATGAAAGGTGTCTGCATGCTGAGGCCAGCGTGCAGACCTCCTGAAGAGTTACACATAGCTGTCAGTTTCCCCCACTTTCAGCCCCTCTCAGCTGCTAATCATCCCATCCCATCCCAGCCCAGATAGGGCCAGCTGGTGCAAATTATAGCAGGGACTGACCACACTTGGGACTAGGTCAAAGGAAAGGGTGCGCTAAATTTAACACTCTTGACTAGGCCCTACTGAGTGATGTTGGATTTGTGCACAGTGACATGCACAGGCGAAAAAAAACAAATAGGTGCTCTGTATCAATATGGGAAGTAAGAGAACGCAGAGAAGAGAGGAGAAAACCAGGGTTAATTGACAATGCAGCATGCAGTTACGACCTGCCTCCTAACGACAAAGCTTACAAAACTACCCTTTAGACAGACCTGTTTGAGAAGGCCGCTGATATACCGCATCGACACATTACGTTTAAATATGACGATTCTTTAACAGAGCGTCTTCTGCCAGTATTTCTGTTGTTTCCAGTCGGATTTTTAAAAATGTCAGACTGAGAGGTGTTGTTGTTTTTTTTATATGTCTTACTCTATTTGGGGGGAAAATACACATTATGAATCATATCAAAGGTTACCTGAAGTCGGAGAGTAGCTTCCTATGTAATGGACAAACTGTTGCACACGCAACATTTGCCATTAGCGAACCTTACTTGGTGTTCTAGCTGAGGAACATACAAAAAACAATCAAAGGTTATTTCCGAAACTCCTGTCATTCGATGTGTGCTTGTAAGCGCACGCGCACGCGCACGCGCGTGCGCGCGCGCACACACACACACACGCACGCACGCACGCACGCACGCACACACACACACACACACACACACACACACACACACACACACACACACACACACACACACACACACACAACATTCACTGATCCACACTCTTCCTCGCTCACTCATAAAACGCCCACGTCTCATTTTATCCTTCAGTAAACCTCCGTTAACGAAATTAAACATTTAATTCCATTAACCTTTTCTCATAAAATCCATTTCCCCCTTTCCACGATCCTCCACCCCATAAAAACGCCCTAACCGTTCGTTTGGGCGTTTTTTTTTTTTTATACAGTTTATTTATATCTGGCAGAAGACCAAAAAATCAAACCAAACGAAAAGAATGACTGAAGGCAGACAACACTTCCGGAAGAGGGCAAAGATCAGCCACCAGGGGGCCCCAGGCAGAAATTCGATTGGTCCTCGCCTTTCAATTCTATTTAGTTCCGCGATTAATCTGCCCTTGCCTGCCAAATGGAATGCTGCCAATCGTGCCCGAAAGACCCTTAACGCGGGGACGCTTCACCAGAGGGAGGGATTCCATTGTCATTCCATTCACAGATTTACTGGGGCGCACATTTGGTGGTGCACGTTTGTTAGACGTGACTTTGTGCACGTTTGTGTGTGTATATATATATTATATATAAGTATGTATGTATGTATGTATGTATGTATGTATGTATGTATGTATGTATGTATGTATGTATGTATGTATGTATGTATAAATGTATGTGTGTATTTATGTATGTATGTATGTAAATGTATATATGTGTATAATTTTTATTTTTTTATCTTTATATATATATATATAAATATAAATATATATATATAAGTGTTTAGTGAGCACTGAAAAGAGCAAAGTCCTGGTCAACAGCACAAATAACATCCATGCTCAAATCTTCATGAATGGAGAACAATTGGAAGAAGTGGACACCTTCAAATACCTTGGTGCCACTCTCACCAAAGATGGCCGCTCTGCAACAGAGATCAAGACCAGACTGGCCATGGCAACATCGGCAATGGCAAAACTCAGCAAGATCTGGAAGAGCAAAAACATCAGTTTCCACACCAAGATGAAAATCTTCAAGTCCCTAATTATGTCCATACTGCTCTACGGCTGTGAAATTTGGACTCTGACAGCTGAAACCACCAAGAGAATTCAAGCATTCAAAAGAAAATGCTTCAGACGCCTCCTTGGGATCTCGTGGAGGGATCACAAGACCAATGACTTTGTGCAGGGCCAAGTTACACAGCTGGCAGGCCCCCAGGAACCCCTCCTATCAATACTAAAGAGGAGGAAGCTGTCTTGGTTTGGGCACGTCACCCGACACAACACGCTGCCCAAGACGGTTCTTCAGGGAACCTTGGAAGGGGACAGACGCAGAGGAAGGCAACCCAAGAACTGGATGGACAACATCAAGGAGTGGACAGGGATGGACAGCGCAACGCTGATCCGCAGGGCAGAGGACCGGCCTGGATGGAGGAGAACAACGTCATCAACATCCTCATGTCTCCTCTACGACCATTTGGTCAGGAGAATGAGGTGAGGTGAGGTGAGGTGAGGTGAGGTGAGGTAAGGTGAGGTGAGGTGAGGTGAGGTGAGGTGATATATATATATATATATATATATATATATATATATATATATTATATCTTCGCCCCTGCCGATACACGCAGGATGCGACTGCATGTGTATTCACATGCCTGCACAAACACAGATACTCAAACACAGACAGACATCACACCACCCCATAGCACATCCCACCACACCACACTACACTACACTGCTCTACACCCCACCATGTCTCATCACAACACACACACACCACACACACACACACGCGCGCGCGCGCACACACCAAAGTGGATATGTCCAATACTCCACAAACTTGCAAAGAAAATACTGCATGATATTTCGCTAGAATATTATCACGCTTGCATGTTTATACACGCAGCACTGTTCTTATGCTGATCTAGAAATGCCAGATATTCAGAGTTTTTTCTTTGCTTTTCTTTTTTTTTTTTTTTTTTTTTTGGGGGGGGGGGCTGTTGATGTTGTTGCTGTTGTTGTTTTTTGGGGGTTGTTGCTGATACCTTATGGAGAGTGACTACACGGCGTGTTATCCCACACATCACCTCTCAGGGTTGTTATGTGACATATCCAGAGCCAGCAGTGTATGTGGAGGTATTAAGAGAGGCCTCCGTACGACCACTAGCCAGAAGATACCTTGCGCTGTTTGTATCCCTTGCATTGTGTTTAGGAGTGCTTGTTCCTATTATTGGGAGGGGGGCAACATCAGTAAATGGACAGGGCTAGAACTCAACAAAACTTTGAGAAAGGCAGAACAGAGAGAGGAATGGAGGGAACTGGTCGTCAAGTCTTTGGGGGTGCCCCCATGGTGGCCAGACTAAGGGATGGATGGATGGATGGATGGATGGATGGATAGAGAGAGAGAGAGAGAGAGAGAGAGAGAGAGAGGAGAGAGAGAGAGAGAGAGAGAGAGAGAGAGAGAGAGAGGAGAGAGAGAGAGAGAGATCTTTTCCAGAATGCTTTGACTACCAACCTGGGGTCCACTTATTGAGGAGAACAGGAGCAAGAAGAATGAATGAATTGATCTTTCATTTAACGCATTTCACAAACAAATATGAACTTAAACGACCCCCTTCCCTAAGAACAAGAAGATTTATTTAAAAAAACATCCCGGAATCGGAATGTGCCTACCTTAATGGTGGATATAACGGTCGCATTCGTAAAATCTGACCATTGGTCAACCTCGGAGGTTTAGCCGAGGACAGTAAAATTATGTTTAAAAAACCTATCGGGGTATATGAAAACAACAAATTCAAGTGCATTTATCCAAATATTCCATTAGCAGAACATATATTCAGTCATCATGCAATCAAAATGACAGATAGAAATATTGCAGATATCCAATACGTGAAAGTGGTACAATATTCAAGTATACAGTTTGGCTCTCACAACGTGAAACCGTAACAGTAAAAACAATATTTCTTTTACACTTTATGACCTAAACTGAACTAATTTTTTCGTATAAAAAAGGATAAGATTTGAATAAGTGGGGTTTTTTGTTTTGAAAATCAAACTAAGTATGGAGTTTCAAATCATTTGGGAGTCTCTAGAACATTTCTGTCAATCTTTTATACCATGGCATTATTTGTAAAAGAAAAAATGCATTTTAAGTTATGATGAAATTCATTTTCAAGTTGACAAGAGCTTCATTTTGTCATGTTTTCCTCAAAATCAGGGATATTCGAAATTCTTCCTCTCTGCATAGGCAGTGGATGATTCAAGGTCCCGAAACGAATGATGATGATGGCAAGAATGCAGTATAATGCCAGTGTGAGATGACCATCAAAACATCTGGTCAGCCATCTAGGAACAGTATCGCTTAAAACAGCAAGTT
>CM060321.1:28883706-28893706 GCA_030674155.1 Stramonita haemastoma
CCCTCCTCCCCCTTTTCCCCCCTTTTCCCCTCCCCTCCTATCTCATCATAATTTTTAAAAAATTAATTTTTTATCGTATATTTTTATCTTTTATTTTTTTATTCTTTATTCAGGATACGGGAAAAAGCACCGGGTTTTGTTTTTTTTACAACCAAACCCCCAGTATAGCGTTTTTGTCAGTTTTGTATCCGTTCCCCCCGGGGCACACACGGGGCCTACCTTGTAAAAAGGGTAAGGGGTTTTAACATGGCGCGAGTTTCCTTTTTTTCTCCCCCTCATGGGACTTTTGAGGGGGGGGGAGGAGGGGGAGTCGGCACTGATGAAAAATCCATAAAAAATCTTTTTTAGTTTTTCCTTAAGGCTAACAAACACCACCCTGGCTGAGGACCCACCATTCCGCTTATCTCTCATGGGAGGTACGGGAATAGCGTAAAAAATAAAACAAATAATTCAAAGTAAAACTATATATATCAAAACGTCAAAAAATATATAAATATAAAATCATTATATATATATATTTAAAATATTATATATAATATATATATATTTTAATATATAATATTTTAATATATAAATCTTCAGATACTTCAAGTCAACAACACACACACACCACCCCAAAACACACACCACACAAACCCAAACACACCACCACCCCCACACCACACACATATATATTATATATAATTAATATATATATATATATAAAATTATATTAATATATATAAAATAAAACAAACCTTCAAATACAGCAAAATAAAATACGTAAAAGTATAATATACACACAAAAATTTTAAAATCTAAAAATTTCTATATTCTCTCTCTTTCTCTGTGTGTATATATAAAATTAAAATTGTATATATATATATATATTTCAAAGTACATATATAAAATAATAAAAAATACTTCCAAGTAAAATATATATAATATAAAAATTATTATATTTAATGTATGTAAGTATGTATTATGTATGGTATTATGTATGTATGTAGTATGTATGTATAATGTATATGTTAATG
Organism: Stramonita haemastoma; assembly: GCA_030674155.1. NCBI lineage: Eukaryota > Metazoa > Mollusca > Gastropoda > Neogastropoda > Muricidae > Stramonita > Stramonita haemastoma. Next base: position 28,884,723 of record CM060321.1, read on the forward strand.
TATAATTTATATTTACTTCAAAGTAAACTATATAATACAAATACTTCCAAGTACAACCAATACATACACATGCTTCAAAGTACAACTTATATATAATGATGAAAAATGATAATGATAATATATATAGATGTATCTATATGTATATATATATATATATATATATATATATAGGTGTGTGTGTGTATGTGTGTGTGTGTGTGTGTGTGTGTGTGTGTGTGTGTGTGTGTGTGTGTGTGTGTGTGTGTGTGTTCAACAAACGCTGCAGAATGAACGTCGTGTGCCCATCCCCACTTTGTGAATATCACTACCAGGTTCCCAGAAGAAAAACAGTGCAGGAGAAATGTCATTTAATATAAGCATAACACTTTGAAACATTTACTCGTGAAAAAAGTTTTATAAACGGAAAGAGAACAGACTAGGAAAGCAGAAAATAAACAAGAGAGATAAGATAGAAAGGTAAAGAAAAAAGACAGAAACAAAGAGAGCGATAGAGAGGATCAACATTGGGATGGAGACCTCATTCTTTACGTCAGCATCACATAATTTGTGAAAACATAAGCCCATGTCGTGTAAACCCAGTCTGTTGCCCGCACATTGATCTATATGTAATCATGCATTGACACATCTTTGAAGACAGCGCAAACATAGAAACAAAACATGGCAACCCCCCCACCGCCCCAACACCACCACCACAACCGCTACCAACCATCACCACCACCACCACAACCGCTACCACCATCACCACCACAACCGCTACCATCATCACCACCAAACCACTACCACCACCACCACTGCACCACCACCACCACCACCACCACCAACCATCACCATCACCACCACCACCACCACCACCACCACCATCACCACCACACCACCACCACCACCACCACCACCACCACCACCAAACCACTACCATCATCACCACCACCACCAAACCACTACCACCATTACCATCACAACCCCTCACCACCATCACACCACCACCACCACCACCCCAACCACAACCATCATCACCACCACCATCACCAACCCACTACCACCACTACCACCATCACCACCACAACTGCTACCACCATCACCACCACCAAACCACTACCACGACCACTACCACCATCACCAAACCACTACCACCATCACCACCACAACCGCTACCCACCAACCATCACCAAACCACTACCACCACCACCACCAACCATCACCAAACCACTACCACCACCACCACCACCAACCATCACCAAACCACTACCACCACCACCACCACCACCAACCATCACCAAACCACTACCACCACCACCACCACCAACCATCACCAAACCACTACCCACCACCACCACCACCATCACCAAACTACTACCACCACCACCACCACCATCACCAAACCACTACCACCACCACCACCACATCACCAAACCACTACCACCACCACCACCACCATCACCAAACCACTACCACCATCACCACCACCAAAATGAAACTCAAAAACCTAAAGTGGTTTATATACATAAAACCTTAAACTCTTTCTTTTATAGATAATATAAATTCAAGAGTGCTATTTATTTTGGCAGCAACATCGGCATCAGAAATACTGCCGCAAAAATTTGCTCATATTCACAGCATTGTGCTTGTCCGCTAACTTGTTTTTGGGTTGTTTTTCTTTTTTAGGTGATTGTACTTTGTTCCTGTGTGTTAAAGTCTTCACAGTTTCAAAACGTCGACACGTTTTCTCGCTCTATCGTCCATGTCTTTTGGAATTATTGTCCATTTCCATTTGATTACGCTACATTGTATTTTTTTTATTTGAAAATCAGGTTAAAAAAAAAACTGTTTGCTTTGACAATTTTTTGGGGGGGCTTATATGAAAAAGGTTGAATGATGACGTCAATAGTTTAACACTACAGGTGTTTTTTGCACCTTTATCAGATAATTTGTGTAGGTTCTTCTTTTCATTCGAAACAGCAGCTACATTACTTTTGTTGGGAAAAAAACTGAAAACAAAAAAAAACCCTTCCTATCCTTGTAAAACATGCACGAGCGCTCACACACATGCATCAGCGTGCATACACATACATACACGCACGCACGCGTACAGACACACACACACAAATACTGCATTCATTGTGATTTCTCTCTCTCTCTCCCCCCCCTCTTCTCTCTCTGTCTCTCTCTCTCTGTCCCCCCTCTCTCTCTCTCCCTCCTCTCTCTCTCTCCCCCCCTCTCTCTCTCCCTCTCTCTCCCTCCCCCCTCTCTCTCTCCTCCTCTCCCCCCTCTCTCTCTTCCCCCTCTCTCTCCCTTCCCCCTCCCTCTCTCTGTTTCTATGGGAACAGGTGACATTTACAAAAACTGCATACACACGGGGACTGGATGTAAAAAATAAAAAAAGCACAACAGTGCTTATCCCATTATCCTCGACATAAAAGAATAAAATAAATAAAATATATAAAAAAATAAATAATACACTCTGTGTTGTCTCTTACACACACACACACTCACACACAGGTGATCATGGTGAACAAGCGGACCCCTGCCTGCAGGGAGATCTAGCCTGACCAGGTGCTTTTTGCCATGCCTCCCCCTCTCTATCCCCCTCTCTATCCCCCTCTCTATCCCCCTCTCTCCCCCTCTCTCCCTCTCTCTCTGTTTCCAACACACACACACACCTCTCTCTCACACACACTCACTCCCAGGTGATCACGGTGAACAAGCGGACCCTGCCTGCAGAGAGATCTGGCCTGACCAGGTGCTGGATTTGGTGCTTTTCACCATGCCTCTCCCCCTCTCTCCCCCCTCTCTCCCTCTCCCCCTCTCCCCCCTCCTCTAACACTCTCTCTGTTGTCTCTCTCACACACACACACACAGGTGATCATGGTAAACAAGCGGACCCCAGCCTGCAGGAGATCTGGCCTGACCAGGTGCTGGACGCCATGTTTGCTGTGGTGCCGGACGTGGTGCCTTTTACCATGTCCTCTCTCTCCCCCCCTCTCCCCCTCCCCCAATCTCTCTCACTCTCACTCTCACTCTCTCTCTCTCTCTCTGTTGTCTTTCACTCACCCAGGTGATCATGGTGAACAAGCGGACCCCTGCCTGCAGAGAGATCTGGCCTGACCAGGTGCTGGACGCCATGCCTCTCCCCTCTCCCCCTCCCTCCCCCTCTCTCCCTTCCCCTTTTCACTCACTCACTCACTCTCTCTCCCACACTCTCACTGACAGGTGATCATGGTGAACAAGCGGACCCCTGCCTGCAGGGAGATCTGGCCTGACCAGGTGCTGTTCGCCATGCCTCTCCCCCTCTCTCCCCTCTCCCCCCTCTCTCCCCCTCTCTCTGTTTCTAAACAATATCTCTCTGTTGTCACACTCCCCCAGGTGATCATGGTGAACAAGCGGACCCCAGCCTGCAGGGAGATCTGGCCTGACCAGGTGCTGGACGCCATGTTCGCGGTGGTGCTGGACGTGGTGCTGTTCGCCATGCCCTCCGTCATCATGGCCGTGTCCTACGCTATGGTGGCCCGCCGCCTCTGGTCCAACGGCAAGTTCACCGATCTGCCTTTGACCTGTACCTCGGGTAAGGTTTTGTGGGTTTGGGGTGGGGGGGTTGTGGGTTTGTGGGGGGGTGGGGGTGAGGGGTGGGGGTTGTGGGTAGGTTGGGGAGGTGGGGGGTTGCTGGGTGGGTGGGGGGTTGTTGTGGGGGTGTGGGGTGGGGGGTGTCGGTGGGGGGTAGGGGTTGTTTGGGTGGGGGTGGGAGGTTGTTGTGTGGGGGAGGGTGGTTGTGTGTGTGAGGGTGGGTGGTGTGGTGGGAGGGGGGGCTGTTGTGGGTGTGGGTGGGTGTGTTTGATTTGATTTGATTTATTCTTTTTATATCGAGGATAATGGAATAAGCACTCTTGTACTGTTTTACATCCAGTCCCCGTGTGTATGCAGTTTTGTAAATGTCATCTGTTCCCACCGGCACACGATGGCCTACTCTTACGAAAAGCGGAACAGGATTTAACGTGTGCGCAAGATGTTCTGCGTGCTTTTGCACACAGGGCCTCGGTTTAAAGTCTCATTTTTGTGTGTGTGTGTGTGTGTGCGTGTGTGCGTATGTGTGTGTGTGTTCGTGGGTGTGTATGTATGTTAGTGTGTTGTGTATGTCTGTGTGTATCTGTTCATGAATTTGTGTATGTGTGTGTTAACCGAGCGCGTGGGAGAGCGCGCGCGTGTGCTTGTGTGTGTTTTGTTTTGTTTTGTTTTTTTGTTGTTTTCTTTTCTTTTTTTTTTTTTTTTTTTTTTGGGGGGGGGGGTAGTTGGTAGTTGTTGCTTGATGGTGGTGGGGGGGTTGTGGTAGGGTAGTGGGTAGGATAGCGTTTGGTGGTGGTTGGTATTAGTGGTGGTGGTGGTGGTGGGAGTGGTTGTTTTTCTTTGTCTTATTCTTTGATGACAGTGGTTCTTTTTCTTCTTGTTTTTGTTCTCCTCTTCCTCCTTCAGACACACACACACACTCACACACATACACACACACAAGCACGCACGCACGCACGAACACACACACACACACGCACGCACGCACGCACACGCACGCACGCGCACACACTCACTCACTCACTCACTCAAACAAACACACACACATTCATTTCTGTCTGTCTGTCTCTCTGTCTCTGTCTGTCTCTGTCTCTGTCTCTCTCACTTTCTCTGTCTGTCTGTCTCTGTCTCTCTCTGCCTGTCTCTGTCTGATCTCTCTCTCTCTCTCTCTCTCTCTCTCTCTCTCTCTCTCTTCTCTCTCTCTCTCTCTCTCTCTCTCTCTCTCTCTCTCTCTCTCTCTCTCTCTTACTTTCTCTCTCTCTACCTTACCTTTTCTTGTTTGGTTGGTTTTGATTTTGCTTTCCTTTTTTTGTTTTCATTTTTGCTCATTTCCTTACATGAAATAATCCCTAAGATGGCTGTGGTCTGTATGTGAAAAGAAAGTACACGAGTGCTTATATTTTATCCTGCCATCTTTGATTATTCAATTCGTGTGTGCAGACTCCATTCTCCCCAAAAGTCCTTCGGATGAGACTATAAACCGAGGTACCGAGTGCAAACGCTCACAGAACACCTTGCGTGCACGTTATATTCTGTTCCGTTTTTCGGAAGTGTATGCCATCGTGTGCCGGTGGGAACGGGTGACAAAATTGACAAAACTGCACACATGGGTACTGGGTGTAAAAAAAAAAAAAAAAGTACACGAGTGCTTTCTCCGATATCCTCGAAAAAAAAAGAATAAATAAATAAAGAGATAAATAAATAGATAGCTAGATAAACAAATAAATGAATTCATCAGTACCGTCACTTCGCTTCCCACCACAGTCAAATTAACAACCTTATCCATCACCTCTACCTGTCTCTTCTGTCTCCCACGATCTGTCTCAACTCGTCTGACTATGAACATGGCTGGACAAAACTAATTAAGCCTGCGATCATTCAGCATCCCACACTGACACACGAAGCCGTTCGAACGCACGATTGAGAAGGATCGCTGGAACTTGAGCCATCAGATCTATCTGCCATTGTGAAACGGAGAGGTTGATGATATTGATAGGTGAGGTATGTGTCTTCGGTGAAATGGGAGGTGGGGTTTCTTTTTTTAGGCGTTGAGTTGTATAATATTACAGAAGCATACACAGATACATACAGACACAGATAATGAGAAATACATGCGTGTGTATGCGTGTGTGCGCACACACATACACGTATTCTAACACGCATGCACGCGCACACACACAAACACACACACACACACACACACCAGCCGCACACACACACGTCATGCACACACACACACGCACACACACACACACGCAACACCACCACACACACACACACACACAAACACACAACAACTCCCCCAACACACACACACACACGCACACACACACACGCGCACACACACAAAACACACACACACACACACACACACACACACACACACACACACACACACACACAGAGTGCTTATCTGTCTATCTAAAAAAAAAAACACCACGTTTTAGAGGCTAGAGGGTACTAACATCACATCAAATAAATCACAATATATTCCGAACAGCCATGGTGAATGCCACATTTCAAGCCATTTCAGACATTGTTCCCTCCCATGAGAAATGATCCTTACGGGATACAGTTTTGCCCCCCAACCTCCCCAACCATACATTTCGGGAGGTTCGTGTGTCATCCATCACCTTTTGTATAATATCTTCTCTGCTGGATTCTCCATTCTCCCTTCTCCCGCGTCTCTTGCTGTTCATGCTTACTATCGGGAGGGGGAGAGGGAGAGAGAGAGAGAGAGAGAGAGAGAGAGAGAGAGAGAGAGAGAGAGAGAGAGAGAGAGAGAGAGAGAGAGAGAGAGAAGAGAGAGAGAGAGAGAGAATGCAAGGCAAGGCAAGGCAAGGCAAGGCAAATTCTTTTATTCGGGGATAATACATAAGCACTCGTGTGCTTTTTTACATCCAGTCCCCGCTCTTATTAGGGATAAAATCGAGAGAGAGAGAGAGAGAGAGAGAGAGAGAGAGAGAGAGAGAGAGAGAGAGAGAGAGAGAGAGAGAGAGAGAGAGCTGGACAGGACAGACAGACAGACAGACAGATTGAGGCTGATGTACAGTATACCACTCATCTCATCTCTGATCTGTCTCTGCTGTCCTCGTCTGACCTTTGGCGAATTGATTAGATAAACAGAGCGTTGACTCACAGTCCTCCTCGATAAGCTAGCTGTCTGTCCGATGATCTCTCCCATGTGGAATTAACTGCCTGTCCACACAGCCTTGGCAAGTGGAGGGGGGGGGGGGGTCATCTTACGTTTCCGAACCAAAAGGTCAGGGACATTTTAGTTAGTTAGTTTATGTGACCACGTGTTGACTATGAGAATAGAGACCTTAGAGTTGGAGTGCAAAAAAATGTTGAAGATTTGGGTGAGGCTTCAGCACGTTGTAAAGAATTTGTCGTGGCGTTGACTAGGCGTTTATGATATAAGCATAATCTTTACAAAACGTTCAGTGATCTGTTTGTCTGTCAGTCTGTCTGGCTAGCTGTTTGTCTCTCTGTCTCAGTCTGTTTCTCTGTCTCTGTCTCTTTCTCTGTCTCTCTCTCTCTCTTTATCTCTCTGTCTGTGTGTCTGTTTGTCTGTCTGTGTCTGTCTGTCTGTCTGTCTGTCTGTCTGTCTCTCTCTCTCTCTCTCTCTCTCTCTCTCTCTGTCTCTGTCTCTCTGTCTCTCTGTCTCTCTGTCTCTCTGTCTCTGTCTCTGTCTCTCTCTCTCTCTCTCCTCTCTCTCTCTCTCACTCTCTCACTCTCTCCTCTCTCTCCTCTCCTCTCTCTCATCTCTCTCTCTCTCTCTCTACTGATTTCTACAATGACTTTTTGCTGTATAGTTTTATTACTGTGTTATTGATTCTTTTTAACTTTTACCTTCACCTATCCCGTAGTCTAGTAGACCATTGGAGCACCACTGAAGATTTTGCAACCAGCTTCCACCACTTCTCGCGGTTCTAAGCTTTCTGTAGCAAGTCGTCCCCCCCCCCCCCCAAGGCCAGTCCACTCTCTGATGCTGTCTTTCCATCGCTTTCTCTGTCTGCCTCTTCGTCTCCCTCCGTGTATTGGCTCCCGTAAGACAAGGAAAACTAACAAAAATAGAAGCCAAAGCAACACGAAACAATAATGTTTTTTGCTCAGTTGTACCTAGTATCAAGTGCAAAACTTGTGCCCCCACTGTCAAATGTGGCATACGTTCTATGAATGTTCTGTGGCTGTTGACAGAATGTCATGTTTTCTTCATGAGATAGTGGATGATGATGATGAGTGTGTCCCTGTGCTGTAGACTGCCTGATTGTCTGGTGTGTGTTTTCTGACTGTATTGTACTCCACTGAGCTGTCCTGTATTGTACTGTATCGTACTCCACTGAGCTGTACTGTATTGTACTGTATTGTACTGTATCAGACTCCACTGAGCTGTACTGTATTGTACTGTATCATACTCTACTGAGCTGTACTATATTGTACTGTATCATACTCTACTGAGCTGTACTGTATTGTACTGTATCAGACTCCACTGAGCTGTACTGTATTGTACTGTATCATACTCTACTGAGCTGTACTGTATTGTACTGTATCATACTCTACTGAGCTGTACTGTATCATACTCTACTGAGCTGTACTGTATTGTACTGTATCATACTCTACTGAGCTGTACTGTATTGCACTGTATCATACTCTACTGAGCTGTACTGTATTGTGGATCGGTGGTCTAGGTGGTCACGCGCCTTGCCTAGAAAGCAAAAAGTCCGGGTTGGAGTATGCGGGGTTCGTACCCCGTTTGGACCCAAAACTTTTTCCCCATCCATTAGACCATGAGTGGTGGTCTAGGCGCTAGTCTTTCGGATGAGACGATAAACCGAGGTCCCGTGTGTTACACATCACTATTTAGCGCTCGTTAAAGAACCCACGGCAATAAGGGGGTTGTCCCTGGCAAAATTCTGTAGAAAAAAGCCACTCTGATAGGGAAACAAATACACTTGCATGCAGGAAAAAGAAAAAAAAAAAAGGGTGGGCGCTGCACATGTGGCGACGCGCTCTCCCCGGGGAGAGCAGCTCGAATTTCACGCAGAGAAATCTGCCGTGACATAAAGTGGTACAAAATACAAAATACAAAAAAATACTGTATCATACTCTACTGAGCTGTACTGTATTGTACTGTATTGTACTCTTCTGAGCTGTACTGTATCGTACTCTACTAAGTTGTACTGTATTGTACTCGAGTGAACTCTAGCATATCATGCTGGTTCCAACCGGCTGCATTGTGCTAAACTGTACTGTACAGCACTATACAACACAATACCATTGTCAGTACGTTTTCTCCCCCTCGTAATTTAACAGAGATCCTCGCCCCCCACCAAAAAAACGTAAACCTGTGACATATCACTTACGACAGCAGCCTTCTCCTCCTCCTCCTCCTCCTCCTCCTCTTCCTCCTCCTCCTCCTCCTCATT
>CM060321.1:28908706-28911206 GCA_030674155.1 Stramonita haemastoma
GGAATGCAGCTGCCTTCATGGTGGGCAAAAAAAAGGGTCCCATACGCACATCACACCAATGGTGAACCTCGGAGCTACAGCTGAGGAACGGAAAAAAAACCGCTTTGTTAATTTAAAGTAAATGCTGGATTGTAGCACGAGTGTCTTTAGACAAATTTCATAAATCGTTACAAGTTGAGTCTCCATCTTCTCTTAGGGGGCGGGATAGCTCAGTGGTCAGAGCACTAACTTGCTCCCCCTAAGCTAAGGTTAAGCAGCATTGAGTATGGTTATCAAGTGGATGGGTGACCGTTTGCACGCCTTGGTACAGTCCCCTATTTCTACCACCTGTCAGTGGGTACCTGCCCTCTTTAGGGTCAGGGAAGGTAAAGCAGTGAGGGAGGGGAGATGGGCGCCACCGCCCTCAATATGCTGGCCCCTAGAGAAGCTGAGGTCTCTGACATCTCGCCCCCCTTACGACCGCACAGGTTATGGGACAGCTGTACTATTCCTTTGATAATAATGATAATGTAATATTGGTAACAGATAACAATTTTTCCATTTTTTAACAATTCTTTGAATTTTTACTGAAGATGTGTGTGTGTATGTATGTATGTATGTGTGTGTGTGTGTGTGTGTGTGTGTGTGTGTGTGTGTGCGTGCGTGCGTGTGTGTGCGTGCGTGTGTGTGGTGTGTGTGTGTGTGTGTGTGTGTGTGTGTGTGTGTGTGTGTGTGTGTTGTTCTTCTCTCTCTCTCTCCTCTCTCTCCTCTCTTCTCTTCTCCTCTCTCTCTCTCTCTCTCTCTCTCTCTCTTCTCACTACTCTCCCTCTCTCCTCCTCCCTCCTCCCCTCCTCTCCCCTCTCTCTCCTTTTCTCACTAACTCCCTCCTCTCCTCCCTCCCTCCTCCTCCCTCCCCCCCCCCCTCCCTCTCTCTCCCTCTCCCTCCTCTCTCCTCTCCCTCTCCTCCTCTCCTCCCTCTCTCTCTCCTCTCTCTCTCTCTCTCTCTCTCTCTCTCTCTCTCTCTCTCTCTACTCTCTCTCTCTCTCTCTCTCTCTCTCTCTCTCTTTCTCTCTCTCTCTCTCCTCTCCTCTCTTCTCTCTCTCTCTCTCTCTCTCTCCTCTCTCTCTCTCTCTCTCTCTCTCTCTCCTTCCTCTCTCCTCTCTCTCTCTCTCTCTCTCTTCTCTCTCTCTCTCTCTCTCTCTCTCTCTCTCTCTCTCTCTCTCTCCTCTCTCTCTCTCTCTCTCTCTCTCTCTCTCTCTCTCTCTCTCTCTCTCCTCTCTCTCTCTCTCTCTCTCTCTCTCTCTCTCTCTCTCTCTCTCTCTCTGTGTCCGTCTACAAACAGGTTTGGAAAGCTCACATTAATTGAAAAACATATATATAGTAAAGTTCTCTCTCCTTGACGTTTATGAGCTATAACGAACCAGTCATTGACATTGATGAGCTATGACTGGACAATTCTATTGGATTTGGGCCTCCCTCCCCCCTCCCCCCTTCCCCCCGCTCCTCCTCCCCCACCCTCACCCCCATTCCCACCCACCCTTTTCTGGAACGAACTAAAACTCCCATGACAGTAGTTTTGACATAAATCAACCACCTGACACAGCGTTGTTGTTGTTTTTTATTTCAAAATTTACATGACGTTTGGGATTCCAGAAAGCCAAGGAAAATCATGGGATTTTCTTTAAACCTGCTTTGATGATGCCACCTGGGAATGGAAGAAGAAGAAAAGAGGAGGAAAAACGATTTTCTTCGACCCCAAGGATTAAGCTTAAAAGCCATTAGTTTACAACAAAAAAAAAACAACAACAACAAAGACGTCATCAAATATGTAACATTGTTTAAGATTGTTTTTCTTTTTTCTTCATTATCTAAATCGCGTTTGTTTGGGGTTAGGTTTTTTTTGGTTGGGTTTTTTTTAGTCTCTGAGTAAAATCGAAAAAAAAATTCTTCCTGCGAGATTACGTTTTATGCCTTTGTGGTAAAATGCAACAGTAAGAGTGAATTTTTCTTTGTGTTGTTGTTGTTGTTGTGTTGTTGTTGTGTTTTATAGCCTAGCCGACCACAAAAGACCACGTCAAGGATAGCAGGAAAGCAGGATAGCAGGAAAACAAGATGACCAATTCACACAGTTTTGTATGCGTCAGTGCATCGATAGTATAGACACATTTTGAAGCCAAAAGAGTCAAAATGTTTAGGATATAAATCATCGTCGATAAATAATATCAAATAAAAACACAAAAAGAAAGATAAGTAGATAAAATTAATGACGAATACGAATACTTTCTCATTTCAGAAACAAAAATTTGTGATTTTTAAATTTTTTTATTTTATTCTTTTATATCGATGATAATGGGATAAGCACTCATGTGCTTTTTTTCACCCAGTCCCCGTGTGTGTGCAGTTGTGTAAATATTGTCATCTGTTCCCACCGGCACACGATGGCCTACTCTTACGAAAAGCGGAACAGGATTTAAAGTGTACACAAGAATGTTCTGCGTGCGTTCACACGCGGGGCCTCGGT
>CM060321.1:28916206-28923706 GCA_030674155.1 Stramonita haemastoma
GCCAGCAAGCGGCGCGTGATCAAGATGCTGTTCGTGGTGGTGCTCGAGTACTTCGTGTGCTGGGGTCCGCTCTACACCCTCAACACCTGGGTGGTGCTGGACTACGAGAACCTGCAGCTGTACGTCACCCCCACCCACCGCGCCGCCATCTTCCTGCTGGCCTACCTGTCCTCCTGCATCCACCCCATCACCTACTGCTTCATGAACAAGCGCTTCAGGCAGAGCTTCACCGACGCCTTCCGATGCTGCTTCGCCCCCCGCAGAGGCGCCAGTCTCCGTTTGCATAGCGAGGTGTCGCACCACGCTCAGGGCACCGCCGCTACCAGGCTGGGTCTGTGTGTTAACCATACTGGGGCCAGAAGCAGTTCTGGTGGGCTGCATTGATTTTTGTTGAGGAGAACATCATCGAGTATATTTTGAGATGGACTGGACTAGCCTAGCTTGGGGAGTTATATTGAAACTCAAGTGTGATGATGAACTCTGGGCTGCATTGATTCTTGTGAGGATAACATCATCGAGAGTACTTTGAGGTGGACTGGGCTGGTCTAGCTTTAGGAGTTAGCGAAACACATACCTATGATAAACACTGGGCTGCATTGATTCTTGTGAGGATAACATCGTCGAGAGCACGCTTGAGGTGGACTGGACTGGCCTCACTTTAGGTATTAGCGAAACTCATGTTTATGATGAACTCTGGGCTGCATTGATTCTGTGAGGATACATCGAGTATACTTTGAGGTGGACTGGACTAGCCTAGCTGTAGGAGTTTAGCAAAACATAAGTTTGTTATGATGAACTCTGGGCTGCATTGATTCTGTTGAGGGTACATCGGTATACTTTGAGGTGGGGTGGCTAGCCTAGCTTCAGTTTTTAGTGAAACAAAAGTTTATGATGAACTCTGGGCTGCATTGATTCTTGTGAGGATACATCGAGTGTACTTTGAGGTGGACTGGACTAGTTAGCCTCGGGAGTTATAGCGAAACTCAAGTGTGATGATGAACTCTGGGCTGCATTGATTCTTGTGAGGATACATCATTGAGAATACTTTGAGGTGGACTGGACTAGTTAGCTCGGGAGTTATAGCGAAACTCAAGTGTGATGATGAACTCTGGGCTGCATTGATTCTTGTGAGGATACATCATTGAGAATACTTTGAGGTGGACTGGACTAGTCTAGCTTCGGGAGTTATTAGCGAAAAACAAGTTTGATGAACTCTGGGCTGCATTGATTCTGTTGAGGAGACATCTCGAGAGTATACTTTGAGGTGGACTGGACTAGCCTAGCTTCAGTTTTTAGTGAAACTCAAGTTTATGATGAACACTGGGCTGCATTGATTCTTGTGAGGATAACGTCATCGAGTATACTTTGAGGTGGACTGGACTAGTCTAGTTCGGGAGTTATTAGCGAAACACAAGTTTATTATGATGAACACTGGCTGCATTGATTCTTGTGAGGATACATCTCGAGAGTATACTTTGAGGTGGACTGGACTTGTTAGCCTCGGGAGTTATTAGCGAAACACAAGTTTATGGTGAACTCTGGGCTGCATTGATTCAGTTGAGGGTACATTGAGTATACTTTGAGGTGGACTGGGCTAGCCTAACTTCGGGAGTTATTAGCGAACACAAGTGTGATGTAACTCTGGGCTGCATTGATTCAGTTGAGGTACATTCGAGTATACTTTGAGGTGGAATGGACTAGCCTAACTTCGGGAGTTATTAGCGAACACAAGTGTGAGGGAACCTGCGCTGCATAGATTAGTTGAGGGTACATCGAGTATACTTTGAGGTAAACTGGACTAGCCTAGCCTCGCTTCAGGAATTATTAGCGAAACAAAAGTGTGATGAACTCTGGGCTGCATTGATTTTTGTGAGGATACATCATCGAGTATACTGTGAGCTGGACTGGACTAGCCTAGCTTAGCTTTAGGAGTTATTAGCGAAACACAAGTTTTATGATGAACTCTGGGCTGCTTTGATTCTGTGAGGGTAACATCGAGTATACTTTGAGGTGGACTAGACTAGCCTCAGTTCAGTTTTTAGTGAAACATAAGTTTATGGTGAACACTGGGCTGCATTGATTCTGTGAGGATAACATCGAGTATACTTTTGAGGTGGACTGGACTAGCCTCACTTCAGGAGTTATTAGCGAAACACAAGTTTTATGATGAACAACTGTACGGATTTGCTTTATCTTGGACAGAGGGTTTTTGATGTTATGCATGATTCAGGAATTGGACTTGCTCTTTTCTCTTTTTTTGTTTTGTGTTGGGTTTTTTTTTGTTTTTTACTACACTGTATTGCGTAGTATAGCTCTAACAATCAACATCCTGTTGTTTTTTTTGTTCAGTGTGTTATAATGATAAGGATGATAGGATTTCACGCATAATTTTTTTTGGGTAAACAACATGGGTGTCACATTAGTCTGTTAAAAATTTGCATGTAGGACAGTAAAAGAAAAAGCACCAAAAAAAAACCCTTCACACTGTATCCTGTTCACCTAAACCCACCCTACATTATCCATCACCAGGACAAAAGCAGGAAACGGTGGTTCTAGGCTCAATGAACGCCATTCTTTTCCACCAACCTTTCTTTTACTAAAAGATGGCACTGAAATTCTCACGTACCTTTCATGAAGGTCAACCATTTACACACATTTCATCCTGACCAGGTTTCCAGAAATCATCTTTCTGGTGAAAATGAAAAATATCAATGCAACGTGAGAAATTAGTCAGAGCAATGTTTGAAAAAAACAACCTTGCCATTATTATTTATTTATTCTTTTATATCGAAGATAATGGAATAAGCACTCGTGTGCTTTTTTTTATACATCCAGTCCCTGTGTGTATGCAGTTTTGTGACACAGAATGGCCTACTTTTACAAAAAAAAGCGGAACAGGATTTAACGTGTGTGCAAGATGTTCTGACAGTTAGTTGGGTACAGTAAAACAAACATACTGCTCTGCATCACTTTGGTCTCTGCACACTGTTTTGTAAGCTATTGCTTCCCCTTACTCTATCTCCTATCACCCATTGCTTCATAAAACAGGCAGTTTGCAAGGTTTGACTGATCTCCTCCCTGCAGTGTTTTTTTCCCCAAAACGAATGGGGAATTCCATAAAAGAGAAAAGCCAGAAATATCTCAAAGTTTGCATGGTGAGATGTGATGTCGTTTAAATTAAAGCTGAGTTTTTTCTGTATGGACAGGACACCAGGAATATTACAGATTAGTACTGAGCATTGTGTTGTCAGCTACGCTTCAAAAGACCTGTTCACTGTGTTAGCAATGAAAGAGACCCCCAAAACGGTAGAAGTTTATAATTATACTGCTCACAAAAGTATGCCTTTTGTGTTTGACTTGTGAAATCTGTGACATACAGTGCTCTCACACCGAACTGATAAAATTAATATATCATTAATCAGAATTAAGTAACACTTCAAGTTAAACAAAATACAGCTACCTCCCTTGTTGTTGCATTCACTCATACAGTACAGGCATGAGCAGTTTCCTTAAGCGTTTCACAAACCTTTTTTTTTTATCCCTTTTTTTTTTTTTTTTTTATTTCTGTGTGAAGAAATGACAGTGTCTGTGTACAGAATGGACATCTCAAGGTGTGAGGATGGCTGAAAAATACAAGATCTGCACCTGCACAAGACACAACAAAATCTAATTCAGACCTACACTTGATCAGACGATCCATGTTGCTTGCTATATATACTGTAGATGTGACACCTTTCTGTGGAGGTACTGGTGTAAAACGAAATGTCGATCTCATCTTGGGAGATTCTTAATAGCATCATAATTTTAGACATTGCTGAATATTTGTTTGGAAATCTCTGAACAGTGTATCAAGCTTGAATGACGAGGAATCCCTCAGCTGTGGGAGAAATCTATTTCTGATAGGTGTGTCGAAAATGTTGAGCGTGGTAAACGTTCGAAGCGAAGGTGTGGAGACGTGTGTTACCACTGCAAAAGCCGAAGCCCTTGGGAAATCCCTACTGAGCTCTTTACCAATGTTGGGAGGGGCATCTCACTCTAGTCTCTCGGAGGTGTTCTTCAACAGCAGCTGTATATTTTGCGATGGTACGTTAATATAAAACGCACCATGTTTATTTGGGGATGGTACAGTCTAGTACTGGGGGCGAATAGCAAAGTGGTCAGAGCGCTCGCTTTCCCCAAGTCAAGTTAGCAGCGTCGAGCGTGGTTGCCAGTTGATTGGGTGACCGTTTGCGCGATGTATATGTCCACCCCAGTTCACTCAGCTGTAAATGGGTACCTGCCCTCTTTAGGGTCAGGGAAAGGTAAAGTAGCGAGGGAGAGGAGATGGGCGCCGCCCTCAACATGCTTAGCCCCAAGTGAAGCTGAGGTCTCTGATGCCTCGCTCCCCTACGGGAGCATGACCCTAAAAAGGACCAAAAATATATATTTTTATTTACGTTCCTCGGTTAGAGCTCCGAAGCTCACCAACGATGGCATTTTTGCGTATGCGACCGTTTAAATCACATTTAAAAGTCTTACCTAAGAATATTTGAGATATTCAGATACTTACCCCAATATCTGTTTAAAGTTTTGTTTATATAGAAAAATTGAAAAGCTGTCAAAATCTTCCCCTACTGTCTCTGTGAAAAGGAAACTCTTGGTGCATTTAACATGGCAGAATTTCTTTGTTTCACAGCTGAAGTCCTGTTGTAGCAGCACAGTATAGTTATAAATACTGATCTGTATCGTTCATCACACATCGTCCATAGAATGCGCACGACATATTTATGCTCGTACGAATTTGGTCTTGAGGAAGTTTCTCGGTAAGTTTTGTCGATGCCATTCTTGTCGTCATTGACGTTGTTGTTGTTGTTGCTGTTGGTGGTGGTGGTGGTACTGTTGTTGTTTCCAATATGTTGCCAAACCATTATGGTGGCTGAGCAAGCTTTTAAACATAATATTGTTTATTATTTCACCAATTGTCACTGATTGATATGTGCATACAGAGATCAATATCGTAAGTTATGTGTATCAGTGCATCTTTTTAATATGTGAGAGAAGCTTGTTCATGTTCATTTTCACGTTGATGATGTTGATGTTGCTGTTGTTTCATGAATGTGTTAACAGCCTTGCTAAGGCGCCTATGTTGCTTTCATATAACCATGAAAGCGACTGGAAGCTAGCCTTTAAGGATGGTGTATGTGCTGTGTTTTGTGGATTTCAGATGCGTGTCCACTGCTTCGTTGACAAACGTTTGTTTCTTCGGTGCAAACAACTGGAAGGGATTCAATCGGTTAGCCATTGGTACTGAAAGGGATCTGGCCTCGGCTAAAAGTTTTGTCAGTGATTTATTTATTTATTCTTATATATCGAGAATAATGGAATAAGCACTCGTGTGCTTTGTTTTACATCCAGTCCCCATGTGTATGCAGTTTTATAAATTTTGTCATCTGCTCCCACTGGCACATAATGGTCTACTCTTCCCAATAGCAGAACAGAATTTAAAGTGTGTGCAAGATGTTATGCGTGCGTTCGTGCGCACACGGGGCCTCGGTTTATAGCCTCATCCGAAGGACTTCTGGGGAGAGTGGAGTCTGCACTGGTGTTAATTCCAGGGAAAAGATCCCCTTGAACGGGATTCGAACGGGATGAAACGCTAAGTGCCATGGCATACACTGAAATGGCGTTATGTTTACTTTGTCGATGACTGTCTCAGCCATAATAAGCTCTTAGCATAGCAATAACCTGCATGAATGATCCAGGCCAAAAGTTATGCAAGTTACTGGTATAAGCAGGGTGCTTAGGCCTGTATTGGACTGTTAATTATGTTGTCAAGCTAAGGTTAAGCATCATCGAGCGTGGTTACCAGTTGGATGGGTGACCGTCTGTGCGCCTTGGCTTCATTACAGTCCCCCAGTTCACCCAGCTGTAAATGGGCTGCTGCCCTCTTGAGGGTCAGGGGAGGTAAAGCAGCGAGGGAGAGGAGATGGGCGCCGCCCTCAATATGCTGGCCCCTGGAGAAGCTGAGGTCTCTGACGCCTCGCTCCCCTTCAACAACATAGGTTATGTAACACCTTTACCTTTACCTAATAACGGTGACAGAAAGTAATGGCGAAGTTTTCAGTAGAAAAGATTAACAGATTTGTTGCTGCTTTGAACTGAAATTTTTGTTTGTTTTGCTTGTTTGTTTCTGAACTTTTTTTTCAGTACTAACACCAAAAATTTTATTTGGAAATTTGTATATTGCTTTCATGTCATTATGCTGTGTACATCAACTGGAACTGAGCTGTTATTAAACGTGTTGAACTTATTCCAATGGATATCGATTTTCCCCCTTTTCCCTGGTATTGAATCCTGTTGTAAATTCTTCATGATTTTTTTCTGTTTTAATGAAAATTTGGGCTGTAAACTCCGAATTGAAATGGAAAAATTACCGTGTAATTCTTGATTACAATAATTAATCGTGTTTACATATATAATGTTCGAGTAAGTTATGAGATTCTGCGATCTATTTTTCTTGCATTAACATTGATCTAGAAACTGTGGATGTGTTTTGACACTGTAATTCAAACTATGTTTGTGTACTTGACATGCTTTGAGGAATCTTTTTAGAATTATCTTATTTAAAGACAGCTAGGAATAAAACCGTTATTTTTGTTTTTAAAATGTTGGTATAAAGAGTTCTTTATTCAGAAAAAATATCGTGTTGTTGTTGTTGTTATTTTTGTTTTCTTGCGGTTTTCGTTTGCTTGGTTGCTGTTGTACGTATCAGGCACAATCATGGCATACACTAGCAGATACTTAATTTTTTTTAATTCTGTTGATCGCAACTAGGAATAAAATCGGATTTTTTTTGTTTTGCTTGCGTTTGTTTCTCTCTACAACTGATCTATGTATGCATTGATTGATTGATTGATTGGTTGGTTGGTTGGTTTGTTGATTTTTTTCTTCTTTTTTTTTTGCTACCTCATTGTTTGGTTATTTTAGTCCTGAGTGTTTTACGTTGCTTGTCTGGAGCTCTTTGCCACAGCATTGCCTCAACAGCTCGCCATGTCCTATCCCAGCCTCAGAAGTCTACAGAGATTATCAGGGCCCCGTAAAGCCGCCACCCAGAGAGGCCCTGCACTGCTAAATGGTCATTCTGGTGATGTTCAGCGGTGCCTGATCTGATGAAACAAACATGTGACACCGCCTCCTAGGACCCTACTGACAGCAGTCATCGCTCAGTCGTGGAGCCAGACTGGGTGAGCCCCGTCTATCCTCTTCTCCTTTGGATGAGACTTTAAACCGAGGTCCCGTGTGCGAACGCACGCACAACATCTTGCGCACACGTTAAATCCTGTTCCACTTTTCGTAAGAGTAGGCCATCGTGTGCTGGTGGGAACAGATGACATTTACAAAACTGCATACACACGGGGACTGGATGTGAAAAAGCACACGAGTGCTTATCTCATTATCCTCGATATAAAAGAATAAATCAAAGCAAATCAAAGCAAATCCCTCTGTTCCAACCACCATTTC
>CM060321.1:28931206-28936206 GCA_030674155.1 Stramonita haemastoma
CAATAACAACAGCAACACCAACACCACCACCATCACCACCACCACCACCACCACCACCAACAACAACAACAACAACTTGATCACAAGTTTTAGATCTGGGATGTGATACAAGCCGGACAAGGCTTTTAGGGCTAGGATACGCTGTAGCCTGATAATCTCTTTGACAATGGGCCAAGTGATCTCTAGCTTATCACATTGACATAGGCAAAATAATCTCTAGCTTATATTTTATCATCTCACACCGAATTTTTTTTCTGTGATCACAAACAAACATTATCCGTATATATATATTTTTTCTTTTTTTCTTTCTTTCTTTTCTTTCTTTCTTTCTTTCTTTTTCTTTTTCTTTTTTTTTTCTTTTTTCTTTTTTAACCGACTTTGGCTGTTGACAAATCCTTTCTATTTGTAACAAGATGGAGATCAAAGTGTGAGTTCTGTGTGTTGTGGTTGTAGTGGTGAAGGTATTGGGGGCCTCATAATTATCGACAGAGTGTGGGTTTGAATCTTACCACTGAGGAGGCAGGGATCGTAGTTACTGTGTGGAGCCTCAAAGTGTTTCTGTCTCTGTCTGTCTATCTGTCTGTCTGTCTCTGTCTGTCTGTCTGTCTCTGTCTGTGTCTCTGTCTGTCTGTCTCTGTCTGTCTGTCTCTGTCTGTCTCTGTCTGTCTCTGTCTCTCTGTCTCTCTGTCTCTGTCTCTGTCTCTTCTCTGTCTCTCTGTCTCTCTGTCTCTCTCTCTCTCTCTCTCTCTCTGTCTCTCTCTCTCTCTCTCTCTCTCTCTCTCTCTCTCTCTCTCTCTCTCTCTCTCTCTCTCGTGTAAGGACACGCCAGCGGGTGCGTGCGTGCGTGCGTGCGTGCGTGGTGGTGTGTGCGTGCGTGCGTGCGTGCGTGTGTGTGGTGTGGTGGGTGTGTGTGTGTGTGTGTGTGTGTGTGTGTGTGTGTGTGTGTTTGACCTCTGAATCATCGCTGCTATGTGTCGGATTTATTATTTTCATTCTATTGTTTATTGTCTATTCAATGAAATTGTGAGAAATACATTTTGTCATGTGAATTGTTACTAGATTTGTAAATTTGAGAATATCAAGTTGGATTATTGATTTTTGTGTGTATTTATCAGTGTGTGTGTGTGTGTGTGTGTGTGTGTGTGTGTGTGTGTGTGTGTGTGTGTGTGTGTGTGTGTGTGTGTGTGTGTGTGTGTGGTGTGAAGTGTTCAGAATTGATTGGACACCTTGAGTGGTTATGTAAATAAATACGTAATTGCTTTTGTTATGGTGTCCTTGATTTGTTTATTAACTTGCTGATTCCATTACGTTTGTTTGGCTTGTTTATTTATCTTTTTTTTATTGTTGGGTTGTTTTGTTTGTTTTGTTTGTTTGGGGTTGTTTTTTGTTGTTGTTGTTGTTGTTGTGTTTGTTTGTTGTTTTTTTTTGGGGGGGTCTGAGCGCCTGGTGTAAAGAAGCTTGTGGCTTATCCAATTACCCTCATTAAAATATTAGAGTTCCGAGTTTCTCTCTGTGTGTCTGTGTGTCTGTGTGTCTGTGTGTCTGTGTGTCTGTCTGTCTCTCTCTCTCTCTCTCTCTCTCTCTCTCTCTCTCTCTCTCTCTCTCTCTCTCAGACCTGCTTCATTTAGTGATCAATTCACCCTCTTGGATATTATAGAGGATATTATAGAAAGGGTTAAGTGACAAAGAAAAACTCGAGATTAACACAAACCTTTTACAGAAATATTGAAAGACTGAGATATTATCACATCACCAAAGTCGCAGTACAGCTACCTTGAATGGT
Source organism: Stramonita haemastoma (assembly GCA_030674155.1). Lineage (NCBI taxonomy): Eukaryota > Metazoa > Mollusca > Gastropoda > Neogastropoda > Muricidae > Stramonita > Stramonita haemastoma. The sequence goes on from CM060321.1 coordinate 28,932,990, forward strand.
GAGTAAAAACGGTCGCTCACGCAAAAAAAAAAAAACCTCAACAAATTTCACTATTGGTGAACCTCGGAGCTCTCTGAAGGCGAGGGACGAAGACAAAGAAGAAAATATTTTATTATGGCGTGACAGAGAGAGACGAGCACAAAGAGACAGCAAACAGATGGACAATTCTCTTGAAGCGGCACTGTTTTCAATTGCTTGGGGGGAAAAGAGAAAGAAAAAGAATGAAAAGGCACTAGCTGAAAAAAGTAAGGCCACTCAGTAAACATCCATACAGAGAATTTAGGGAAGAAACAACAACAACAACGAAAAATAATGTGAAGAAGAGAAGAGAAGAGAAGAGAAGAGAAGAGAAGAGCATATACAAAATAAAGTATAAAACAAACCAGATAATTGACAAAAACGGGGAATGCAGAGGATGATAAAACGATAAAACAACCTGGTTTTTTTTTTTTTATCAAAAGGACATGAGAAAAAAAGAGAAAAAGAAGACAAATTTCAATTAAAAAAAGAATACCTACATAAACCCAACAATATTAAGCTACTGACATTAAACCTGGGACATATAGCCTAGTGGTCAGAACATTGAGCTCGTAATCTGACAACCCGGGTTCGATTCCCTTTCGAGGGCATTTTTTCCCCGGAGTTAACATCAGTGTTGCTCCACTCTCCCCAAAAGTCCTTCGGATGGGACTGTAAACCGAGGCCCCGTGTGCAAACGCACGCAGAACATTTGCCCACACGTTAAATCCTGTTCCACTTTTCGTAAGAGTAGCCATTGTGTGCCGGTGGGAACAGATGACAAGATTCACAAAACTGCATACACACGGGGACTGGATGTAAAAAAAACAACAAATGAGTACTTATTCCATTATCTTCGATATAAAAGAATAAATAAATGAATGAATAGATAAATTAACCTATGTCACCTGACAAAAAAGCAGAGCAGAAAAACTTTTTTCAAATCAAAATATCGTTAAAGATAAATCAGTTTGAATACAAACAGCAATTTTGTAACACAAATAAACAAACAAAAAGAAGGAGTCAGAAGAGAAGCAGAAGAACAAAAAAATTCTAGAGTAAAAAAATAAGGTCAAACAAAAACAAAATTATTACAAAACACGAACGCAAACAAAAGAAAAAAAAAAGCCCCCAATAAAATAAGCAAGTATGTTATTAACGTTAATATTGGCAAAGAAAAAATAAAATAGTTTGTGTTCACTTGTTTCTTGTCCGGCACAACACTATATATATATATATATATATATATATATATATATATATATATATATATATATATATATATATATATATATATATATATATATATATATATATATATAATATATATATATATATATCTACACGATTGTTTCTGACAAGAGGATATCCTTTTTGTTATGTTTTGAGGAGAGCATTTTCATCAGTGTCTGAAAAATAACTCTTGTAATAGCTTTCCGTGGCCATTTTGGGAATGTTTATTCTGTGCAATATGTAGGACTTGGTTCGCGTTTTGAGGCTATATAGAGGAGGTTTTGTTTTTATGTTTGTTCTTTTTTCCTTTTTCCTTTTTTTTTTTTTTTTGGGGGGGGGTGCTGTGTTGTACAGTTCTTTCCTGGCAGGTAATAAACAGATTGTTCTGTGTCGCTCTGTTCACGTGGATCTTTATTTGCGTGATATCAAGTGTGCCTGTCTTCTGTCTGTCTGTCTGTCTTGTCTGTCTCTGTCTTGTCTCTGTCTTCTTCTTTTGTCCTCTCTGTCTCTTCTCTTGTCTTGTCTCTGTCTCTGTCTCTGTCTCTCTGTCTTCTTTGTCTGTCTCTCTCTCTCTGGTCTTGTCGTCTGTCTGTCTGCTGTCTGTCTGTCTGTCTGTCTGTCTGTCTGTCTGTTGTCTGTCGCTCTCTCTCTCTCTCTCTCCTTCTCTCTCTCTCCTCTCTCTCTCTCTTTCTTCTTCTCCCTCTCTTCTCTTCCTCTGATAACAACAATAACTATACAAAGACACGTTATATCAGCTCAGTACGAGTTGTCTCATCCTGTTCTCTGTTGGTCGAGCTGTCTTCTTTTGAACTCTTTTGAAAACTTACTCCTTGAAGAGCTTGATCCCTTTGGGTCTGCATTGCTGTTTCAGATTAAGTCGGGTTTAACTTGAGACCTCTAGACACTGTCTGAGATAAGATCAGAAAAAAAAGCTGAAGTTACGCAAACAGACATAGTAATTATAATAACGTGAAAATCCCTCACTGGGTGAATCTTTTTCTTCAACTTTGTCATATATAACCTTTCATTCCTTTAACTTCACCTTCACATGTCCTATAGTCCCGCGGACCGTGGGGGGGGGCACTACTGAAGATTTTGCAACCAGCTTCCTCCACTCCCCACGGTCCTCCCACCCTCCGTAGCAGATCGCTCCACCCAAGGCCTGTCCACTCTCTGATGTTGTCTTCCCATCGTTTCCTCTGTCTGCCTCTTCGTCTCTCTCCCTTACTGTTCCCTGTAAGACAGTCTTTTATTATATCATCCAAAACACTCATGTTCTTCTGTTTGCCTTGAACAAAATGTTTGGTCTTTGTTGTTGCTATTCTTACTCTTACGTCTGGTTCGCAATAATAATATAAAATAATATGATAAAAGTATATCTAATTATTAATGATATCAAAAAGGGAGGGAAGCAAGTTAAGGTGATGCGTGTAGAAATAAAATATTCGTTTACTATTAAGTAGATTTTGGGTGGGGGGAGGGTTGCACACTCTCAGCTGGATGTAAAAAAAAAAAAAAAAGCACACGAGTGCTTATTCATTATTATCCTCGAATAAAAGAATTTGCCTTGCCTTGCCTCGCCTTGCCTTGCCTTGCCTTGCTTTGCCTTGCTGATGACTGGGTGGGTGGGTGGGGGGGCTGGTCTGTGTTATTTGTGGTGTGTGTGGGGGGGGGGGGGGCTGGACATGGCCTGTGACGTCCAGGGCAAGAGGAGTCAGTGGGCTGATGAAGTGGACTGCCTCCTCATCACTGAAGGAGGGGGGACCTCAGAGAACTAGACTTGCTCTGACCATGATGAAACAGGTCTCTGTCTATTTCTGTCTAACAAAACACAATAATAATAATAATAATACCAGTGTGCTGAAGCTTGTAGATTATTGTTGTTGTGGCGACCACTCCTGATGTTTGGCAAATCAGTTAATTAGTCATGAGTTGGACTCTTATATATATAGCATAATGCAAATGA
>CM060321.1:28943706-28951206 GCA_030674155.1 Stramonita haemastoma
CAGTTGGCATTCTGCATCCTTACCGAAAAGTGAAGAGTTTCATCAACTTTGGTGTTGGGTCAAGGATGAACCAAGGACGTCCTAAAGCTACCCATTTCTTAAAAAGCACTTTACATTATTCGCTAACATACTCTGTCTCTGAGAGAGAGAGAGAGAGAGAGAGAGAGAGAGAGAGAGAGAGAGAGAGAGAGAGAGAGAGAGAGAGAGAGAGAGAGAGAGAGAGAGAGAGAGCAGAGACAGAGACAGAGACAGAGACAGAGAGAGACACAGAGACACAGAGACACAGAGACAAGAGAGAACAGAGAGACACAGAGAGACACAGAGAGACAGAGAGAGACAGAGACAGAGACAGAGACAGAGACAGAGAGACGAGAGAGAGACAGACAGAGAGAGAAGAGACAGAGACAGAGACAGAGAGACAGAGAGACAGAGAGAACCAGGAACATGTTTTACATAATATTATATGTACATTGGCCCTTAGGCCACAATACATGGAGTGTTGGGGAGGGAGGAAACCAAAAATACTGACATCCTGCAAAATTCATGAAACAAGAAAAAAACCCAATCCTTGTGGAGCATGATCACAATAGCCCTACCTTGAAGGGGCTTGGAACTTGATAAACACATATTATACTGCATCAATAGTGTTGATAACATCATACGTTAAAATCACTGTCATAATGCAATGTTTTATTTCAGGATGACGACAACAATATTTGTAACACATAGCTTAATCTGCACATCGCTAACTTAAATAATATTACTACTACTATCGCTGCTGCAGATGCTGCTGCTACTACTACTACTACTACTACTACTACTAACTACTACTACTACTACTACTACTACTACTACTACTACTACTACTCTCTCTTCTTACACACACACACACACACACACACACACACACACACACACACACACACACACACACACACACACACACACACACACATACCCCCCCCCCCCCCCCCCCCTGCAGGGCAAAATTACAAATCCCAGTTGTATAAAGACTATAGACTGCTTATTTTCAGTTCAGCCGATAAGTGTTTGTGAAAACTGTATTTATCTGTTTATTCTTTTTTATCGAGGATAATGGAATAAGCACTCGTGTGCTTTTTTTTTTTTTTTCATCCAGTCCCTGTGTGCATACAGTTTTGTAAATCTTGTCATCACCTTTGCCACAAAATCCCTTCTGGCTGTTTGGTCACATCACACGTCCTGTGCAGCTCTCTGACCAATGCATTCTTCAGGGGGTGAGATAGCTTAGTGGTTAGAGTAATGTGCATTGCGCTCGTGATCTGCTGACCCCGGTTCAAATCTCGTTCAAGAGGATTTGTTTTCCTCTAGAGTTAACATCAGTGCCGACTCCACTCCCCTTGAAAGTCTTTCGGGTGATACTATAAACCGAGTCACGTGTGCGAACGCACGCAGAACATCTTGCGCACACGTTAAAACCCGTTCCGCTTTTCGAAATAGTAGACCATTGAGTGACGGTGGGAACGGATGACAAAATTGACAAAAGTGCATCTATACGGGGGTTGGATGTAAAACAAAAAGCAAATTAGTGCTTATTCCATTATCCTCGATATAAAAGAATAAATAGATAAATGAATAAGAAAGAAAGAAAGAAAGAAAGAAAAAGAAAGAAAGAAGAAAGAAAGAAAGAAAAAGAAAGAATTGAAATAAAATAATGAATGATGAGATGATGATGATGAATTGATAATGATGATGATGATGATGATGATGATATGATATGATATGATATGATGATGATGATGATGATGATGTGATGATGATGATGATGATGATGATGATGATAATAATAATAATAATAATAATAATAATAATAATAATAATAATAAAATAATACATGGAATTTATATAGCGCTATATCTTGTAAAAACAAATCAAAGCGCTTGCATTCGACCTATACAACACACAAGTAATCAATAATTTATGGGTTTAGCAAATTCGAATGTATGCACACACGCATCAGTGGACAGGTAGGCCTACTTTCGAATTTCACTAATACGCCGTAGTTGATAGTAGCATGACTGACAGGTCTGGGTAATTAATTTTTGCATGGAAATGAAAGAAATAAAAGAAAAGGGGCGCTTGAAGAGGAAAAGGCAGGAACAGCTATGCAAAGAACTGTTCAAACGAAAGACATCTGACCTTCACTTGATGGTGTAGCCGCCAAAGGCTGAAAACAAACATACAACCATCCTGAGAACATTGCAGACCAACGCGTGCTCCTTCGTGTCCCTCTCATACAGATGACAAAATTTATAAAACTGCATACACCAGGGACTGGAATGTAAAAAAACAACAACCCCACATGAGTGCTTATGTCATTACCCTTCGATATAAGAATAATAAATAAAAAATAAAATAAATTTCAAACACAAATAACAGCATACCTCTTTGCTTACTTTTTGCTGGTGGATCCGTGGTCTATAGGTGGTACGCGCCTTGCCTAGAAAGCGAAAAGTCTGGGTCGGAGTGTGCGGTGGTTTGAATCCCGTTTGGGCCCAAAACTTTTCCCCCACCCATTATATCATGAGTGGTGATCTGGGCACTAGTCTTTCGGATGAGACGATAAACCGAAGTCCCGTGTGTTACACACCATTATTTAGCGCACGTAAAAGAACCCACGGCAACAAGGAGGTTGACCCTGGCAAAATTCTGTAGAAAAAAGTCACTCTGATAGGGAAACGAAAACACTTGCAAACAGGAAAAAAAATGGGTAGGCGCTGCACTTGTGGCGACGCGCTCTCCCCGGGAGAGCAGCCCAATTTCACGTCAGTAATGTGTTGTGGCATAAAGTGTTATAAATAAATAAATAAATAAATAAATAAATGAATTACAATATTGACTGTCAAAGCTTTGAGACATGGCAAAAATACATATAACATAATTATACATTGCCACACATGTCTGAGACAGTTTTGCTTGCTTGTGTGTTTGTCTTTTTGCAAGTATGAATTTTCAAAAGCGTGTCATGCTGCAGTGGTCTGCAATTGAGGTAAAGCATTGATTAAACTGGTGACGTAATAGACAATAATTATGTTCTTTATCGAACGCTCAGACAGCAGCTATTGATGTCTGTCATATGAGTGAAAATGTGTTGTGCTGCCGTTAAACGCTCGACAAGTCAGGCCCAGCTTTATCCGACTCCGACGTGGAAGAGAATTGTTATCTGTTTAGGGCTTCCAAGGATTAAAAAAAAAGCGAAAAAAAAAAAAAAAACACACATGATAATGGACCAAAACGGCAAAAACAAACAAGGAGGTGACAGGAAGAAAAGGAACAAGGCAAAAAAAAAGAGAGGGAGAGAAAGAAGGAACTCCTACATCTCTTTAAAATCGTTGGGATGCTATTATACTGACAGGCCTCCTGGAATTCCCACGTGGGGTAAAGTAAATAAATATTTTTTTTAATGACGATGAAGACGACGGTGGCTCTGTTCAAGGGAGGGAACTATCCCGTAAATCTTGGCCTGATTTTGGAAGTTAATGCCCCTAGCGTCCTAGTCAGGTGTGCTCGCACTAATTTCAGGCTGGCTGTTGACTTCGGACCCTGGCGACAGTGTCTCTGTATGCCTGCGAATTAGGCTAGGCTAGGTGAAAAGAAAAGTTCAATATTGCATACATAGCGTGACTTCCTGAACAACAATGGCTGGCTGTACCAAGGGACGCTGCTGCAAATGGACATGTGGCATTGTAGGCTTGATTTCTTTGGTTACAGGTTGCGTTCTCATTCAAGTTTTCGACAACCTTATCGACAACAAAATCGACGATGTGAGTATTCTGAGCTAGTTGATGAAAACATCACAGTCTATTTGAGTTGACTTATATTGAGTAAGGCAAATGGCTGTCAGTATCAATTTGTTGTTGGTACTTGTGTGTACAGACTGCCAAGTTATTTCATTTATCTATATTTCATTTTAAATATTTTAATTATTTTTTTTGTCTGGTCAGGTGACTCTACAGTAGAAATGCCTAATACAGTAATGACAGGGGTTACCCAACCAGTCCAAAAATATTGTTAAATTAGACTTGTACAGTACTACTATCAACCTTGTAGTGTTTAGTCTAGCAAACACCGTACCAGTTTTGAAGGTGATAGTACAACTGATACTAAAACTGAAAATCATAAACTTGACTCAGAAAAAAAGAAATGTCAAATAACAAAATCAGAAAATTAACAAGGTGTGAAATGTTTTAATAAAGTTCTAGTTATTGATGACATTGACATTGATGACTTAAATGTTTGTCACTTAGACAGTAAAGACAAAATCCAGTAGAAATTTTCACTAGTACTGAACATTACTTTAAATACTTATTCTGGTATAAGAGACTGGTCAATATAAAACAATGATACTAATTGATTAATTCAGTAAAGTACTAAAACGTAAAAGTAGCTCAAAACTAGTGACATGATTGCCAGTAGTGACAGTATTCATGAATAGTACTACATACTTTTTTTCAAGACCATTCAACAGTTATATTTTAAGTACAGAACACTTGTGACTGTCAACAACAAACCAAGGGTTCAACACCAAAATGTATATAATAATGTATCCTTCATGATTTCTGCCAAAACAGTGTAATGTAACATATTTTTTCATGTGAATGAATTTTTAAAGCAATGTTAATGTTTGAGACATGCCTCGAGCCTCTTTTAATCTGTGTTTACAGTCACACCCACAGTTGGGGAGGTGTTGTATAGACTATACGGTACACTGCACTGGGAAAGAAGTGAATTAAAGAGTATGGTATGGAGAAGGGACATGGTTGAGGGTATTTTGAAAGCAAAGACAAGAGTTCTAAACATAACATCCCTTATAATACACACTGTAAGCAGATGAATATTTGCACTCACACACACACACACACACACACACACACACACACACACACACACACACACACACACACACACACATTACCACACACACACACACACACACACACACACACATACACACACACACACACACAACACACACACACACACACACACACACACACACACACACACACACACACACACACACACACACACACACACTACAACACACATTACACACATTACACACATAACACACATTACACACCACACACACACACACACACACACACACACACACACACACACACACACACACACACACACACACACACACACACACACTGACACAGTCCTGCCTCCTTATGTCAGATTTTATTCTTGGTGTTATTATTCAGTACCTTTGGACCCAACTTCATTTGCCTGCTCTTCCATGAAAAATGAATGGGGTTTTGGATTTGTAAATGGTAGTACTACTACTACTACAGTACTAGTAGGCAAATCAATGTCCTGTTGGTGTTGGCTTGAGGGAGTTCGGTTTACAATTACATTACACTCTACAGTCTCGTTCAAAGAACTGGACCCAGCCCAAACCTCAGTCATAAGTGTCAGTAATTGATCAATTGTACAAAAGTGCTGAGGCCTGCTTTTATAAAATTTGTATTCTTTAAAATGTTTTGATTAAAACAACCTACACTCTTTTTTTTTTTTTTTTTAAATCATGTAGTCAGAGTAATAACTAAGGCTTCCTAAGTGAAGACTGTCTTTGAAAACAGAGCAGTTTCTTTTGTTTTCTGTTTTTATTTTGCATTTTATATGATGGGTTTTTAAAATTTTCTGTTCAGTCCAACAATGTACACATACTATTTATTTAGTATTTTTAAGCAAATGATGCAATTTTTTCATTTTTGTATCACCGTGGAATGACTAAAGTTTTAAACAGCTTCTTCGCACACACGCATTTCTCAACATGATACATCACATGCATGTCATATTGGATCTATGCAGCCTCCCAGTGATTCCCAGGTGGGATGAGTACCAGGATGGAGTGTACATCATGTGTAGCATAATCGTTGTGTGGGTACCACCCAAGGTATTAAGTTAGGGAGTTACCCAACAACAACAACAACATTCAGAGACCATCTCATGCAAAAAGTTTACAAAGTTCTGCAATGGGATGGGGCCAGAAATCAAAGCCCTAGTATCCTTACTATACTTTATGAATAGTTAGTTAAACTGTTGTTTCATGGAATGCCCTTTGACGCCGCCAACAGGTGAACAAGAGTGGGGCAGATGAAGCAGGCATGTTGTGTTGACATTGTTATTCTTAAAAGCACCGAAAAATGTGCCCTGGCCATAATTGAGTCTGGAACATAGTTAAGCGTAATAAAGAAAAACTTCTACTACTGTACTAGTTGAAAAACAATATATAATGCATACAAGATGTATACATGTTCAATCACACCCTATTAAAAAAAAAAAAAAACCCAACCTAATTCGTGACAAAGTTTATTCTTGAAGGGAAGAAGAATGAATGCAGTGTTGAAAGTTTTGAACATTATCAAATGACGTCATATGATCTATAGAAGCAGCAATCTTTGAAAGCCAGAGATTTATCTGTGTGATTCCCAGACTTTTTTTTTTTTTATTATGAGAGAGGGATGGGCTCTGCTAATTGATGAATCATTCAATCTGTGGCCTGAAAATTCAGTTTGAACTTATGCCCCACTACTCCTCAAGGAGTTTGGGGAGAAGAAAGTTCTGAATGGTGGGTAACCTTTCATTTAAACTGGACATAGTGTTGTAATTTTGTATCCCGTAATTATCTATAGAACTCGTGCATGTTTTTAAGTGGTGGTGTACATAGTGACTGTAGTCTTATAAAATTCAAGTTATTGCACAGAGAAGATACTCTGAAAGGCTAAAATTGTGTTGAGTATATCAAAGTTACAAGTTTGTGTTGTGTGTGTGTGTGTGTAGTGTGTGCGTGTGTCGTGTGTGTGGTGTGTGTGTGTGTGTGTGTGTGTGATGTCATCTGTGTGTGTGTGGTGTGTGGTGTTGTGCGTATGTGCATGTGTGTGTGTGTGTGCCGTGTGGTGTGTGTGTAGTGTGTGTGTGTGTACGCGCTGGTGTGTGTCGTGTGTGTGTGTGTGTTGTGTGTGTTGTGTGTGGCATCGTGCGTGTGTCAGTTGACTGTGAGCATCATGTGCTTTTGACCTTTACTGTGCCTCTTGCACACTTTAGATAGATATATATCATAACAGCTTAAGTAGAGTGTTGAGCACTCACTGACAACCCCCCTCTCCCCTTCCCTCCATTCCCCATTCACCACTTAGGCTACCCCCTATCCCACTCCACTCTTCATACTGTTCCTCTCTTTTTTCCCTGTCCCAGCTTGTACATGTACTTAGTGTAGAGCTAGATCTGTCCTCACACAGCCATTAATCACATGATGTAAAAAAAAAAAAAAAAGTTGAAAATCATGTGAAACCAACAAGGAAGTGGTTGGGGGGGGGGGGGGGGAGAGGAGGCTTGCTTTGGGTTTTTTTTGGGGGGGCGTTCTGGTTTGTTTGGGGGCACTTTTTTCGTCTTCCCCGTTCCTCAGTTTCCAGGTTCACCAGTGGTGAGATTTTGCATTTTAATTAT
>CM060321.1:28961206-29016206 GCA_030674155.1 Stramonita haemastoma
CGTTTTGTTATTTTCTGTTATGACCCCTCAGCTAGAGCTCCAAGGTTCACCAGTGGTGAGATTTTGTGTTCGCAACCAGTTTGCTCACCATTAAGGTAGCTGCATTCCAGTTTCAGGGATGATGTCTAAATAGGACACTGGTGTACACGTTGGTTTTTCAAAATTTATTTTGTCGTCTGTTCGTACTGCCGTGCAATGGCTGTACTCTTCTGAAAGGCAGAATAGGTTTTCACGTATGTGCAAGATGTTTGCAGCAGCAAACAAGAACTGCAAATCCTCACAGACAATTTAACAGATCGAGCGAGCGCATACGGCATGGAGGTCAGTACAGAGAAATCAAAGATCATGGTCAACAGCGCAAGTAATGACATCACGGAAATAAAGATGAATGGAGAAACACTAGAAGAGGTGAGCCAATTCAAATACTTAGGCTCCATCCTAACAAAAGATGGCACATCAAACAATGAAGTGAAAGCTCGCATTGCAACAGCAACATCTGCTCTAGTCAGACTCGAGAAGATCATCAGAAGCAACAACATCAGTTTTGGCACCAAATACCACCTTTACAAATCCCTCGTGATATCTATCCTCCTATATGGCTGTGAATCATGGACTCTGACAGCAGAGTTAGAGAGGAGAATCCAAGCATTCGAGAACAAGTGCCACAGAAGACTTCTCAAAATATCATACAAAGAACACAAGACCAATAACTATGTGAAAGAAGAAATCAAAAAGCGTGTGGGCCCCCAAGAGCCTTTGCTCTCCACCATAAAGAGGAGAAAGCTGATGTGGTTTGGTCACACCACAAGACACAACACCCTAGCAAAAACCATCCTGCAAGGAACAGTCGAGGGCAAGAGAAGAAGAGGCCGCCAAAAGAAATCATGGGTTGACAACATCAAAGACTGGACCGCCCAACCCCTACAACACCTCCTACTAGCCACACAGGATCGTGAAGCATGGAAAAAGATCTCTGTTGCATCTTCTCTCATGTCCCCCCTACGTCCTTTGGGACATGGGACTGAGTGAGTGAGTGAGTGAGTGAGTGCAAGATGTTCTTTGTGTGTTTGAACCCGGGATCTTGGTTTTTGGTTTTGTCTGAAGGACCTTCAGGGGATTGGAGTAGTTACTGATGCAGGGTTCGCGATAACCGGTAATTGTTGGTATTTTACCGATTGTAAACAGGGAATACCGAAAATTTTGGAAGCAGCCGGTACCGCGTACCGATTCTGTTTGCCTGTGACCGATTAGATTTCCGTCTCAAAAAAAAAAAAGTCTGAAGTGACGTTTTCTGACAGTCTGTCATGCGCCTGTACTGTGCTTACGCACCTACCCCTTCCTACCCCTTCCGACGAACATCTTTGGCGCCAGCCTCATTTAATTAGCCTAGCACGCAGAACAGCAAGCTTTACTGTTAAAGAATAGAGCTTCGCGCTCTTCTCGGCATGACAGTGACTTCCATTCACAATGAGTAAATGGGGCCTAGATTTATTTATTCTTTATTCTTTTAATCTTTTATATCGAGGATAATGGAATAAGCACTCCTGTGCTTTTTACATTCAGTCCCCGTGTGTATGCAGTTTTGTAAATGTCATCTGTTCCCACGGGCACACGATGGCCTGCTCTTACGAAAAGCGAAAAGCGGAGGGTCTTTGACTATGAATTTGTGCGTTGCTTTGAGAGAGAAGAGTCGAAAACTAAATCTATAGTGAACAAAAGATCTAGATGAGCCCTAAGCATAGAAACAAGAAAAAAGAATATAAGTCACACGAATGATGCCATACAAAACAACAGACTGACACAGACAGTGACACAGGCGCTAGAAAAAAAAATCCTATTTCCTGTGTGGCTTCGTGCACAAGAAACGAGTGACAGCAGCATGGCAGTCAAAGTCCGAGAGATTTGCGTTCAATTTAGATTTAGTTTTGCTGCCGAACAATCCCCCCCTCCCCCACCCCCTCACTGAATAGTTTCGTTTTGTTCACAGTAGGTACCGGATTTTATTTTCTGGGGACCGATTTTGGGGGAGTTGGTCAAGATATCTCTGAAATGGCAACTCCCAGTACCGGTTTTAAAAAATCCTAGCGCGAACCCTGCTGATGTTAACCCCAGGGGGAAAACCCCTTCGAACAGGTGCCTGATTGGTGGTTCGAACCTTTGCCTTAAAATGGCAAACCCAGTGTTCTGAATTTTAAGTTAGCCATCCACCTCCTCCCCCCCCCCCCCCTTTAACCATACACTCTGTTTGAAAGTTGTTCTTTCATATATGATGTGGACATATTCTATTCTTTTTATTCTTTTATTTTTGAGGATAATGGAATAAGTACTTGTGTGCACGGCACTGGAACCGAGTGTATCGGTGATTGCCTGTCCAATGCACCATTTGAGTGACGTGGAGAGGGAGGGTGGGGGTGTGTCTGCTGCATGGGTAACACAGCTTGCTCTCCATACATACTTACCCAGGCTTTGGGCTCTGGAATTAGCATCAAGAGTGCAACTCCATAGTCTTCCGAGACTGAAGGATGCCCACTGAACTGAACATCAAAAAATGTCAAGAAAAATGGATTGTGGTGTTGCTGTTTTCAGATGGAACGCTGTACCCACCTTTTGTGGACACCTCCAAGCCTCTCTACCTCTTCTCGTCTGACCTGTGCAGGTGAGAATATCTTGTTTGGGAGCTACGTTTTTTTTTTTATTAGCTTGTTTGAGTTAGCTGCCAGGGGTGGGGGTGGGTGTGTGTGTGTGTGTGTGCGCGCCGCTTGCATGTGTGGTGTGTGTGTGTGTGTGTGTGTGCGCGCGTGCACGCGCTCGCATGTGTGTATGTGTGTGTGTGTGTGTGTGTGTTGTGTGTGTGTGTGTGTGTGTGTGTGTGTGTGTGTGCTGTGATGTGTGTGTGTGTGTGTGTGTGATGTGGTGTGTGTGTGTGTGTATGTGTGTGTGATGTGTGTGTGTGTGTACGTGGTGTGTGTGCATGTGTGTGTGATGTGTGTGTGTGTGTAGTGCGTGGTGTGCATGTGATGTGTGTGTGTGTGTGTGTGTGTGTGTGTGTGTGTGTGTGGTGTGTGTGTGTGTGTAAAGAGAGAGTGTCACTATTTGTCTGTCGTCTGTGTATCTGTTGGACTACGTCTTGCATCTGTGTGTAGTTAATTAATGCACTGATAATTGACTATGCCAAGGTCCCTAAATAACACACTGATAATTGACTCTGCCAAGGTCCTTTAATAACACACTGATGATTGACTTTGCCAAGGTCCGTAAATAACACACTGATAATTGACTGTGCCAAGGTCCCTAAATAACACACTGATGATTGACTCTGCCAAGGTCCCTTAATAACACACGGATGATTGACTCTGCCAAGGTCCCTAAATAACACACTGATGATTGACTCTGCCAAGGTCCCTTAATAACACACTGATGATTGACTCTGCCAAGGTCCCTAAATAACACACTGATAATTGACTCTCACACTGATGATTGACTCTGCCAAGGTCCCTAAATAACACACCAATGATTGACTCTGCCAAGGTCCCTAAATAACGCACCGATGATTGACTCTGCCAAGGTCCCTAAGTAACACACCGATGATTGACTCTGCCAAGGTCCCTAGATTGACTCTGCCAAGGTCCCTAAATAACACACGGATGATTGACTCTGCCAAGGTCCCTAAATAACACACTGATGATTGACTCTGCCAAGGTCCCTAAATAACACACTGATGATTGACTCTGCCAAGGTCCCTAAATAACACACTGATGATTGACTCTGCCAAGGTCCCTAAATAACACACTGATGATTGACTCTGCCAAGGTCCCTAAATAACACACTGATGATTGACTCTGCCAAGGTCCCTAAATAACACACTGATGATTGACTCTGCCAAGGTCCCTAAATAACACACTGATGATTGACTCTGCCAAGGTCCCTGGAGATAAAGTACAACCACGAGTACGGCCTGAAAGGGATCGACGTGGATCGCTTCGTGGTGCCCCCGATGACCTTTGCCAACGTGTCGGTCAACCCCTACAACGACGGCTTCTGCACCCCTCCACCAACTGCCTGCCCGCCGGCCTGCTCAATGCCAGCGTCTGCAGAGATGGTCAGTTGTCCATCCCCAGCATTAGGGGTTATTTGTGTGTGTTTGTAGCAAGCTTTTATAAACCATTTAGATACTGTGAGATGGTCAGTCATCCATGCCCAGCATTAGGGGTTTTGTGTGTGTGTGTGTGTGGCAAGCTTTTATAAACCATTTAGATACTGTGAGATGGTCAGTCATCCATCCCCAGCATTAGGGGTTTTGTGTGTGTGTGTGTGGCAAGCTTTTATAAACCATTTAGATACTGTGAGATGGTCAGTCATCCATCCCCAGCATTAGGGATTTTGTGTGTGTGTGTGTGTGTGGCAAGGTTTTGTGTAAACCATTTCTTCCTTTATACTTTGAGATGGTCAGTCATCCATTCCCAGCATTAGGGGTTTTGTGTGTGTGTGGCAAGCTTTTATAAACCATTTAGATACTGTGAGATGGTCGGTCATCCGTCCCCAGCATTAGGGTTTTGTGTGTGGCAAGCTTTCATAAACCATTTCTTCCTTTATACTGTGAGATGGTCAGTCATCCATTCCCAGCATTAGGGTTTTTTTTGTGTGTATGTGGCAAGCTTTTATAAAAATAATTTCTTCCTTTATACTGTGAGATGGTCAGTCATCCATTCCCAGCATTAGGTTTTGTGTGTGTGTGGCAAGCTTTTATAAACCATTTAGGTACTGTGAGATGGTCAGTCATCCCAGAATTAGGGGTCTTTTGTGTGTGTGTGTGTGGCAAGCTTTTATATAAACCATTTCTTCCTTTATACTGTGAGATGGTCAGTTGTCCATCCCCAGCATTAGGGTTTTTTTTCTCTGTGTGGCAAGCTTTTATAAACCATTTAGATACTGTGAGATGGCCAGTCATCCATTCCCAGCATTAGGGGTTGTTTGTGTGTGGCAAGCTTTTTATATAAACCATTTAGATACTGTGAGATGGTCAGTCATCTATCCCCAGCATTAGGGGTTTGTGTGTGTGTGGCAAGCTTTTATAAACCATTTCTTCCTGAAGTCAGACTGCAGCTGTGTAAATTGTAGGAAGGGAAAAAAACAGTTGGGAAAAAAGAACAAATTTTCCAATCTTAAAGTATCATTATATCGGGAATATCATCAAACAATAATTCAGATGTCTTAGCTGGCGTTCTCATCTTGTGAATCAAGACATAATATCATTGTACGCTTGATTCTGCTTTGCCCCCCCTTTTTTTTTATTTATTTTTTTTTATTTTGTTCTTCAGCGAGAGCTCTGAGGCTCACCAATGATGAGATTTTACGTATGCAACCATATTTGCACACGATGAAGGTAGCCGCATTCCGATTTCGAAAAAAGCCTTTCTTGAGAATTTAACACTAAGTGTAACAATGATATTTTCTGAAAACTAAAGAAAGACCTTTTGACAACATCTACTACTCCTTCAAATCAGTGAAGAAAACAAAGAAGAAGAAAGAAATAATGTCTCGTATTGGTATGGGTTGCAGGAGCGCCAGTGATCTTGTCGCTGCCTCACTTTCTGGACGGGGATCCCGATGTTCGTGACCGAGTGGTGGGCATGCATCCCAACCGCCAGGAGCACCAGAGTGTCATCGACATTGAGCCTGTGAGTACAGGTTCTGTTCTCTCCATTTTAACTGTATGACAAAAACAAAGAAAAAAAGGGGGGTTCATGTTAGAAGCTGGTCCGTCAATCTTGAAAGACTATGCAGTTGTGCTCTTGGCTCTAGAGCGCAAAGCCTGGGTAAGTTAGTAAGTATGGAGGGAGGGCAAGCATTTACCCATGCAGCAGACACACCCCCCCCCCCCCCCCCCATGTCCACGTCGCTAAAATGGTGGCAATCGCTGAAATGCATGGTTCCAGTGCCATTGCAGGAGCTGCTAGAATGTTGCCCTGGGGACTCCAACTCCTGGATTTTTCCTCAGGGATAGTGTCTGAACACAACACCTGTGTGCATGCTGGTGTTTTTGTTTTTTTATTTTGTTGTCATCCACTTTTACCAACACACAATGGCCTGCTCTTCTGAAAGAAAAAATGGGTTTTTAATGTGTTCGCAAGATGTTATCTGTGTGTTCACACTTATTGGGCCTTAGTTTATTGTCTCGTCTGCATTACTTGAGAGTCATTCGGATGTTAGAACAATGATGCAAAAATTTCTTCAGCTGCTTATCATGGTTACGGAATTAACAGTTTATAGTGACTGATTCAGCCAAGCTGATTGAGGTATCTAAAGTATCGAGAGAGTTAGCTGGGGCTTTAAAACAAAAAGCAAGGGTGCCATTTTATAAATGGAGGGTCAAATGTCTTGTTGTAGAAGTTGTCTAGCTTAAACATAATCAAGCATCCTGATTCATTGACAAAGACAGACAGAATTAGCAACAACAATAACAATTTGTTGTTGACATTTTGAAGCAGAGCAGATCTTTGGGGGTTCTGGTTCTTTTTCAGTCTTTTAGAGACCAGTTTTGACATTGCAGGTTCATTGCACTTGATGGTGGTTGTGTGTGTGTGTGTGTGTGTGTGTGTGTGTGTGTGTTGTGTGTGTGTGTGTGTGTTGTGTGTGTGAGTGCGATATGTGTGTGTGTGTGTGTGTGCATATGTTGGGTGTGTGTTGGTGTGGTGTGTGTGTGTGTGTGTGTGTGTGTGTGTGTGTGTGGTGTGTGTGTGTGTGTTGTGTGTGTGTGTGTGTGTGTGTGTGCAGATGACAGGGGTGGTGATGAATGCTGCAAAGCGACTGCAGCTCAAGCTTATCTGACCAACATTTCCAGCATCAAGTGAGTGGCATCTCCTGTCTGTCTGTCTGTCTGTCTGTCTGTCTGTCTGTGTCTGTCTTTATGTCTGTCTGTCTGTCTGCCTGCCTGTCTGTCTGTTCTGTCTGTCTGTTTGTGTCTGTATGTTCTGTCTGTCTTATGTCTGTGTCTGTCTGTCTGTCCTGTCTGTTTGTCTGTCTTTATGTCTGTCTGCCTGCCTGCCTGTCTGTCTGTCTGTCTGTCTGTCTGTCTTGTCTGTCTTTATGTCTGTCTGCCTGCCTGCCTGTCGTCTGTCTGTCTGTCTGTCTGTCTGTCTGTCTGTCTTTATGTCTGTCTGCCTGCCTGTTTGACTGTGTCTGTCTGCCTGCCTGTATGTCTGTCTTGTCTTTATGTCTGTCTGTCTGTTTTGTCTGTCTGTCTGTCTGTCTGTCTGTCTGTGTCTGTCTGTCTGTGTCTGTCTGTCTTTATGTCTGTCTGTCTGTTTGTGTCTGTCTGTATGCCTGTTTGTCTCTCTGCTGTTGTCTGTCTGTCTGTTTGGGTGAAATCATGATGATGTGTGATTCAGAGTTTCGTTTCTTTTGGAAATAGGAGTGAGGAAAGGAGAAGTGGTATGTGGGTGCTTTTCTTGTGTGTGTGGGGGGGGTGTACCCATTTACGGCTGGGTGGACTAGGGGACTAAACTGAAGCCAAGGTGTACAAATGGTCACCCATTCCAACTGGTAACCACACTCGATGCTGCTGTCTTGTGTGTGGCCACGTACTACAGGTGTCTTGGAAGCTACTACAGCAGAAACCAAAATTTGTGGGTTTGGTTATTGTCTATCTGTGTTTTGTTTATTAAAACTTTGAGGCCATTTGGAAGATTCAAATAGGGGTTTCTGCATACAAGGAGATAACCCCTGTGAAGGGGTGGAGGTAAGAATTACCTCCCATATGCTGATGCGGTGATGCTGTTTTTTAGCAGTGAATTTGGGGGGTGGAAAGGGGGGGGCTACGTTTTTTTTTTTTAATCATAATTTTTCTTCCTAGATGTCACAGTTAGTTTCAAGAATGTTGTAAGTTCATGTCCTAATTTTCCCCTCATTCTTTCCCCCTCCCTCACCCTCACCCCCCATCCCCCCTCCCCTTATTCCAGATTATGAGATTCTGATCCTAAGGGTAAATTACTTAGAAAAGAGTAATCCATTAGTTTTATTTTGGATTAGAGAAAAGAAAAGGAAATTGTATGTGTTGTGTTAAATTTGTATGTGATTTGTTTGTTGTGTACAGGGATACCCAACAGCTCCATAGCTGGGTGGTGCTGCCCATTCTGTGGCTGAACGAGGTCAGTGTTCTGTGCTTTTTCTTTCTTTTTTTTCTTTTATCTTTTATATCGAGGATAATGGGATAAGCACTCTTGGGTTTTTTTACATCCAGTTCCCGTAAGTATGCAGTTTTGTAATCTTGTCGTCCGTTCCCACTGGCATGCGATGGCCTACTCTTACAAAAAGCGGAACAGGATTTAACGTGTGTGCAAGATGTTCTGCGTGCGTTCACACACAGGGCCTCTGTTTATAGCCTCATCGATGGACTGGGAAGTTGATCAGCTTATGTCAACTCCAGGGAAATCTCCTGACAATCGAACCCAGTCGTCTATTAAGAGCCATTTCTACCACTGGCATCCCATTCCATCTGTTTATGCTGTCATGCAAAAAAAGTGAAGTAAAGGTCAAAGGTGTCCCATGCCATGTTTGCTCATGGCGAGCTTCAAGTACACTCATGTCTCTGAGAGTCACATGTTAGGTGGTCCCATCATCAATCCCATGCTGCTGTTACCTTCCTGACCATAAAGGGCAGGTACCATTTACCAGTGTTGAACATGAACTGTCTTAGCCAAGTGCAACACGTCTATCCCTTACAATTATACATGCTCCATGTGCTTAACCTTAGTTGGAGTAAAGCAGTGCTCTGACGCTGAGCTATCTGCCAAATTGAATGCACAGAGAAACCCCAACCCACAGGTAACACAGCACTACTCACACTGTGAAAATCATCCTACCTTACACCTTTCATGTTTAATATTCTTGTACTACAGAATGCACTTAATTTAGAATTTTTACCGCAGCCACCCATTTGTTCTGTGTAGGTTTTTTATAGCTTCTTGAAAGTACACAGTAGGTACAAACTTACATTTTGGTAAGTACGTGACAATGCAAATGTAACAATACAAAGATTAGCTAGTTCTGTAGTGAGATATCCATGATCGTATTGAAAAACTCCGTCAGACAGTATCTAAACCCTTTCATGGCAGTAATCACAGAGCATGACATCAGTTATAACTTGCTAATCCCTGGTCTTGTTTACCTCTACTCTATCATAAAGTTATACATCAAATTCTGGTCTCTTTTTACTTACATATTCGTAAGTTTTAAAAAATCTTGGTTGTTTGACATCTCTAAGTTTTACACACTTGGTGTCTGTTTTCGTTGAAATTATTGTAAAGTTTAGTAACATCATTCTGCTTTCGTTGTTACCTTACATCTGTCTAAATTTTATTCAAGACCGATGGTCTCGTTAACTACTGTGTTAAAGTTGTTTGTTAAGATGCAATTCCATGGTCTGTGTTGACTTAAGAGACTCTTGTTAGTTGAAGATTGTGTTTTGTTTTAGTTGGTTTACATCAAACCATTGGCTTTGTTTAGCTGGGTTGGATGTTCTAGAGAAGTTGGTTGGGTGTGTACGAAGCATGTGTTGTGTGTTAGAGATCTTGTTTTAGGGTGTTTAGAAGATCTGGTCTGTTGTAGAATGTGTGGTAGGAGTTGTGAGATGTGTAGAAGGATTGTTTGTTAAGAGATTGTGTGTTGGATGGTTTTAGTTGTTTGTTAGTTATGTTGTTGAGAGTGGTTGTTGGGTGTGTAGAGGATGTTGGTCTGAGAGGTTGTGGTGTAGAGAGGATGTTGGTTTGGTGTGAGGTGGTTGTGTGTAATGAGTAAGATTTTGGGTGTTAGAGGAGTATTGGTTGGTGTTTTAGAGTGTGTAGAGGTAAAGTGTTGAGGTAGAGAGATCTGGTTGGTTGTATAGGTTGTGTAGAGAATCTTTGGTTAAGGTTGTGTAGAGAGATCTGGTTGTGACGTATGGTTGTTAGAGGATTGTTGGGTGTGTAGAGACATGGTTGGGTGAAGAGATTTGGTGTGGATGTTAGAGATTGTATAGAGATCTGTTAGGGTTGGGTGTGAGAGTTGGTTGGGTTAAAGAGAGTTATGGTGTACTGTACGAGAGGATATTTTTAGAAGGTTGGGTTTAGAATCGATTGGTTGGGATGTTGGTGAGAGATTGGTTGGTGTGAGAGTTGGTAAGTGTGTAGAGAGAGGTGTGATGAGAATTGGTTGTGTGTAGATTGTTGGGGTGTGTGAGAGGAGGGTGGTGTGAGAGAAGTTGGTGGGTAGTGTAAGAACAGTTGGTTGGGTGGGTGTAAGAGGTGAGAGGGTGATGGTTGGGTTGTAGAGAGGATTGTTCTCTGGGATTGTGGTGTGATATAAAGGCTTGGTTGTTGGTGGGTGAGGTTGGTTGTAGAGAGTTGGTTGGTGTAGTGTTAGAGAGGATTGGTTGGGTGGTAGAGAGGATTGGTTGGGTGTGTAGAGAGGATTGGTTGGGATGTGTAGAGAGGATTGGTTGGGTGTGTAGAGAGGATTGGTTGGGTGTGTAGAGAGGATTGGTTGGGTGTGTAGAGAGGATTGTGGTAGTAGAAGGATTGGTTGGGTGTGTAGAGAGGATTGGTTGGGTGTGTAGAGAGGATTGGTTGGTTGGGTGTGTAGAGAGGATTGGTTGGGTGTGTAGAGAGGATTGGTTGGGTGTGTAGAGAGGATTGGTTGGGTGTGTAGAGAGAGAGGATTGGTTGGTGTGTAGAGAGAGGATTGGTTGGGTGTGTAGAGAGGATTGGTTGGGTGTGTAGAGAGGATTGGTTGGGTGTGTAGAGAGGATTGGTTGGTTGGGTGTGTAGAGAGGATTGGTTGGGTGTGTAGAGAGGATTGGTTGGGGTGTGTAGAGAGGATTGGTTGGGTGTGTAGAGAGGATTGGTTGGGTGTGTAGAGAGGATTGGTTGGGTGTGTAGAGAGGATTGGTTGGGTGTGTAGAGAGGATTGGTTGGGTGTGTAGAGAGAGGATTGGTTGGGTGTGTAGAGAGGATTGGTTGGGTGTGTAGAGAGGATTGGTTGGGTGTGTAGAGAGGATTGGTTGGGTGTGTAGAGAGGATTGGTTGGGTGTGTAGAGAGGATTGGTTGGGTGTGTAGAGAGAGATTGGTTGGGTGTGTAGAGAGGAGTTGGTTGGGTGTGTAGAGAGGATTGGTGGGTGTGTAGAGAGGATTGGTTGGGTGTGTAGAGAGGATTGGTTGGGTGTGTAGAGAGGTGTGGTTGGATGTGTAGAGAGGATTGGTTGGGTGTGTAGAGAGGATTGGTTGGTGTGTAGAGAGGATTGGTTGGGTGTGTAGAGAGATTGGTTGGTGTGTAGAGAGGATGGTGGTGTGTGTAGAGAGGATTGGTTGGGTGTGTAGAGAGGATTGGTTGGTGTGTGAGGGATGTTGGTGTGTAGAGAGATTGGTTGGGTGGTTGTAGAGAGGATGGTTGGTGGGTGTGTAGAGAGGATTGGTTGGGTGTGTAGAGAGGATTGGTTGGGTGTGTAGAGAGGATTGGTTGGGTGTGTAGAGAGGATTGGTTGGGTGTGTAGAGAGGATTGGTTGGGTTGGGTGTGTAGAGAGGAGATTGGTTGGGTGTAGTAGAGAGGATTGGTTGGGTGTGTAGAGAGGATTGGTTGGGTGTGTAGAGAGGATTGGTTGGGTGTGTAGAGAGGATTGGTTGGGTGTGTAGAGAGGATGGTGGTTGGGTTGTAGAGGAGGATTGGTTGGAGTGTGGTGTGTAGAGAGATTGGGTGTGGAGGGATTGGTTGGGTGTGTAAGAGAGGATTGGTTGGGTGTGTAGAGAGGATTGGTTGGGTGTGTAGAGAGGATATGGTGGGTGTGGATCTGTAGAGAGGATTGGTTGGGTGTGTAGAGACGATTGGTTGGTTGGGTGTGAAGAGAGGAGGTGGTGGTGAGGGTTGTTGGGTGTGTAGAGAGGATTGGTTGGGTGTGGTAGAGAGGATTTGGTGGGTGTGTGTAGAGAGGATTGGTTGGTTGGGGGTTGTGTAGAGAGGATTGGTGTGGTTGGGTGTGTAGAGAGGATTGGTTGGTTGTGTAGAGAGGATTGGTTGGTTGGGTGTGTAGAGAGGATTGGTTGGGTGTAGAGAGGATTAGGTTGGTTGGGTGTGAGTAAGAGGATTGGTTGGGTGTGTAGAGAGGATTGGTTGGGTGTGTAGAGAGGATTGGTTGGGTGTGTAGAGACGATTGGTTGGTTGGGTGTGTAGAGAGGATTGGTTGGTTGGGTGTGTAGAGAGGATTGGTTGGGTGTGTAGAGAGGATTGGTTGGTTGGGTGTGTAGAGAGGATTGGTTGGGTGTGTAGAGAGGATTGGTTGGTTGGGTGTGTAGAGAGGATTGGTTGGGTGTGTAGAGAGGATTGGTTGGTTGGGTGTGTAGAGAGGATTGGTTGGGTGTGTAGAGAGGATTGGTTGGTTGGGTGTGTAGAGAGGATTGGTTGGTTGGGTGTGAAGAGAGGATTGGTTGGGTGTGCAGAGAGCCAGAGTAGAGAGTGTGTGTGAGTGTCTTTTTTTCTTCTTCCCAAGATTGTTATTGTCAAAAGCTGACCATGTTTTAAGTAAGGTGGAAGGGTGAGGTAGAGAGGTGGGGCACACTGTTCCATGTCAGTGTTGAGGTCCACTTACCGTTCAAGCATGTTTTTTTTAATCTATTTATTTATTTATTTTATTCTTTTGTATTGAGGAAAATGGAATAAGCGCTCGTGCGCTTTTTTACAACCAGTCCCTGTGTGTATGCAGTTTTGTCAATCTTGTCATCAGTTCCCACCGGCACATGATGGCCTACTCTTACAAAAAGTGGAACAGGATATAACGTGTGCGCAAGATTTCTGCGTGCATTCGCACACGGGGCCACGGTTTATAGTCTCATCCAAAGGACTTTTGGGGGGTGAGAAGAGAGTATTGGTGGTTCCATGTCAACCTTGAGGTCTAGAACTATAGTTCAAACATGTTCTTTCTGGCCTGCCAGTATTTGCTTTTGTGCCGAGAGTTCATCAAAAATGCTTTTGTTTGTTCTCCTGTCTGACCACTTGATGCTTAGAAGTCACCTTTGGCTGTGTTTACTTAGTATCTTTCTAGTTTTTGTAGTGTCCAGGCTTCTGACCCATACAGTGGATTGGTTAGCCTGGTGGTCAGAACATTGCGCCCACAATTTGACGACCTGGGTTCAATTCCCATTCAAGGGGATTTTTCCCCTGGAGTTAACATCAGTGCTGACCCACTCTCCCAAAAGTCCTTCGGATGAGACTATAAACCGAGGTCCTTTGTGCGAACGCACGCAGAATATCTTGCGCGCACGTTAAATCCTGTTCTGCTTTTTAAAAGAATAGGCCATTGTATGCCAGTGGGAACAGATAAAATTTACAAAACTGTAATCACACGGGGACTGGATGTAAAAAAATATATAAAAAAGCACACGAGTGCTTATTCCATTATCCTCATTAAAAAAAGTAAATAAATAAAATACAGCAATACATAACCACAACAAATTAAGACAACGACAACAATCAAAAAAAAAGTGGGTCAAACACACAAACTTTCCGATATGTAGCTCTTTAAAACAGACATGTATGTGTGTGTGGGTGTTCCCTGATGCTAATGCTCACTGTGCAGTCCTTTGCTTTCAGAGACAAAGAAATGCAGGTCCATATTATTGTGTGTGTTTCTTCTGTCTCTATCAAAATTCATAAGAGTTGCAGGTATTTTTTGAAATTTGATTTGATGCCTTTAACAGTGTAGATTGTGTCTTTTAACAGAAATTTACATACCTTTAAAAAAAATTTTCCTGAGTGTTTAATATTGTTTGTTTATCATTTTGCAATGAACTCTTGCTTTTCAGTTCCTGTTGGTATTGATAATACTTTTGGATGTATTGCTGTAAAGGTTTCTTTTCTCCTGTTGAAACTTGTATGTTATCCTCCATGCCCCGAAAGGGGTGTGAAGGAATTAAATCTTGAATCTTGTGTCTTCCCTGATGCTAATGCTGACTGTGCAGTCTTCTGCTTTCAGAGAGACAAAGAAATGCAGGTCATCGGGGAGACACCCCCATCCTTCCACAGGCTTAAGCCTTGCTGACCGCCCGCCCTCCCTCCCTGCCTGCCTCCTGCTGGATGGGGCCCCCTACCCCCCCCCCTCACATCTGCCAGTGTGTCGGGCCTTCTTTCATGCACATCTGCTGTCTGGCGTTGATGTTTGTGACGCTTCACCACGAAATGAGTCGCTTTGCACCTGACCCTCTTTTTTTTGATAGTCGAGCCATTCATTTTTAGGTAGGTTGGGGGTCAGGTTGTTGAGTTTGAGTTTGTGATTGATTATAAAACTGTAGCCATTTTTGCTTACCCCTTGTGCTGAAGTGTAAAGGTTTAATTTTTGTTTTCTTTTTGCTTTAGAAATGCCATAGTGCTAAACTTTTGTCATTTTCTCATTTGTCACTTCCTGCAGTTTATCGTTTTCAATTTGTAGTAAGTAACTTTTCATAGAATTGTGAGACTTCTTATCTGGGTTTTTTTGGGGGGGTATTTGATATCCTTTTTATTGAAGATTTATAACATGTCAATAACTAAAAATTGACTTCTGGTGCAATGCGACTCATTTTGTGATGGAGTGTCATATTTGTGTTTGGTTGGGTTTTTTGGTGGCATTGGGGTGGGTAGAGGGGGGGCATTGTTTTTATCATGTATCATCTCTTGCTCTTGCTTGTGACGGTTCATAGTGTCATTTTTCTGGTCAAACTTGTCGCTATTTATTCATGTTTGACGTCGTATGCATCTGCTGCCTGTCGTTTATAGTTTGTCACGGTTTTTTTGGGGGGGGGGTTCATGTTTGTCGTCTCTTTGTTCATACTTGTCGTTGTTTGTTTATGCTTGTCTTTTTGTGCATACTCCATCACTTTTCATTCATTTTTATGGTCAAAGTAATGATCATTTTGTTGCTACCAGCCATCTTTTTTTGTGGGTGTGTGTGTGATTGCTCGCAATCCATCAGTCAAGCCAGTAGTCTGCTTTGCAGCAGTTTTGATGAATGTCAGTTTGGGTTTTATAAAAAAAAAAAATTATTATGCATTGGATTGTTGAATGCCTTAAGCATTGAGGGACAGTGCCTCGTGATTATTAATGAATCCACTCTTTGAATGCTGGAAGCGTTGTGTGTGTGTGTGTGTGTTTACTATGCAACGATGACTAATGATTGGTAGGGGTTTTTGCCTTTTTTTCAAGGTTTGTGTATAAGTTGTTGTTAGTGGGGTTTTTTATGTAGTTTGGGGTTTTTTGGTTTTGTTTAGAAAGTGTTAGTGTTTTTTTTATGTAGTTTCGGTTTTTTTGGTTTTGTTTAGAAAAGAATGCAAAATTTTACTGAAGTCTCCTTTTGAGTATTTTATACATTACTCCACCATGAAGAGTGTCCTGTGCCTTTGTTGTGACTATGAGTACAATGTACCACCTTTTTTTGTTTTGTTTTGTTTTGTCAGAAAGTCCCAAACATTTTGGAGGGAATGTGCATGAATTTGAACTTGCAATTAATTGTGAACTTCTTGCTTTATTTTTAGTCCATTAGGCATTGTACAGATAATATATGTCTCTATATTTTTTTATGACTGTCAATAGCATAGTCTGTAGCTATCTGTAATTGCACATTTGCACACTGCGCGCGCACACACACACATGCATGTGCGCACATACACAAACACACACTCTTTCACATGTTGACATTGATGTATGTGTGCTCACACACGCACACACACACAACACATACAACACACAACACACACATACACACACGCACACACACATGTACCATCTGAAAATAAAAGTCTGACTTACACACACACACACACACACACACACACACACACACACACACACACACACACACACACACACACACACACACACACAGTCCATTGTCATAAAAAATAAAAGAATAAATAAATGAAATAAATTATTTTTTAAAAACCTACACCCACAGAGTTTTAGGCGGCTACATTTTTATCAGATACAACTTGCAGTAAGATAATCTTGTTCCATGTCATCTTTGTGTGTGTGTGTGTGTGTGCACATGCATGTGTATGTATGTGTGTGCATGTGCATGCACGATGGCTATAGACAAACAGACTGCTGTTTTTTGGAAGGAAGAGGGTAAAATAAGAAACCATGGTCTATTCTTACAATTTTTCATAGGCAGGAAAAGAATGTTTGCATGCTTTTGATTTTTTCAAGCAACAACTTTTTATATTTTTTTCATGGCAACAAATGATATGATATTGCATCATTGTCTACTGGCGAAGTCCCTTTACAAATGGTGTGTTTGAAATATTTTGACATTTATGTGTTGTCCAGTCAAATTCTCCATTCAAATCCAGTGCTTGAAGCGATATCTTCAACATGTGTCAGTTCTTATTTGTCGTACAAATGCTGTGCTTGATGATACCTTCACATATATGTGGTGTCGGTTCAAATTTACCGTACAAATGCTGTGCTTTAAAAGGATACTTATATATTTGTGGGGTCAGTTCATATTTTCCAATATTGCGTACAAACGATGTGCTCGAGATGATGTGCACATATGTGCTTTCAGTTCAAATTCCCCAATATGAAAGCTACTCCAAAAGATGCTTTGAACATTATGTGTCCACATGTTCACGTTGTCATGTGCTTGAAATCACACCTTTGCATCTGTGTTGTCAGATCGGATTCTCTGCACAAATGCTGTGCTGGAAATGGTACTTTCAGAAATGTATTGTCCGTTTAAATTATCTGTATAAATATTGTGCTTGAAACGATACTTACACTTATGTGTGTTGTTTGTTCAAATTCTCTTTACAGCCCTCTGAAATTCTCCGTACAAATGCTGTGCTTGAAGTGGTGTCTTCACATATATGATGTGGTATCAGTTTAATTTCTCTGTACAATCAATCTTAAATTCTCAGTACAAATGCTGTCTTTAAGTGGTATTTTGACTGATGTGGTGTCAGTTTAAATCCTCTGTACAGTCAATCTTAAATTCTCAGTACAAATGCGTCTTTAAGTGGTATTTTGACATGATGTGGTGTCAGTTTAAATTCTCTGTACAGTCAATCTTAAATTCTCCCAACAAATGCTGTCCAGAAATGGTATCTCAACACTATGTGTTGTCAGTTTAAATTCTCTCAATACAATCCTAAATTCTCTGTACAAATACTGTCCTGAAGTGCTATCCTGACATGATGTGGTGTCAGGGTGAGTGGACAGATGCTTGCCTGCACTGTACAGTAGCTTAGTTTTTGCACAGTAGTGTAGCCTGGGTTGGGTAAGCATTACATCAGCCCAGAAGGTTTTGTGTTTCCTTCCTGAGGTCTTTTCAGAACGTTGGCATACTTTCTTTTGTACTTTTGTAAGCGTAGTGCGTTGTATTGGATGATGCGCAGTATTGTATTCACACTGACTATAATCAAAGCATTTAAGAAAAATATCTGTGGGTTTGGTTTCTTTTCTTTGATGCTTTTTTTTGTATTTGTGTTTAGTAAGGCATTCCATATTATATTTACAGTGCATTTGTAGCTATCCTATTGCGTTTTACTACGCATTTTTGGAATGAAAATTTTTTTTTTTATATATATAAACTCCTATCGTTGCCAGTGTTTTGTATTCTTTTATGACAAGATAATATGAGGAAGATGTATCACGTTCCCAGAAAACAAAAAAAAATAGTGAAAGTAGCAGTTCTCTGTTGCTGTAATTTTCGGTAAAGTTATGACATCAATTATTTCAAATCAGAAGAAAAAAAAAGGGTTCAGTTTGGAAACAAGTTGCAGATCTTTAAACTCCGTATTTTCTTTATTTTTGTTCTGGTGAAAGCTGTAAGATTCTGATAGGTTATTTTTCTTTTTAATTTTTTATTTTTATTATCTAAACCATAGCACATATGTGTGCTTGGTAGTTACTGTTCTGTTTTTCTGAGTTGTGTTTCATCTCAGTATCCTAGGGGTAACTCAGTGCTGAAAACAGTGCCATGTTGGACAGAGAAGGGCTTTTTTGGAAAGAGGGGGGGGGGCTTTTTTTAAAAACATGTTTGTAGCAAGGGGAGGCAGGATAGCTAAGTGGTCAGAGCAGTCGCTTTCCCCAAGTCAAGTTAAGCAGCGTTGAGTGTGGTTACCAGTTGGATGGATGACCATTTACACGCTTGGCTTCAATACAGTCCCCCCAGTTCACCCAGCTGTAAATAGGTACCTGCCCTCTTTAGGGACATGGAAGGTAAAGCAGCGAGGGAGAGGAGATAGGCGCTGCCCTCAATATGCTGGCCCCTAGAGAAGTTTAAATCTTTTATGCCTTGCTCCCCTACAACCGCAAAGGTTTGGAACACCTTTACCTTTGTAGCAAGGAGAATATTCATTTCCTTTTTCATCCTCCCTTGTGCTCTGTCTCTGTACGATATATGTCTGGTTTTTGGACAAGATTTAAAAATAGGTGTATTTGGACATGCGTATACAGCATATACTTTTTTTTTGAAGGGGGAAGGAGAGGGGTGAGGGTGAACAGTTGAAAACAAAGTCCTACAGTTGGAAACAAAGTCCTATTTTACTGTAAGTTGTTTAGCCTCCTGTTTCATTTCTGACTCGCAGCAGTTTTCTGCTGTGGGTGCATTCTGCTGTTTAGCATTGCAAGACCCGATTTTGGTGAACGTACTTTTGATACAGCGGAATATTTTCTAAGTCCTCTGCCTGTGTGTGTTTTCCTGAAAGAAGTTGAAATATGTAGGGGGTGTGGTGAGTTTTGTTTGTTTATTTTTGTATTTTAGTTTCATCTTTTCTTTGTTTCTGGAAGAGACGGGTTAGATAAAAAATTTTGATGCCTGATATGTCAGGAAATGATTGCAGGACACAGTTTTGATCAGATTCTTTTTTGGTCATTTCTCGGCTAGAGTTCAGAGGTTCACCAATGATGAAATTTTGCTAATGCAACATTGGGTTGTTGTTGTTTTTTACCCACCATTAAGGTAGCCGCATTGTGACTTCGGGGATGGTGTCTAAACACAACATGTGTGCAAGTGTTTTAATAATTTTGTCATCTGTTCAGCACACAAAATAACCTGCTGTTCCAAAAGGCAAACACTATGCCTGTTCAGCACACAAAATAACCTGCTGTTCCAAAAGGCAAACACTATGCCTCAGTTTATTGTCTCTTCCAAGGAACTTTTGGGGGAATAGAATCAGTACTGATGTTCACTCAAGGGTAGAATGCCCTTAAACGGTGCCTCCATGATGGCTCGATGAAGATCACAATGCTTTAACCCGCTGGGCTATCCTGTCCTCCCAACATTCTTTTGATGTAGTGGGGTTTTTTTTAGGGGGGGGGGGGGGGGTATTCTTCTTATTTATGTGTTTTCCTGAAAGAATTTGAAATATAAGTTCTGGATGTTTGTTTGTTTTCTGTTGTATCAAGTTTGACCTTTTCGTTCGTTTTGCCCACTGATCTTCCAAGTGTGTAGGAGAGACAGGGGCTGAACAAGAATTTTGATGCATATTTGGCAATTACACAAGATTTTGTTCCGACATTCTTTTGATGTTGTGGACCCTTCCCCCCCCCCCCCCTTATTCTTCTGATTACATATTCTTCTGCTTGCTGAATTTATCATGGTGGAGGATTTACATTTAGTTTTCATCATTTCCTTCTCGTTTGTGAACTGTTTTTGAAATGTCAATGCATGAACTTACATATTGCTTATGGTGAGAACTACACTTTTCATCACTTGTCTACAAATTTGGAAAACATTTTCATGGTGTTTGCGAAAATCATCCATGTTTGAAATCAGATTTGGTGGTTTTCTGTCAATGAGTAGAATGGCTATTAAAATTTTGATTTGTGTTGAATGAAAATGAATCCGTGGACTTATTGTTTTGAAACAAAACCAGTCATCATGATCTCCTAGCTTGAATGTTACCGTCGAATAAATTTTCAGGTTGGATGATTCTTTGATCCTGATCCCAGGCTAGTTGTATTTTTTTGTGGATGCAATATTTATCACTTTCTCTCCAAAACAGAAAATGATTTACATCACACTCTGTTGCTGAGATTGATATATACAGAAATGCCATCCTGTTACACTGAGATTATTCATTGCTACTGATCATTGTGGGGTGTTTTTTTTCAATATGTTTTTGTTTTGATAAAACCTCAAGGGGATACAGTCAAGCAAAAAATTGCTCCTTGTTTATAAAACTGGAGGAAATCACATCTGTTTGCTGTAAAAGTGTGAATATATGTGGATCGCTTTAGGGTAACTTTTCATAGTTGTGGAAGAAAAGGTTCATAGAGCTGCCATGTCCATGATGTAGGCCCTTCGCATCATCACCATGTATGTAATCAGAGTGAAAACCAAGCTGGTTTTCCATTGCTTGAAAGCTCACACATCCGCATCCACTGCCTATTCAACACTGACTGACTCGGGGCTTCTTGCTTTCAACTTCAAACCCGAATGTACAGACTCTGCTTAAAAACAACAAAGATATGCCTTGAATCAGAAAATAAGTTTCTTTATTCATGTGACAGAGTAGTAAGCGAAAATCCAATGAATAACTACGAGTCTTGCTGTTGTGACAAATGTGTGTTTTGTGACTGTTCAGAATTGCCGATTCTGGTTTGAACCGTCCCAAAGTTTTGTTATGTGGCATTACCATCCTTAGTTTGTCACAGCAGAAGAGACAAACATTTCCTCCCTTTGGCTTGGCCTATGTCATGTGGCACCATTACCATCCTTAGTTTGTCACAGCAGAAGAGACAAACATTTCCTCCCTTTGGCTTGGCCTATGTCATGTGGCACCATTACCATCCTTAGTTTGCCACAGCAGAAGAGACAAACATTTCCTCCCTTTGGCTTGGCCTATGTCATGTGGCACCATTACCATCCTTAGTTTGCCACAGCAGAAGAGACAAACATTTCCTCCCTTTGGCTTGGCCTATGTCATGTGGCACCATTACCATCCTTAGTTTGCCACAGCAGAAGAGACAAACATTTCCTCCCTTTGGCTTGGCCTATGTCATGTGGCACCATTACCATCCTTAGTTTGCCACAGCAGAAGAGACAAACATTTCCTCCCTTTGGCTTGGCCTATGTCATGTGGCACCATTACCATCCTTAGTTTGCCACAGCAGAAGAGACAAACATTTCCTCCCTTTGGCTTGGCCTATGTCATGTGGCACCATTACCATCCTTAGTTTGCCACAGCAGAAGAGACAAACTTTTCCTCCCTTTGGCTTGGCCTATGTCATGTGGCACCATTACCATCCTTAGTTTGCCACAGCAGAAGAGACAAACTTTTCCTCCCTTTGGCTTGGCCTATGTCATGTGGCACCATTACCATCCTTAGTTTGCCACAGCAGAAGAGACAAACTTTTCCTCCCTTTGGCTTGGCCTATGTCATGTGGCACCATTACCATCCTTAGTTTGCCACAGCAGAAGAGACAAACATTTCCTCCCTTTGGCTTGGCCTATGTCATGTGGCACCATTACCATCCTTAGTTTGCCACAGCAGAAGAGACAAACATTTCCTCCCTTTGGCTTGGCCTATGTCATGTGGCACCATTACCATCCTTAGTTTGCCACAGCAGAAGAGACAAACTTTTCCTCCCTTTGGCTTGGCCTATTCATGAAGATCATTCTGTAAAAATTGTCTCCCTTCGTTATGTTCAAACTTAAAAGCTATTTCCGATTTGATGTGAAGAAACATGGTAACTGCACAACCTGTCATTTGACCACGTGTGCCTTGTAAAGACAGATGTAAAGCCCATTTATCAATTTTTGTTCAGGTGCATTGCAAGAAATGATCAGCTATTCTGAGTGAAAGTGATAGTAGATATTGTCCTGTATAATTTATCATAAGTTTCATGCAATGAATGGACTTTATTTAGCATTTTGGTGTGTGTGTGTGAGATAATTTACCCATGTGTGTCTGATCTGTTATGCCTGGCCTGGTGGTTTCTTGTTTTTCAGTGTCAGTACTGAAACATCTTGTACTTAAAAAAAAAAAAGTTCTGAGGTAATTTCATTCTAACCAAAAAGAAAAAAGAAGTTCTATGTTAATTTTGATTCTTACTGGTTGTTCTTAAGTTCATTTTTATTTCGCATTGACTTATTTGAGAATTTTCAGGATTAAATAGGGGGAATGTTGCTCTGAAATGGTCTTACTAATTAGTATATCTCTTCAGTGCCCCCTGATGTATACCTTCATAATGACTTACAGCAAGTAATACCCATAAACTTAGGAGGGCAGGGACTTACAAAATTGATTGGTTGTGTGAAAAATGCAATGTTCTTTTTCTCATGTAGTTCAGCTACTGACGTTTTTTCCTTCTCATTTTTTGGCAACTTGTTACTGTTTTCTTCAGGTCTATTTGAAGGGATAAGGAGGTGTTTATTAATTTATTTTTTTGCTTGATGTGAATGTACTAGAGGAGGTGAAATCCTTGATAGTAGGGCTATAAAGATCACAAGATGAAATGAAATATCCGCGCTGAAAGTCCCAATGTGTTAAGTGGGACTATAAAAAATGATATTAAATTTCTTCTGGTCATTTTTATGATAGCTAGATGTAATCAGTTCTAGGGAGTTGTTCCTAAACCACTTTCTGTTTTAAAGGGAAAAAAGAAAGGACAGGGGAGACGGGTCTTTTTATCTATTTAAAGCTTTGTCAAGATGATCACTGTTCAACACAAATCTCTCTGCTGGTTTTGGCAAGAACTGTGATGAATCCTATCCGCAGCTGTAGCAGAGAGTAATGCAAAGAAGCCTTTGTATCCCTCAACTAGTCCAGCCCAGCCAGTTTCTCTGGGCAAGGGTTGAACAAGCAGGTAAACACTAGTTGCTGCATGTAACTTCATGCATAATTATAATGTAGACATAATAGCTGTAGTGGTCAGAGCACTTGCTTTTTCCAAGCCAAGGTTAGGCAGGTTGAGCATGGATGCCCCTGGATTTGAGTGACCGTTCATGTGCCTTGGCTTCAGCACTGCCCAGCCCCTCAGTTCACCCAGTTGTCAATGGATGCCTGCCCTTTTTTAGGGCAGCAAGGGTAAAGCAGTGAGAGAGAGAGGAGATGGGTGCTGTCCTCAAGATGCTGGCCCCTAGAGAAGCTGATGTCTGACACCTTGCTCCCTAATGACCATATAGGTTGTATGGGAACACCATGACCTTCTTACCTATGCAGTCTCTTCTTTCTCAGACCTGCAATACCTGAACTGCTCAGAACTGCAGATGGTGGTGGCCAGAACACTGAGCTGCTTGCAATCTCATAATATGCTCCCTTCTTTCCAAGCATCATCCAATGGCTGATGTCTGATCTTCACCTTGGCTCAACATTAGCATAATTTATGCCTTTCCCTCAGCCTTTTGCAGCATTTCTAGTCCTGAAAGATTTCTGTGTTGTCAGATTTAGGTTGCCCACAGTGCAGTGCTAACTTCTTTTTTTTTCATTTGAAAATATTCTGTCTGTATTCTTATTCATTTGACATAATATCAATCCATGTGATTTTTTCTCATGTCATTTTGACTCATTTTTAAGCCAAGACTGAAACTTGTGCAAACCCATGATGGAGTTTTTTGCAGTTTGGGCTGCAGATGAGGAACAAACAATGTATTATGTCTTGAAGAATTTGTTTTTCTCGTGTTATCAATTTTGACTGGTTTTTCTTTTTGGGTCCTTACTAAAAATGCTCTCTTTATAAGCTGGATCAATCAAGAGAAAATCTTTTTCATGTTAATCCATTTATGTTGTCTCGCTTCACAAGTGCTGCTCGACAGAAATCTTCCCCCAAATCTGTGTGTTTTCATCATGATCTAATACATATTCCACAAGGGAAAAAAATCTTAAAACTTGAGCTGATTTGGTAAAAACCTTTGACAGCCTCAACACGTTCTTTGTCTGGGCCATAAATCCATTTCTTAAACAAGAAGAAACCATCTGTATATGCACTGTTTTACTTTCCTCTCAGAAAATGCACCTTGTTACCTCGGTTACATAGTTGTTGTTTTTTAATGCTTGTCTGTTTTGGGTGGAAATTTACTAGCAGGCTAAAGAGTCCTTTGGATGAGACTATAAACCCTGTGTGTGAACGCACGCAGAACATCTTGCGCACACGTTAAATCCTGTTCCGCTTTTCGAAAGAGTAGGCCATTGTGTGCCAGTGGGAACAGACGACATTTACAAAACTGTATACACACGGGGACTGGATGTAAAAAAAAAGCACAAGAGTGCTTATCCCATTATCCTCGATATAAAAGAATAGAATAAAATACTTTTATTTTTAATATAATAAAAAATAGAGTCATGGTTCTGTTCCCTCCCACCTTCCAGGATACTCTTGTGTAACGTGCATGAATCAACTTTGATGCCTTCCCTCTGTGATTATGATATTTGAGGTTTCATTTTCAGTGCCCCATTTTAGTGGCCTTGGTAGAATGGGTTTAATGATTTTTTTGTTGTTTTTTTGGTAGTAGCTTCAAATAAAAAGCTGGACAAATAAAAAGGACAAAACTGAAAGTTTGTGTGTGTGTGTTTTTTTAATTTGTTTTATTCTTTTTATATCATGTATATCATGTGTGTGTGTGTGTGTGTGTGTGTGGATTGCACTTGCTTCATGAGAACATTTTGGAATATGCAGTCAGGTTTATGAACCTGGTTTTGAGAACAAAGGTGGGAAAGAGTGCGTGTGTGTAGGCATATTTACATGCTCTTGTATGATTCTTCAAACTAGTTTCTAAACAAAAATGCCTTTGTGTGTGTTTTGAGCCTAGAATGTTTATCACAGAATTTTATATGACCAAAAAAAAAAAAGCAAGCATTCAACAACAACAACAACAAAAAAGAAAATGAACAAGATTTTAAGAACAGTTCTTTATTTGCTTACCTCTGCACATGTTAAAAGGACCCAAAAATAAAGAAAGCCAATGAAAAAAAAAAAAATTCAGTTTTCTTAAGGAGTGCCACACGATATTCCTATCTGGTTGGCTGGTTGCCCAATAGTGGGTTACCTGTAGTGAAGAGGTTAAAACCTGACATCTCTCCCCCATGAGTGGTTTAGTACTGCAGTGCCTCCTCCACCAACTGACCACATACTGAATCCTCTGACTTCTTTCTTGACGCAGCAGGGAATCCCTCAGGTCTTGGTGGGTGTTGCTGTCTGCTGGATCTGTGGCACAAGTAGGAACAGTCTGCCCGTTTTCTGCAAAGAAAAAAATCCAATATGATTTCGCTACTTCTGCCTTTCATGCTGCTGCCTTAATGGTAGGGTAAAAATAGTCACATACGCAAAATCTCACCATCACTGGATTTTTTAAAATTTCTTTCTACAAATCGCTCACCCAAGTTTCTGACAACGCTTCAAAAATTGTAGTTTAGTACAGTATCCTTTTTGCTTGCTTGTTTGTTTCTTGGCTAGAGCTCAGAGATTCACCGATGGTGAGAATTGTGCCTATGGGATTTGTTTTTGCCCATCATTAAGGTAGCTGCATTTTGGCATCGTGGATCCTACACCACAGTATTGATGACCCCCCACCACAAAATAACGGCTTTTTATTTAGTTAGTTTTTAAATTCTTTTATTTTGAGGATAATGGAATAAGCTCTCATTTGCTTATACATCCAGTGCCTGTGTGTATGCAGTTTTGTCAATTTTGTCATCCGTTCCCACCAGCACACAATGGCCTACTCTTCCGAAAAGCGAAACAGAATTTAAAGTGTGCTCAAGATGTTCTGCGTGTGTTTGCACATGGGACCTCAGTTCATAGTCTCATCCAAATGACTTTTGGGGGGAGTTTTATTTATTTACCTATTCATTTATTTGTTTGTTTGTTTATATGTTTACTTATTTATTTATTTATGTCACGCCAGATGTCTCTGCATGAAATTCGGGCTGCTCTCCCTGGGTGGAGCAAGTTGCCACAAGTGCAGCGCCACCCTTTTTTTTTTTTTTTTCCTGTCTGCAAGTGTCTTTGTTTCCCTATCAGAGTGGCTTTTTTTCTACCGAGATTTGCCAAGTACAACCCTCTTGTTCTTTTACGTGCCCTAAATAATGATGTGTAACATACAGGACCTCAATTTATCGTCTCATTTGAAAGGCTAATGCCCAGACCAACCACTCATGGTCTAATGGATGGGGGGAAATTTTGGGCCCAAACAGGATTCAAACCACCGCACACTCCAACCCAGACTTTTCGCTTTCTACTCAGGTGTGTTACCTCTAGACCACCAATCCACTGAGTGGAGTTGGCACTGATGATAACTCCAGAGGAAAAATCCTCTTGAACGAGATTTGAACCCAGGTCAGCAGATCACAAACGCATCACTCTAACCCCCAGGCTGTCCCGTCCCCTTTTTAAGATTTGGGCGAATCCTGTTGTAGGCAATGAAGGAAGAGTCTTGGTCACTGTGCTTGATTACCTCCTCAGCTGCCTCTGAGGGTCTGTCACTGCAGTCAAGGTTTGATTATGATCAGAGGTAGTCAGATACAATGAAAATGCTGGATTTCTGAGCCTTTTTCTTTATTATATGTATTCATCTATCTGCCTCTGTGTGTGTGTGTGTGTGTGTGTGTGTGTGTGGTGTCTGTGGTATGTGATATATATATATATATATATATATATATATATATATATATATATATATATATATATATATATATATATGTATGTATGTATGTATGTATGTATGTATCAGTGTTGATTCTAGGATTTCAAAAAAGGGGGCCCAAGGGCCCCCTGAAATGAAAAAAAGGGGGCATTTGCCCCCTCCCCCCTTTTCTCTTCATAAAAAAGGGAACAAGTAATAAGTAGTATATTTTGCTCATAATACCGTTAGTACTCTGATTTCTGCTATTTTTCAAGAATGAGAAACAAAACAAACAAGATGGTATATAGGCAGACAAGATTTAATATACACCTTATGTATTGCAGCTAGTCTGTAAAATGATTTTCTTACACAGGAAAGAGAGGGAGAGTTTGGGGGAGAGGGGGGGGGGGAAGATTGTGGTACATTCAGATGTGGAGGGATACATACTACATAGATACAGGAGGAGATGCATAGTTTGTATATGAGAGACAGAGACAGAGAGACACAGAGAGAGAGGAGGGGGTAGGGAAGGAGAAAGAGAGAGGGGGGGGGGAGGGAGGGAAGGAAGGAGAGAGAGAGTCAAAGTCAAATTTGTATTTCCACATTTTGAGTTGGAGAGAGAGCTAGATCTAGATGAAAAAAGAGGCAAGAGCTAAAATGAGTCTTACCCCCCCCCCCTCCCCTTTACCATATGAAAGAGAGAGAGAGAGAGAGGGGTCAAAGTCATTCATTTTTTTATTTCCACTTTCAGAGTTAGAGCTCTAGATCTAGATGAGAAGAGAGGTGAAAGCAAATATCAAAGTCTTGCCCCTCCCCCCTCCCCATGAGGGAGGGAGGGAGGAAGGAGAGAGAGAGAGAGAGAGAGAGAGAGAGAGAGAGAGAGAGAGAGAGATTTTCTGTTAAAGAGAGATCTAGATCTAGATGAGAAGAGGTGAAATCCAATATCAGTCTTTTTCCTCCCATGCAGTGAGAGAGAGAGGGGGGAGAGAGAGAGAGAGAGAGAGAGAGAGAGGAGGGGGGGGGGGAGTCAAAAGTCATTTTTGATATCCAGCCGATAGTCTACCCTATGCCATCATTATTGTTGCCAAGCACAGGCTACTTGTCTAGCCAGATCTGAAAAACCGCCTTGAAAACTCGTAGGTCTATCAGCTTTGAACCCTGCTGGGTCGCAACTCCTTCCACAAACACCACTAACGATCTCTGTAACAATGACGTCACTTGTTTCAGGAGTCACGGCTCCTTTGAAAAATGACGTAATGACGTAAATGAGTAGGGAAATGACGTCAGACCAGCCGCTTTGTGATGGTTGTGACGACTGTAGGCGCTAATCAGTGCATCCTGCTGTCCCTGGGGTATCAACCTAATGACCAACGCATGTAGCGCTATTTTGAAACTATACAAACGGCAGCTGCGGGGGCGCACTGTTCGTTCAAATATGCGCTATCCACAGTTTTTTTGCGTCCGTTAGGGCGCACTGGTCACATTATTTTGCGGCAAAGTTGAAAAAACTGCGGGAATCCCGCAAGGGCGCACCCTAGAATCAACACTGTGTATGTATACAGTATGTGTAAAAGTATAAAAGACGTTAACACAGTTGTGCATCAGGTAATCAATTCTTTTTTTTTCAACCTTTATCAATTTGCGACACATTTGTACTGTACTCAATACCAACAGTTCTGGCACCAGCGGAGTGTAGACTTTGTTGATTTCCTTGACGTTGTGTGTGTGTGTGTGTGTGTGTCATGGTGTGTCATTCTTATTTTCTATAACAGACATCTGAATGATCACCCAGATCCAACTCCTTTCTCATCAAAGGCAACAGCACAAAGACTGCTCAGCCAAAAAAAATTGAAGTAGAGGAGCAAGTTGTCTGGGCAGAAGATCATAATTATGACAATTTACAGAGAACACACCACAAAGAGCCAGTTATCTGCATAGAACTAGGGGACTGTTATGCTGGTCACATGAAGATACTCTACAGCACATCACAGGGAACCAGTTATCTGCAAAGAACTAGGAGATTGCCAGGGTGGTCACATGCTGGTCACATGAAGATACTTCACATTGAACAGACCACAAGGAGCAAGATGTCTGGGCAGAGGATCATATGACAATACACTGAACAGACCACAGGGAACCAGTTATCTGAGAAGAACTAGGAGATTGCCATGCTGGTCACATGGAGATACTTTACAGGGAACCAGTTATCTGTGTAGGAGATTGCAGTGCAGGTCACATGAAGATACTTTACACTGAACAGACTTCAAGGAACCAGTTATCTGTGTAGAACTAGGAGATTGTTATGCTCGTCTCATGGAGATACTTTACAGGGAACCAGTTATCTGTGTAGGAAATTGCCAAGCTGGTCACATGAAGATACTTTACAGTTACACTGAATAGACCGGTTGTTCTCAGCATCCTCTATCAAGAGACAGGTTGATGGCTTGACCAGTCAGGAGCTGCTCATGTCAGAATCTTGTCAGCTGGTATGAGAGAGAGCGGACAGACCTGCAGACACCAGCACAGGAACAGATTGGGTACTATGCACCCAACCCAAAACAGAACACAGAAGCAGAAGAACTAATAAATCTTGAACACAGAAAAGGAAGAAGAAATAAATCGTTCCTCCATTCTGTCATTTTCTTCTTTGAACTGAAGTTTTCCTGCTCCAATTCTTAATAAGGTTAATATCACATCGAGTCTTGTTTCCAAATGCTGCTTTTCCTTGTTATTTTTTCTTTTCTTTCTCCATACTTTGAAATGAATTGATGTAACGTTCAAATTTGTATATACAACATTTGTTTCTTTATCCAATTCCCCAGCTATGTGTGTATGCCTAGGATGTGACAGTCTTCTTCAAGGGCAATACAAATCTATGGGGTCCTTTGGATGAGACTATAAACCGAAGTCCCCTGTACAAATGCACGCAGAACATCTTGCGCACACATTAAAACCAGTCACACATTTTGAAAGAGTAGGCCATTGTGTGCTGGAGCAAACAGATGACAAAATTTACAAAACTGCATACACACAGCACACAAGTGCTTTTGCCATTAGTCTTGGAATTAATAAATAAACAAATTTATAAAAATGAAATTAACACCAGACACAACCAGCCTCTCTCTCTGTGTGCAAGAAACGAATATAGGGAATGATAGGGAAACAAATACAGTTGCATGCAGGACAAAGAAAAAAAAAAAGGTAGGCGCTACACTTGTGGCGACGCACTCTCCCTGGGCAGAGCAGCCCAAATTTCATGCAGAGAAATCTGCTGTGACATAAAGTGGTACAAAATACAAATACAAAGAATATCTGGTGGCATTTAGAAGGGTAACCAGGTGTCTGTGCTGAGACTCCAATTCTAAACATACGGGGGAGAAACAGGGGCTGTGTCACAGAGTGGACAGGGGTAAACAATTATACATCAAGGTCTAAAGTTTGGGGAACAGTTTTTCAAGCCATTGCGGCTTATAAATTTACGCATAATGCTTACTCGCACATACGTTAAATCCTGTTCCGCTTTTCATAAGAGTAAGCCATTGTGTGCCGGTGGGAACAGATGACAAGATTTACAAAACTGCATACACACGGGACTGGATGTAAAGAAGCACATGTGTGTATTCCATTATCCTCAATATAAAAGAATAAATAATAAATATAGAAAAATGAATAAATAAAATAAATATAGAAAAATAGTAGAATAATAAATAAATATAAAAGAATAAATAAATAAAATAAATAAATAAATACAGAATGTCGTCTACACTCACTGGCTGGATGGGAATAGCAGGGGCCAGCATGACAGCAGCTAGCTGTGCATCCTTCCTGGAGGCTGTGGCGCCTAGCCCTTCCTCTACCGTGCTGATCTGACAGCTTTGCCTGCCTGTAACACATTAAATTATAATAATAAATTATGATTTCCTGATAGGTAAACAAATACAGTTGCATGAAGGAAAAAGAAAAAAAATGGGTAGGCGCTGCACTTGTGGCGACGCGCTCTCCCCGGGAGAGCAGCCCGAATTTCAGCAGAGAAATCTGCTGTGACATAAAGTGGTACAAAATACAAATAAACCATCAATAGTGCTGACCATGTCACACACAGTACCAACGTCATCAAAATCCACAAACAAAACACAATCAGCCCATGTCAAAACTCTGTCCTAGTAGTAGTGCTAGTAGGCTTACTACTACTTTTTCGTCGTTGTCGAATGCTCAGAGACGGCAACTATTCTTGTCTGTCGTATGATAAAAACTTGTTGCTCTGCCGCTAAGCGCCTGCTGACAAGTCAGGCCCAAAACATGCAACTTTTAAGTCTTATGTAGTATTATGATGTGACTTTTCTTTGATACAAACGTGCCCCTCCACTACATAGTAATGAGTCACATTGTACTGGAGGTCAATTTTTAAATATTAACATGTTGATATGGTTGTTACATACCAAGGGACACTATAGCCAAATGGTTAAGATGCTTTGAGTTCAATCCCATGGGTCTATAAAGTCGTGGGTTTGAATCCCAGTGGTGTACATGGCAGCAGAAAGTTAGTTGTAGTTTGAAAATCCACTGAAATCTCAAAATCAACAACCTGACTGACCCCTACCTGCCTAAAATGGCTCCTAGACAAAACTTGACAAAGTGGGTCAGGTGCAATCCAAACTCCTTTTATAGTAGAGGGTCACATTTATAAATACATGTTAATTCAAAGGATACTAACAACCATTAAAAGAGATTCTTGTAAGACGCAGTGCTATGGTAG
Source organism: Stramonita haemastoma (assembly GCA_030674155.1). Taxonomy (NCBI): domain Eukaryota; kingdom Metazoa; phylum Mollusca; class Gastropoda; order Neogastropoda; family Muricidae; genus Stramonita; species Stramonita haemastoma. The sequence goes on from CM060321.1 coordinate 28,992,525, forward strand.
AACTCTTCTCAAGTACAATGGTTTATTCCACAGATTCTAAAATCAAATGTAACAGAGTGGGGATCTTTCACCTCGGGTGGGCACAGCCAGACAAGGATGTGGCCTCTGAAAAGGGCTGCTCCATAAATTCTAAATTTTTCAGCGTGGGCAAAAGTACATGGAATAAAGGGTTTTCAACCATCACCCAAGGAAACAGAGCATCACACAATTTGCTGGTGTGTCTCGATTTAGAAACACAACTCTGTGACAGTGCTCTGATAGCATGGGAGGTGATCTAATTACCACCCATCACATCCACCATCGCTAACTCATAACGCATCCTGAGGTATGCTACCCAACCAGCAAATTTCATGCTTGAGCCAGAAGCCCCTAACGACTGCTACCTGCCAGTGACAAATCCCACTTGGGTTTAAATCCCACGTCTAGCACCATTTGAAAAACAAATTTTAAAACTAAAACAGATTCAGCTTATAGTGCTATAGTGGAACTCCTACATTACAACGCACGTACAATTATTCCATCAATAATACAATCAAATCTTAAAAAGTTGAAAGAACTAAGAACTGTGCATAGAACTATGATGCAACTCTTCTTTGATATTAATGAATCAAATGCTTATTCCACATATATATACATCAGATTATACATACCATAACTAAAGCTAAAGTTGGGATCAAGAATAGCATTAAAAATAAATCTGAACTGATGAGTATTGTTGCCAGATTTCTTTCTGATGGGAAACAGCACTTATGATTGTTATAACGAGATACCGGATAGCCTGGCGGTTAGAGCACTGCACATTGTGCTCGTTATCTGATCCGGGTTCAAATCTCGTTAAAGGGGATTTTCCCCCCTAGAGTTAACATCAGTGCCAACTCCCTTCTCCCCAAAAGTCTTTCAGATGAGACTTCAAACCAAGATCCTGCATGCAAATGACAAACTTTACAAAACCACAAACACACAGGGACTAGATGTAAAAAAAAAATAAAAAAAATTTAAAGCACATTGAAGTGCTTATTTTTATCCTCAAAAAAAAGAATAAAATGAAAGAATAGATTTTTTTTAAAACATTCATTATTCACAACCCAAAACTATCAGTATCACTTACCAAATGCATCATTTACTAATTAGTTTCTGCATACATGTATCACCATTGGTATTCCTTGTGAGGTTCCAAGACACTCCACTGTGTATTCATGATCCTGAGCCAGTTTGATGCGTCCCTTCATTGTCCACTGACAAGCTTGAGATTCTGTCTTCTCCATCACCTCCTGCCAGTTCACTTTCGCCTCCTCTCTCTCTCTGCATACGGCAGGCAGACATCCAATTCGAGGTTCCATGTGCTGGCCCTGTCCTGGCCTCTTCCATTTCCAAGGAATCATCCTGAAACAAGTTTTTAAAACCTCATTTACTGGTAGTGATTTACCAAACAGTACTCACTTTTCCCCCCCAAGGAATTTTTAAAACCAGTTTTAAAACCTAATAAAAGTATATGATTATTGTTATCATTGTTATTACCATACTATAAATGAAATCACCAAACATTGAATATTGTAGATGATACAAAGTTTCCATCTTTTAAAACGAGAACTAAATTGTGAAATTTACTTCTTGTTGTACAATTATATTACTTTAATATAGACAAAAGCTTGAAAAAAAGCCCTAGTTGTGAGTGGATTGGATAAGTACAGAATACTATATATTGCCATACTGGTAATGAAAATTAAAATCTTCACTCTTTTTGAATTGGATTATATTCAAAGCATAATTTGCCACTATGACAAAAAATATATACAGGAAAAATGGTCAGACAAATCAGAGGGGGGGGGGGGGGGGGGGGGGGGGGCCGAGAGTGAATCTTAATATTCTTATTTCCATGGCAGAAACATTGTGATTCATTTGATGAGCTAAAGACACTAGGGCTAACCTATCCCCCCCCCCCCCCAAAAAAAAAAAATAAATAAATAAATAAATAAATAATAATAATAATAATGCATGAATTGTAACTTCTGCCAAGAGCACCTTATACACCAGTGACCCATGAGTGACTGACTACATTTGATGACCTGCTAGGCCTAGTGAATTCCTGAAAAAGGCCTAGGCATAGCAGTCCAGTATCACTATCACTCAGTTTGAACATTTGGATTGTTATGCCGAAGTGCCAAAATAATGAAGTATCAGCAAAATGCCTGAAAAAAATTATCACTACACTTGCAGCACATGATGGCTTAGCAGTATGCCCAAGATAGCCTATAGCCTACCCTTGTCTTTCGAGATTTTAGCTCGGTTAACTCAGTAAAAGACTGATAACAATACCGATAGGCTATGTGATGGGTCAAATCGCATGCTCTCCCATGTGATAGGGGCTACCGGAAGTCTTTATTATGTCTGTGCTGACTGAGTAAAATTTATCCAATCAAACGACTCGGTACATCCTCTCTCCGGTTGTAATCGCTCAAGTCACATGATCTTATGCGACTACTTTATTCGCCATCTTTCACAAGGAAGACCACAGTCGAATCTTGTGTGCTCTAGCTTCTTCATCAGCTTCACCGATCTTCGATTTTTACATCGTTCAGTTTCATCAAAACAACAGCCACCAAGATGTCTAGCGATACACCTTTCAAGTACAACCCTGAATCTCCACCATACACGTCGTTTTTCGGCATTGTTGGTGTGACAGCAGCTATGTCTTTCTGTGGTAAGTCAACGTTGAACTGACAGATCGTATGGGTAAAATTCGATCTTTGCTTTAGGCTGCCTATCAGACCTGTAACATGCATGTTTTGTAAAGTTTAGCTAGTTTGTTAAAGGAAACATAATTAAAAGTTCGCAAAAAATAAGAGAATCAAGGAAAAGGCTTCTGTTGACTCATATTCTGATCTAGTCAACAGCCGGCCAAGTGATAATAACGACCCCTCCCCTTCAGCGCGACTCGAGCTCTTTTTGTCATCTCATTAACTGTTGAACATAACCGGTTTATTTGCCATATTATTCTGGAATATCACTTGAAGTGGGCACTTTTATTCGCTTCATTGTTTTCAAGATGTAAAGACATGTTCAGAATAGGTCAACTTGAACCGTGTCTTCGATTCAAGTGGCTATGGACGAGTCATATGTGACGGTGTGCGAAAAACATGAGTGCAGAAACTCATTCGGCAGGGTCAAACGATTCTATAAACTCGCAAAATTTAAGTGTCAATTAAGTCTATCACATTTTCAGACATGTGGTTATGAATCGATTTTAACACAGAACAATGGAGTTGGTTTTTATCACTTAGGTTTGTTTGGGGTTTTTTTTTTAATACATAGGCCTATATTATGTAATTTTCTACTCAGTAGAGCAGACATCATTGGGCTTATGCCTATGACTTGTCACTGTCATTTCATACCTCATGCACTATGCAGACATTTATAAATAACCTAACACCTCGCTGCGTGTTCCTTTGTGTTTAGTCGTTTTAAAGTAGTGTACTGTGTAGTGTTAAGAAGGAATTTTACCAGAGGGTAAGGTTCCATACATCACAAGTGTTGATAAACCCAGACAACTAAAATTTCAGTTATCTCACTATCTGCTCTTTTTTGTTTTGTTTTTGTTGTTTTGCTTTTTTGCAAAAGGATATTGATTTTATTATTAGTTTATTACATTATATACACATAGACATTTAATTGAAATGTAAAATAATTAGGTGTACATGTAATGATGTATTATTGAATGTTAATAAAATAACTACACGTACAATGTACAGTTCTGCTTCTGCCATTCTGGTCATTGATTAATGATTAGCTTGCAGTACTTTTTGAAGTTTTTGTGTTTGTTCCACAAATTATTATATAATGAGTGACATTTTTTTAAAGTGCTTCTCACCTTCTCGGCTTCTGCCCTCATATGATTTATTTTGATCCCAGAACAGCCAGACCCAGGCCTGTTCTATCGCTTTTTAAAAATCTTTATTTAGCTTACATGAGGGCCACCTATCACTGATAAATGACTAATAGTGCCATTAGTGGAGACCGTGCATGTCTGCATGGTCATTTTAGTAGTGCCTGGTCTGATATCTTCACCTCATCTTCACCTATACTATCAGTATTAGGCTAACCATAGTCGGCATAGTGTAGTAGTAGACCATCAGGGCACCACTGAAAATTTTGCAAAGTTTTACTGTAACTACTTATACTATAGTAATACTAGCTTCCTGTTCTCTTTGTGGTTCTGATTTCTTTGTCTGTCTGGTTCTTCTTCTCCCTCGGTGTACTGTTCCCTGAAGGGCAGCCTTAGCTAGTCAGTGTGTCCATTTCACGGCATTTGATGTCCCTGTTTCACTTCAGTTTGCAATTGTTCACTGGAGACAGTGAAATGAGAAGCTCTTTATATGGCCCCATGGCATTTTCAGTTCTGGTTTTCACTTCCTCAATACTTCTGTGTTCTCTATACACTATAAGATACCAAGAAGTTTGTGGAACTGGAAGTATCTGTTCTTCATTGCCTGTTGAAAGGATAACAGCAGCTTCCAGTGTCTGTTGTTAAGAACTCGTGTTAGGTCCATGATTTACATGCATGCAACATACATTATTTAACCTTACCATGAACTGGGTAGCGTATGCACATAGATCTATAGATCTATCTGCTAAATAAGTTGAGTTTTAAAACCGTTATCAAAAGTTTAGACAATGAAAGGCTTAGTTTTAGTTTAACTTTAGTCCGACACACAAATTACAAGTTTCAGCAATAAGATATTGACTGTTCAGAACACTTACGGTAGGAATGTTTTCTGATTTATTTTTTTTTCAGCGCTGGGTGCTGCATATGGAACAGCCAAATCTGGCACTGGTATCTCTGCCATGGCTGTGATGCGGCCTGAGCTCATCATGAAATCCGTCATCCCTGTGGTTATGGCGGGTATCATCGCCATCTACGGGCTGGTGGTAGCTGTCGTCATTACTCAGAGCATGTCTGGGGATGAGTCCTACACCCTTTACAAGTAGGTGGTATTGATCAACTTTTAGTGTTGCCATTAGCCTAAGTTCTTGTTTCTAGTTATTTTTAATAGAATTTTTCTTTCTTTTTTTTTGTTTTGTTTGTTTGTTTTTTAATATGTTCAAAATACCCAAGAGTAGAACAGATATAAATATAAATATAGATCGACAACAGTAGAGCCACAGGAAATCAGCAGAAGTTTTTGAGATTTAAAATTCTTTAAAGATATGGCATTTTTTTAGTCTTAATTGCTTGAATAGTGTAAGAAGTTATGGATTGCTGTATAGGACTGTAAACAATCTTTGGGGGGGTTATGTGTAGGCTTATTATTTCACATATTTTTGGCTGCATGGATATGTGTGTGTTGACAGTAACACTTTTTTCTTAGATGGATAGTTTGAAAAAAAAGCACTGCACTGCTTATTCAATGTACCATCTGAAAATAAAAGTTACACACACACACACACACACACACACACACACACACACACACACACACACACACACACACACAAAATACACATTCTTTCTCTCTCAAACACTGAGGAAAACAAAACCAATTCAAACGAAATCAATCACCACCATTGCAACAACTTTTGTGTAAAGGTCGGATTGATAGAGGCTGGGAAAAACCCCAATCCTATAATCATAGTATAAATAATAACCCACCAAAACACCAGGAAGTCCTTGTATCCTTGTAAATGATAGTATTTCAAAGGATTGGTTTGCTTCTGACCTGAACATTTGACTTGGTTGCAGGAGCTTTCTGCATCTGGGTGCTGGACTGAGTGTGGGCTTGAGTGGACTGGCAGCCGGTTTTGCCATTGGGATAGTGGGAGACGCTGGCGTCAGAGGCACAGCCCAACAGCCCCGGTTGTTTGTCGGCATGATCCTGATCCTTATCTTCGCTGAGGTGCTGGGGTTGTACGGACTTATTGTTGCCCTTATCCTGTCTGTCAAGTAGGATGCGTCATTGGCCATCCTTGATACCAGAGAGGGCAAGCTTCTCCCTTTTTTTTTTTTTTTTTTTTTTTTCATTTGCAACTATCAGAATAAGAAAATAACAGCTTATTTCAGGTAGAGTCTATAACTATGTCACATGTGGGGTGTTTTTTTTTGTTTTTTTTTAATTAGTTTGTAGTGGAGCAAAACAATTTCATGGATGGAACAAACTTAAGCAGTTTGCTGTGTAATACTACTTGGAGTGCATTAAAAGTTGATGTGCTTGAGTAATTGCACCTCTCATTTTTACTATCACACAATTGCATCTGCAAAAATCATGCACACAGACACGTTATTACAGCAAAATATGAAAGTTAAGGAGACAGTCCAATCAACAAAGAAAATTTTCCATATGCAGTGTTTGATTAAAAATTACATTTCAGACGGGTCGAATTGCATGAAGTTATCTCAGATTGGCAGATAAAGACTTTTTACTTTTACTTCCGCTGTTATGTGAAGCATCCTTTTCCCCAAAAAATTTGATCAAAGTTGATTCACGTTCGGTGAAATTCTACATGTATAGTAGTGTTTGTGACAATGTTTTTTTTTCTGCCCCACCATTGTGAAGTGATAACATGAGTTGATCAGGACAAGGCGTATGACAGGTAGAAAGGGTATGAAATTTTGTGATCAGCTGGAAGCCAGCTCCATTTTTGGCATTTCTGCCAGTGTGCTTGCACAGAACAAACAGCCCTTTGTCTTTTCCTGTAAAGCATTCCAAATGTTCTAGTTCTGTAGACTTTCACTCTTATTTTTTTCTTGCTCATTTGGTGTGTAGATTCATTATACTAAAACTTCATGCGTATGAGTGTTGTGTTTCCCCTACCCACGTGGTGATAGTGAAAATGAAGACCCTGTGATTGATGGGAGGAGAATGTAGGCGAGCAGTTGTTGGACTTTTTTTTTTTTGATGGTGTGTGTCGTTGTACTATAAAGGTATGTTGGTTGAACAAAAGTATAAATACATTACTAGATCTGTCTGGTATCTGGCACAAGTGTAAACAATTACAAGGTAGGGGCTTTTTTTCTTTTAAAAAATAATTACACAGAAAGAAACTGCAATTCTACATGATGATTAGCCATTTGGAGTTTCGTTATTGCTTTTTTAATAAGAATTATAATAATTTGTATAAAACTTGCATTGTTATTGATACACTGGGTAAAAAAGATACACATTAGCTGTGTTACCCTATTAAAGGTGATTGAAAAGCAGGACTTTAAGACATCAAGATCTTTATTTATTTGCAGACATGTAGATTTTTACATATTCAGCAGATCCAGATGTTAAACTGTATGAAATTTGTCACCACCTTGTGTAGATGTACATGTATGTTTTGGTTGAAATCTTTAGCTGGCCAGTTCTGAAATGAGAATGGTAAGCTGTATAAATTTGCTGTTTGTGTGTCTGCCTGCATCCAGTTGTAATTAATTAATTAATGTGAATAGTATAGCTGACCATGTACTCAGTACTGTATGCTTTTGGGTTGATCTCTTCATTGTATACATGTCTCTTTCGCCATCTTCATCACTTCTTTCTCTTTCCTGATACTTTTAGCAGTATAATACACATTCATTATTAATGAGGTTTTTTTTCCCAATCTGGTTTGTATTTGAAGTGTCAAAAATATAAGGAATGCATTTTTTTCTTGTTTGCTCTTTGTGCTAATTGAGAATTTTTTTTTTTTTGAAGGATTTTTTTTTTTCATTTTTGTTAATTTTTTCACTGGAAGTGGATGGAGGAAGAGAGTCATAATCATCCCCAGCTCGACATCATGGGTCAAATGTGTGGAGTTGGGTTCAACAGCTGTGAAATATTGCTAACCGGGTGTTCATTCATTTTGTTTGTTTCTGGGGGTTTTGTTTATTTTGTGTTTTTTTTTCTGAGGTCTTTCTTCCTTTCTCTCTTTGGTGCATGTGTGTTAGTTGTATGGCGGACAGCCTAGGGAGCTGCCGGGATTGTTCATCTGATGTTGTACATGTTGGTGTATTAAACAGTACAGGTACAAATAAAGTCTCACCACCGATGAAATCCAGTGTGCTCTTTGCATTATTTACGAATGATGTTGACCAGTACATTCGTCACCCTCCGCCACGAAATGATTCACATTGCACCTGACAGGCCCACTTTTCTGCTAGGAGCGAATTGTAGGCAGATAGGGGTCAGGTTGTCCATTTTGCTTGAGTATTTATTAAGTGTAATCTATTTTGTTCTGAAGTATTAAGTTGTAATTTTGTTTCCTTTTGCTTTAAAAATGTAATTAAAAAAAAACAAAAAAAACCCTCCAAACCCCTCATTCTCACCACTTTGATAAAAAAAAAATCTCCATTTCTCATTTTGTCACTTCCTGGATCCAAGCATTTCAGTTTGTAATAAAATTTTGACAGTTATTCCATTTTCAGTCTCTTTTTTTTTTTTTTTTTATTGAACCACTATTAAAAATTGCTGCAGATTTTTAATGTTAACAACTAGAAATTGACCTCCAGTGCAATGTGATTCATTTTATGGTGGAAAAGTACATTTACAGTGTGGAAAATTATTAAAGACGTGAAACTGATATATGTGACGCTCCACCACATAATGAGACGCATTGCACCAGAGGTCAATTTTTAGTTATTCACATGTTATCAAACTGCAATAGAATGGCTATACAATACAAAAAACAGATTGAATATCGGACAATTCTAGGAAAAGTTAGAGCAAGTTGAAATGCTAGACTGCAGGAAATGACAAAATGAGAAATTGACAAGTTTAGCATCCTAATAGGTGGTCAGAATGAGGGCTTGGGTATTTTTAAAACACATTTAAAGGCAAAAGGAAACAAAATTATGATTTGATATTTCATTATAAGGTAGAATAATGGCTATACTTTAATAATTCATCAAAATCTCAAAATTGCCAACTTGACCCAACCTGCCTTTAATGGCTCCTAGCGGGAAAGTGGGTTATGTGCTAAGCGACTCATTTCGTGATGGAGCGCCACATATGTTTATGAAAACCTTTGATAAAACAAAAAAGGGCCATTATCAACAATGGCTTTAAGTTTAATGACTAGTCTTTGGAGTTTAGAATTGTCTCAGCTTTTTTCTTTTTTTTTTTTTTTTTTGCTTCACTAAGGTGATTTTGAAATATCCAGCACACAGCTGTGATTTAATCTGATAATGCCATAAGTCGCACAATAATGCCATAAGTCGCACATTGTGTAAAATACCTTAAGAGTAGAGTCTTGAAAATAATCACACACAGCATAGTCACAATTTTCATGAAGTTTGAACTTGCCTTTTACACAATTCTGAGCTTAACCAAGGTGTAGCTCTGCATGTAAAAACATTCCACAAGTCTGAGCAACATCTACCCTCGAAATCATATTGATTTAATTTCATGCAGCGCATGCAAAACAAGAATTCTGGGTGCATGCTTGGTATTCTAAATTGTCATTCTACAAACCTCCCAGACATCACTTGGAATTTTTTTGTGTAGACTGTCTCAATTACATACATGTTGTATACACCTGAAATGCCATAAGTCATTAGAGGGCTGAAGAGAAAGTTTTTCATTTGCATTCATCAGTAGGACAGCCATATCTGTGATGAGCACTACAGGTCCTGCAAGTCTCCTATCCATAGAGCTCTATTTATTTATTTATTTATTTATTTTATTCATTTATAGTGAGGATAATGGAATAAGCACTCATGTGCTTTTTTTACATCCAGTTCCCGTGTGTATGCAGTTTTTGTAAATCGTGTCATCTGTTCTCCTTGATCACTGGAGTAGGCCCAGGGGGTCAGGCCAGGTCCTTATCAGGAGTGCCTGATGAAGCGGGAAGGACTGCACCACATATAAAATAAGAGAATGCTGTTGTGATAACAATTATTTTAGCCCCAGCAGAGGTTTCCAGTTAAGGAAACCACAACTGAACACAAGTCTGTATACGACCACACCATACCAAGACCCTCAGCTATCCTTCATATGCTGGTGTGATAATTATTTAATTTAAGTTCCAGCAAATATTTCCAATTTAGGGGACCACAACTGAACATGAGAATGCTCACACAAACTGTGGATGAGATAGCCTAGTGGTCAGAACATTGCGCTCGCAATTTGATGACCCGAGCTTGATTCCCGTTTGAGGTGATTTTTCCCCTGGAGTTAACATCAGTGCTGACTCCACTCTCCCCAAAAGCCCTTCGGATGAGACTATAAACTGAGGCACGCGGAACATCTTGCGCACATGTTGAATCCTGTTCCGCTTTTCGGAGAAGAGTAGGCCATTGTGTGCCGGTGAGAACAGATGACAAGGTTGACAAAACTGCATACACACGGGGACTGGATATAAAAAAGCACATGAGTGCTTATTCCATTATCCTCGATATAAAAGAGTAAATAAATATATAATGTCAACCACCACACCATACCAAAAGCCTTAGCTATCCTTCATGTAAAAAAAAAAAAAAAAAAGTAAGAAAGGCAAAATATGGTTGGTGCTGCTCTAGCGTTGATGCACTCTATCTGTGGAGAGCAAGTCGAGTTTCACACAGGGAAATCTGATGGGACTTTGTTTTTCTTTGGCTAGAGCTTTGATTAGAGGTTCATGGTGAGATTGTGTGTATGCATGCGACAGGTTTTATGTCCTATGCTCCAAACTACCTGTGTTTCAAGGACAAAACACTTGCAGTAAAAAAAAAACACACCAAAAAACCCAGTTCAGATGGGAAAAAAATCACATAGAAGGGCTGATAAAAAATGGTTTGTTAATTCATTTTATCAGTTAACTAACAAGAGGTACCACAAAACATTTGCCAATTATTTTCTTTCAAAAATCTTGTTTTGGGTGTGTTGCATTCTTTTTACTTTAAAAAGTATATATACAAAACCATTTCATTTAGGACGTTGATTGTGCTGATTTCTTCTAGTTTACTATCGGCGTGAAAAAATCACTTTATTTTGAGTATGTGTTAGTAAAAAAAAAAAATTGCTTGGAAGATGGGGAGCAACACAATACTGAGCAGAGATAGTAAATACAGGTTTAAAAAAAAAAGTCAGAGCCACTTACAACTCCCACCTTCGCACTCAGAAAAACATAAAATACACTGTTTGCCTGATTGAATATCTTTACAGTGTAGTTTTTCTTTCTTTTTTTATGTTCAACAACCATTTTCTTTTCGTTTTTTTAAATCATAAGCTTGGCGCAGGCCTTAGTAAGCTACTATAAACATGAATACTCCTAGTAACTCAGAAGCTTGGCTTATGCCCAAGTAAGCTCCTACAGACACAATACCCCAAATCGCAGTCAAGGCAGACCGTCAATCCCTTTTTTCCCCCTCGTAATTGATCAGAAATGAGTCATGCATGCAGTTACAATCAGCTTTTATGCTATCTTTCAAATACTAGGGGGGGAAAAAAAGTAAGGTAAAGGGGTCCCTTAACCTATGTGGTCGTAGAGGAGCGAGGCATCAGAGACCTCAGCTTCTCTAGGGCCAGCATATTGAAGGCAGCACCCATATTCTCTCCCTCCCTGCTTTACCTTCCCTGACCCTAAAGAGGGCATGTACCCATTTACAGCTGGGTGCACAGGGGGACTGTACTTAAGCTGAGGAGTGCAAACAAGTCACCCATCCACTTGGTAACCCAGCTCCATGCTGCTTAACCTTAGCTTGGGGAAAGCGAGTGCTCTAACCACTGAGCTATCCTGTCCCCCTTTGAAATATTGTAAAGAATAAATCTTTTCTCTAACATCTTTTTCTCAGAAAGGTGATTTTAAAGAGGAAAAATAACCGAAATAAGAATCAAACTGAAAGTAGCCAAACTTCACAACCTTTCTTTCCAACTTTTTTAATTCAGTTTTTTTATTTTGTTACATAGTTATACCAATTTTTTTTAACCCAACATATAAACGTTTTTGTTGACACAGAAAAAAAAAAAAAAAGAGAGGAGAGATTAAACTAAAATGTTATGAACATTTTTTTATATACATAATATCAGTAAGACAAGCGTCTTTTGCTGTTCAAAATGTCCTTGACATCATTGAATTTTCTTTTATGAAATCCAACAACTTTTCCCCCCGTACATAGTGGGTAACATAGGACACTCAATATTAAAATGTCCACATACAAAAACTGTGTGTAGAAACCACATGATTATGATAACTGCACTGAAAGAAAGAAATGGCTAGAAATATTAATATAAAACTCTTACCGTAATTGCATTGCACTACATTTTAGCAGTAAATAAAAACAATTTCAAATATATGATTTGGTTCTGGTGTTTGTAATAGTAATACTTTTCCTTGTTTGTACCCTCGGTGTTCAATTTCATGGTGAAAGAGATATCTATTGCACCCCTCATCAAAGATCCCTGTAGGACAGTATTACTATTACAAACAGCAGAAACAAATCATATGTGACGCTCCACCACATCATGAGTCGCATTGCACCAGTGGTCAATTTTTTAGTTATTAGCATGTTGTTAATCTGCAATGAAATACAAAAAAACAGATTGAAAAATCGGACAATTCTATCAACAGTTATCATAAATTGAAATGATAGACTGCAGGAATGTCAAAATGAGAAATTGACAAGTTAAGGTGGTCAGAATGAGGCTTTGCTATTTCCAAAGCACTTTTAAAGACAAGAGGAGACAAAATTATGCCTTGATATTTCACAACAAGGTAGAATATATGCTATAGTTTTATAATCCCCCAAAATCTCAAAATCGAGAACCTCACCCCCACCTGCCTTAAATGACTCCTAGCCGAACAGTGGAATATGTGCTAAGCGACTCATTTCGTGGTGGAGCGTCACATATGTATTTTCAATGCCGCTACCTTCAAGGGAGGTTAGAATGGTGGCATAGGCAAAATTTCTCCATCAGTGAACCTCAGAGCTCTAGCCAAGGAACAACCAAAACAAAAGCCTTTGTTAATACCCTCAAATACATTTTCGTTGTTTTTATACCCTCAACAACAAGCAAATACCAAAGAAAATTTGAACGGGGAAAAAATCATGCCACCTCTTCCTTATAGTTTTATTTATTGATTTTATTTTTTATTTTTTTTCTTTATTAATTTATTACGAAGATAATGGAATAAGCACTCATGTGCTTTTTTTAAATATTTTTTTTACATCCAATCCCCATGTGTATGCAGTTTTGTCAATTTTGTCATTAGTTCCCACCGCACACAATAGCCTACTCCTGAAAGTCATACTATGCTTTTAGAGGAAGAAGCATGCGTCTATAATGCGCATATCTCTAAGAATATTCATTGCCGACATCAACTCTAGACTTTCCCAATTTGTTCACAATAAAAGTAAAGGACGCGCTCTGCTCAAGCAAATCTGTTGGAAAAATGTCACTTCCTACAAAACTTTGTGGGTTCTTTTTTTAAAACATATCAGTGGAATAATGTTACAATATATAACCATCATGTTAGTGAATAAATAATTCAAGAAAGTTGAAAATCGAATGCATCCTGTGTATAAAGCAAGAGTATATAATTTGTACAGGGGAAATAACCACACCAAAACTGATTTGACAGTTTACCTCCCTTTGACAAGGTTTCACCGATCAAACATACTTAATTACATATCAATGTCTGTTTATCTGTGTGTGCCAGTTGGGAAGTGATCAATGACTGTACATATTGTCTGTAGCTTTTCGGAAGAGTAGGCGTATGCGGTTGTGTGCTGGTGGGAACGAATGACAAAATTAACAAAACTGCATGTACACAGGGCTAGATGTAAAAAACAAACATACAAAAACAAAACACCCCCCTTATATAATTACTTATTTCATTATTCTCGAAATAAAAGAACAAATCAATCAATCAATGAATAGCTAAAATATTGTCACCCGAATCAGTCACACTGGCCATTCTTGCCCCCCCCCCCTCCCCCCCCCCCACAAAAAAAAAACTCGAAAAAAAACCCTCCAAACAACAATAAACTGAAACCGAAACAACAGCAAAAACTGACTGCAATTGCCATGTTGACATTGCTATATACAGAACTCTGTGATGATAGCACTGTAAAACAATAATTTCAATATCAGTACCATTGGTTTCGTTGTGTCTTCTATCAATAGATTCCTCTAAAAATGGCATAGGCCTAGGCCTACCATCTTCAATCAGGACAGTCTTCTTTGCATCACCACAACATCAGTGCCCCTACTTATACAGTATGTGGGGGGTTTATTTATCTATTTTTTTTGCATGCAATAAATATGTTTTTCGTCCTCGGTTTATCATCTCATCTCATCCAAAAGACTATCACCCAGACCACCGCTCAAGGTATAGTGGATGGGGGGGTGGGGGTGGGGGGGTGAAGTTCCAAGTTCAAACGAGGATCAACCCCATGTAGGCTATTCTCGCTCTCTAGGTGGGTGCATTGCCTCTAGGCCGCCAAATCGTCCTTCATGTTAAAGTTTATGTATTTAAAAAAAAAATACTTGTTTAAAACCTAAAATGACCTTGTAGTTGCAATTTTCTTCTTCTTCTTCTTCTTCTTCTTCTTCTTCTTCTTCTTCTCTCTTCTTCTTCTTCTTCTTCTTCTTCTTCTTCTTCTTCTTCTTCTTCTTCTTCTTCTTCTTCTTTATTATTTTTTTTTTTTACATACAGCATACATATACACTTATAAATTTCTACAGACATATCTAGATAAGTATGGGGGAAACGCAATTTATCACTAAAATGGGGGGAAAAAATAGTGAAAAAATGTATGCAATCATAAACTATTTTTTCATTGGAAATAAATGATCAAACCCTTTTTTTTTATAAAACAGTTGAATAAATGATAATGGTAGGAAATGATGGTGGAACCAGTGTGCACATGCACGCACGCACACCCACCAAAACTCAAACACGCATGCACACACACAGACACACACACAAACAACAGACACACACACACAGACACAGACACAGACACACACACACACACACACACACACACACACGACACAGGTGTGCAATGCAGTTGCTGTTGTTAACTTATTTACGTTCCAGCAGATACTTTCGATTCAGGGATCGATTGCAATGCAAGGGCAGCAACCATTACAAGGGTAAGCAGAT
Organism: Stramonita haemastoma; assembly: GCA_030674155.1. Taxonomy (NCBI): domain Eukaryota; kingdom Metazoa; phylum Mollusca; class Gastropoda; order Neogastropoda; family Muricidae; genus Stramonita; species Stramonita haemastoma. Next base: position 29,007,567 of record CM060321.1, read on the forward strand.
CACAACCGCCATTTTTCTCCCTTTCTACAGAAAAGTGCCCAGTTCATGCTACTATAATACTTATTTTCTGACATCATCCATATATCCATATATATCTGACATCATATACATAGTAAAGACCCCCTGAGGAAGAGGTTGCTGTCTCGAAAATTTGGGGAAAAAGATTACCAAGTGCTTGCATCTGGTTTGTTTTTGCTTCTGGTTTGTTCTCTCTCTCTCTCTCTCTCTCTCTCTCTCCTCTCTCTCTCTCTCTCTCTCTCTCTCTCTCTCTCTCTCCTCTCTCTCTCTTCTCTCTCTCTCCTCTCTCTCCTCTCTCTCCTTCCTCTCTCTAAGTCTAACCATTGAGAACTGCATCTTCCAGTGACTGTATTTAGACCTAAGGCATCATTGAGTAAAACATAGACAACTATTTAGTCCATCATTGATTCATCCTTCCGTTTGTAAGGCTTGTGTGTGTGTGTGTGTGTGTGTGTGTGTGTGTGTGTGTGTGTGTGTGTGTGTGTGTGTGTGTGTGTGTGTGCGCGTGCGTGCGTGTGTGTGTGTGTGTGTGTGTGTGTGTGTGTGTGTGTGTGTGATAGAGAGAGACAGAGACAAAGACAGACAGACAGACAGAGACAGATAGATAGAGACAGACAAAAAGACAGACCAACAAACAAGCAAACAAACAAACAAACAGACAGAGTGAAAGCCTTTTCCCGCTCAACGCGCGGCCTGTTTTCTGCTACACAATCCAAGATGACAGCGCAGCAGCAGGGGAGGGAACCAGTCAGTATAGTTCTGAGCAAGGCAAGGAAGGATGAGTTATGATGGCCAGCGCAGGGCTTTCTTTTTCGTTATCATTAAGTTTTATTTGTTTGCAGGGGAATTTCATTCAGGGGATAAGCTGGGATGGAGGGGGGATGGAGGGGGGAGGGGGGAAGTGGCTGAAGCCAAGCAGCATTCTTCTTCTTCTTCATGGTGCAGCAGCAGTATCAGCAGCAATGTCAGACTTGGGGTGCTGTTGATCCTGCTCTTGAAGATAGATTTGATTTGATTTGATTTGATTTATTCTTTTATATCGAGGATAATGGAATAAGCACTCTTGTGCTTTTTTACATCTAGTCCCCGTGTGTATGCAGTTTTGTAAATGTCATCTGTTCCCACCAGCACACGATGGCCTACTTTTACGAAAAGCGGAACAGGATTTAACGTGTGCGCAAGATGTTGTGCGTGCGTTCGCACACGGGGCCTCGGTTTACAGTCTCATTCGAAAGACTTTTAGGGAGAGTGGAGTCAGCACTGATGTTAACTCCAAGGGAAAAATCCCCTCGACTTGGAATTGAACTCGGGTCGTCAAATTGCGAGTGCAATGTTCTGACCATTAGGCTATCCCTTCCGATCCCTCAGAGAGAGAGAGAGAGAGAGAGAGAGAGAGAGAGAGAGAGAGAGAGAGAGAGAGAGAGAGAGAGAGAGAGAGAGAGAGAGAGAGAGGAGAGAGAGAGAGAGAGAGAGAGAGAGAGAGAGAGAGAGAGAGAGAGAGAGAGAACTCGAACTCGAACTCGAACTCGAACTTTTAATTGACTTTTGGCACGATGGCCTCCATCACAAGGTGAGCAACCTTGCAAACATAAGAAACAAAAATATTCCGTTGAAAACAATATATAGAAGCACAGAGGTTTGTTTTTTCAAGAGATTCATGTTATCGGTTAATAGCATAATAGAAAAAACATTGTTAGTTTGGTTATGAACATTTTCTTTAGCATCCGTCTGCAAGCATGATGGGCATCTTATCCATTTTTTCTGATCTCAGAACATTTGTGTAAGAACCAAGCCAACTGTCGTGTGGTCTGGGCCTTTCTGCACGACAAAACATCCAGCAAGCTCTGGTCTTCAAAATGTGGGGTACCGTCTTAAAAACATCTGGACGAATATTGCTGTATTTACGGCAGTGAAACAAAAGGTGTTTTTCATCTACTGTGATATCCGGGCAGAAGGGACAGTCATTCATGTCTGGGTTAACATCGCGATTAAAACGGTTTCTGTGAGTGTTGATGTCACTGACACCCAGTCTGAACCGAACCAGAGAGTCTCTAAAGACTTTTATAGTCACTTCCGAGAAATAGCTCTCTGTTGAGAGGACAGGTTTGAATGACTTGTATAGATTACAACGCTCGCTGTCCCTTATGTCCGCAAACCACTCTTGATGTACACTATCTATCACTCTTTGCTTAAAAGCAGACAAGAACATTGATTCATTCTCAACTCCTTGGTTTAACCATACAAAATTAAAACCTAATGTTTCCAAAAGTGTTCTAACTTTTGATACCCAGTTACTTTTGCCTTGATTGTCCAGATTAAATAGCAATTGGTAAGCCTGATGAGGGAGGCGAAGTCTATCCATTTTTATTACACGGAACCAAAACTTCAGTGACCTAATGAAGCAATTAACTATGAGGGGGTACCTCCCCAGCTCGCCGTATACCATGACAGAGGGTGTACGGACGGGGACATTCATGAACTTTTTACATGCTTGCAAATGTACTTTTTCAATCGCTGAGAGAGAGAGAGAGAGAGAGAGAGAGAGAGAGAGAGAGAGAGAGAGAGAGAGAGAGAGAGAGAGAGAGAGAGAGAGAGAGAGAGAAACACACACACACACACACACACACACACACACACACAGACACACAGAGACAGAGAAACAGAGACAGAGACAGAGACAGAGAGACAGAGATTTAGTTGGGGTTTTTTTGTTCCTTGCCTAGTCTTGCTCTGTCTCTCTTCAAGTCTGTCTCTCAACTTTTGTCTCTCTGCCTCAGTCTCTCTATGTCCTTTGTCTCTGTCTCCCTGTGTCTCTCTGTGTCTCTCTGTCTCTTCCTCTGTCTGTATGTCTGTCTCTCCGTCTGTCTCTGTCTCTCTGTCTCTCTGTCTCTCTTCCTCTCTGTCTCTGTCTCTGTCTCTGTCTCTCGTCTCTCTCTCTCTCTCTCTCTCTCTCTCTCTCTCTCTCTCATCTCTCTCTCTCTCTCTCTCTCTCTCTCTCTCTCTCTCTCTCTCTCTCTCTCTCTTTTGTGATTAATCTTCCTTATTCTAGCTACGAGCAATATCATGGCAGAGTAGTTTTCAAGGGAACAATCTACACTTTTTTTTTTACAGAAGGATAGGCATATCAATGACATAACAAGCCATCCTCATTGCTGTTGTTGTTGTTGTTGTTGTTGTTGTTGTTGTTTGCTTATAAACTGTTAGCATCACAGATGTCACGTTCACTGACTGAATGGTCAGAACATTGCGCTCGCAATTTGACGACACGGGTTCGATTCAGATCGAGGAGATTTTTCTCCTGGAGTTAACCTCAGTGCTGACTCCACTCTCCCCAAAAGTCCTTCGGATGAGACTGTAAACTGAGGCCCCGTGTGCGAACGCACGCAGAATATCGCGCGTACACGTTAAACCCTGTTCTGCTTTTCGTAAGAGCAGGCCATCCTGTGCCGGTGGGAACAGATGACATTTACAAAACTGCATACACACGGGAACTGTATGTAAAAAAAAGAAGCACAAGAGTGCTTATTCCATTATCCTCGATATAAAAGAATAAATCAAATCAAATCAAATCAAATCAAATCAAATCAAATCAAATCAAATCAAATCAAATCAAATCTCTCTCTCTCTCTCTCTCTCTCTCTCTCCTCCTCTCTCTCTCTCTCTCTCTCTCTCTCTCTCTCTCTCTCTCTCTCTCCTCTCTCTCTCTCTCCTCTCTCTCTCTCTCCTCTCTCTCTCTCTCCCCTCCTCCTGTCACTGATTAATCTGCCTTATTCTAGCTACGAGCAACATCATGGCAGAGTAGTTTTCAAGGGAACAATCAGCAATATTTTATTTCATTTTTTTTTTTTTTACAGAAGGATAGGCATATCAATGACATAACACGCCATCATCATTGCTGTTGTTGTTGTTGTTGTTGCTTATAAACTGTTAGCATCACAAATGTCACGTTCACTGACTGAGTGGTCAGAACATTGCGCTCGCAATTTGACGACCCCGGTTCGATTCCCGGTCGAGGATATTTTTCTCCTGGAGTTAACATCAGTGCGGACTCCACTCTCTCCGAAAGTCCTTCGGATGAGACTGTAAACCGAGGCCCCGTGTGCAAACGCACGGAGAACATCTTGCGCACACGTTAAATCCTGCTCCGCTTTTTTGTAAGAGTAGGCCATCGTGTGCCGGTGGGAACAGATGACATTTACAAATCTGCATACACACGGGAACTGGATGTAAAAAAGCACGAGAGTACCTATCCCATTATCCTCGATATAAAAGAATAAAATAGATATCAATAAAAAGTCTCCCATGGGGGATGCTAGGAGCCTGCCATTACTGTCATCAGTATAGAACAGCCTCCCCACCCTCTGGAAAGTATGTGCTAGGAATTCCCTCTTTTCTATCCCTCCTGTTTTGTTTTCTGCCCGGTTTCTTTTCTTCCTGTCACCACCTTCTTGTCTAATTTTTTTGGGGGTGTTCTTGGTCCGTTCTCCTGCCCCCTCGCCCCCCCTCCCCCTCCCCTCCCTTTTTTTTTTTTTAACCTAGAAAGGTTTAGAATATAACAATACTCTCGATCTCCCATGATGCTTTTACAGCCCACATGTGCTGGGCCTGACTTGTCAGGCACTTGACGGCAACGTAAAGTGTCTTTACTCGTGAATATGACAGGCAAAAATCATTACTGTCTAAGCGTTCGACCGAGAGAAAATGTTCGTTGACATTGTTAACATTGTGATGTTGATAATGGTCATGCCACCAGAAAATAACAACAACAACAACAACAGCAACAAAAAACAAGAAAGTCCCCCCCTCCCCTCCCCCTCTTGTTATCTATATGAAAAGGCTGCGCTTTGAAATCTTCCAGGTTATGCAGTTTTATTTCGGTAGCATAGTCCTTGAAGAAAAAATATAAGAAACTTGTGACAATGATTGCAGGAAAAAAGAAAAGACTATCTCTCATGTCACATATTGTGACAAGATGTTCCATCAATTAAAAAAAAAAAAAACACATAAAGAAAGAAAGAAAGAAAGAAAGAAAGAAAGAAAGAAAGAAAGAAAAAAAGAAAGAAAGAAAACAAGAAGGAAGGAAATAAAGAAAGAAGAAAGAAAAGAAAGAAACAGAAAGAAGATAAGAGATATGACATATTAAACAAAGAAAGGGGAAAAAAAAAAAGAATGCGCGAACATTACAAAATCTACTCCCCTCCAAAAAAAATTAAACAAAAAAACACAAACAAACAAAAAAGAAAACAGAATAAAGAAAAAAAAACTAAAGACAATAAAGAGAGAGAAGGAATAAAAATATGACAGATAAACAACGCAGCGAAAAAGGAGAAGAGCAAACCACAATCAAACAATAAGGATGCCCCCCCAAAAAAATAAACAAAAAAAAAAACAAACAAAAAAAAAAAGAGACGATAAAAAAGGGGTTGATGCAAATAACCGATGTGAGATACTGGCATAAGCCTAATGTCCTGTCTTCTGTACACAAGTCCCAATCTGTATGGAAATGGAGATAAGTAGGGATGGGAAAAAACAAAGAGGACGGGGAAGGAGAGACGAACGGGAAGGAGGAAAAGGAGGAAAATGGGGGCAAATAACGATGGGAGTGAAGCGGTGGACCAGGAATGTCAACCATGTCCTGTCTTACTGAAAAGTGCCATTTATAATGGAGATTACAGTAGATAAAAAGAGAGGGGAGGGAGGAGAAGGAGAGGAGGAGAGAGGAGGAGAGAAGAGAGGAGGGAGAGACAGGACAAAAAGTAGGAGATGAAGAGAGAGAGAGAGAGAGAGGGGAGAGGAGAGAGGAGGAGAGAGAGAGAGAGAGGAGGAGAGAGAGAGAGAGAGAGAGAGAGAGAGAGAGAAGAGAAGAAGAGAAGAGCAGAACAGACAGACAGACAGACAGACAGACAGACACAGACAGACAGAGACACAGAGAGAGAGGAATGAGAGTGAGAGAAAGAAAGAGACAAACAGACAGACAGACAGACAGAGAGACTCCAAGCAGAGTGTGAGAAAAAGACAAGAAGAAAAGACAGCCACAGGAAGAAACAGAGAGAAGAATCCAGACATAGAGAGAGAAGAATCCAGACATAGAGAGAGAAGAATCCAGACATAGAGAGAGAAGAATCCAGACATAGTGAGGGAAGAATCCAGAATAGAAGAATCCAGAGGGAAAGAATCCAGACATAGAGAGAGAAGAATCCAGACATAGAGAGAGAAGAATCCAGACATAGTGAGGGAAGAATCCAGAATAGAAGAATCCAGAGGGAAAGAATCCAGACATAGAGAGAGAAGAATCCAGACATAGAGAGAGAAGACTCCAGACATAGTGAGGGAAGAATCTAGAATAGAAGAATCCAGAGGGAAAGAATCCAGACATAGAGAGAGAAGAATCCAGACATAGAGAGAGAAGACTCCAGACATAGTGAGGGAAGAATCTAGAATAGAAGAATCCAGAAAGAAAGAATCCAGACATAGAGAGAGAAGAATCCAGACATAGTGAGGGAAGAATCCAGAATAGAAGAATCCAGAAGGAAAGAATCCAGACATAGAGAGAGAAGAATCCAGACATAGAGAGAAGAATCCAGAGATAGAGAGAAGAATCCAGAGATAGAGAGAGAAGAATCCAGACATAGAGAGAAGAATCCAGAGATAGAGAGAAGAATCCAGAGATAGAGAGAAGAATCCAGACATAGAGAGAAGAATCCAGAGATAGAGAGAAGAATCCAGACATAGAGAGAAGAATCCAGACATAGAGAGAAGAATCCAGACATAGAGAGAAGAATCCAGAGATAGAGAGAAGAATCCAGACATAGAGAGAGAAGAATCCAGAGATAGAGAGAGAAGAATCCAGAGATAGAGAGAGAAGAATCCAGACATAGAGAGAGAAGAATCCAGACAGAGAGAGAAGAATCCAGACATACATAGAAGAATCCAGACACAGAGAGAAGAATCCAGACATAGAGAGAGAAGAATCCAGACAGAGAGAGAAGAATCCAGACATACATAGAAGAATCCAGACACAGAGAGAAGAATCCAGACATAGAGAGAGAAAAATCCAGACATAGAGAGAAGAATCCAGACATAGAGAGAGAAGAATCCAGACATAGAGAGAGAAGAATCCAGACATAGAGAGAAGACTCCAGACATACAGAGAGAAGAATCCAGACATAGAGAGAAGACTCCAGACATAGAGAGAAGAATCCAGACATAGTGAGGGAGAAGAATCCAGACATAGAGAGAGAAGAATCCAGACATAGAGAGTGAAGAATCCGGACACAGAGAGAGAAAAATCCAGAAACAGAGAGAAGAATCCCGACAGATAACAACAGAGCTTTTTGGGGAGATAATAAAACCATGTTGCAAAGAATCGGAGAAGGTACGTGGGGACATTTATTTAGCAAGAAGACAGAGGCAGTAGGGAAGTGAGAATGTGCAGCAGCCATGATGCCCATTGTTGACAGCCTGGCTGTGTGATCAGTGTCCATGTTCTCTGGTCAGCCACAGCTCCTGTTTCCCCCAGGGACAGGAAAGGGTTAACTCCATCAGTCAAACATCGTGCCATCTGTGTGTTTGTGTGTTTGTAGTGTGGTGTATGTGTTTGTCTGTTTGTAGTGTGGTGTCTGTGTTTCTGTGTTTGTGTGTAGTGTGGCGTCTGTATTTGTCTGTAGTGTGGTGTCTGTGTTTTTGTGTTTGTCTGTAGTGTGGTGTGGTGTCTGTGTTTGTCTGTAGTCTGGTGTCTGTATTTCTGTGTTTGTCTGTAGTGTAGTGTCTGTGTTTGTAGTGTGGTGTCTGTGTTTCTGTGTTTGTCTGTAGAGTAGTGTCTGTGTTTCTGTGTTTGTCTGTAGTGTAGTGTCTGTGTTTGTCTGTAGTGTGGTGTCTGTGTTTGTCTGTAGTGTGATGTCTGTGTTTGTCTGTAGTGTGATGTCTGTGTCTGTCTGTAGTGTGGTGTCTGTGTTTGTCTGTAGTGTGGTGTCTGTGTTTGTCTGTAGTGTGATGTCTGTGTTTGTCTGTAGTGTGATGTCTGTGTTTGTCTGTAGTGTGGTGTCTGTGTTTGTCTGTAGTGTGGTGTCTGTGTTTGTCTGTAGTGTGATGTCTGTGTTTGTCTGTAGTGTGATGTCTGTGTTTGTCTGTAGTGTGATGTCTGTGTTTGTCTGTAGTGTGATGTCTGTGTTTGTCTGTAGTGTGATGTCTGTGTTTGTCTGTAGTGTGGTGTCTGTGTTTCTGTGTTTGTCTGTAGTGTGGTGTTTGTGTTTCTGTGTTCGTCTGTAGTATGGTGTCTGTGTTTCTGTGTTTGTGTGTAGATTGTAGTGTGGTGTCTGTGTTTGTCTGTAGTGTGGTGTGGTTTCTGTACTTCTGTGTTTATCTGTATGGTGTCTGTGTTTCTGTGTCTGTCTGTAATGTTTTTAAAAGACTGATTTGTTGGCATGCTTGTTTGTTTAGGTAGCAGTGTTTCACTTAGCCATGTGCACATAGGCATGCCTCTGCATGTGTCTTCCCTCAGGGGAGAGAGAGAGAGAGAGAGAGAGAGAGAGAGAGGAGAGAGAGAGAGAGAGAGAGAGAGAGAGAGAGAGAGAGAGAGAGAGAGAGAGAGAGAGAGAGAGAGACAGAGAGAGACAGAGAGAG
>CM060321.1:29022027-29029527 GCA_030674155.1 Stramonita haemastoma
GAATCCGGAAGAGAAGAATCCAGATATATAGAGAGAAGAATCCGGACATAGAGAGAGAAGAATCCAGAGGAGAAGAATCCAGACAAACAGAGAGAAGAATCCAGAAGAGAAGAATCCAGAAGAGAAGAATCCAGAAGAGAAGAATCCAGAAGAGAAGAATCCAGAAGAGAAGAATCCAGACATAGAGAGAAGAATCCAGAAGAGAAGAATCCAGATATAGAGAGAGAAGAATCCAGAAGAGAAGAATCCAGACATAGAGATAGAAGAATCCAGACACTCAGAGAGAAGAATCCAGAAGAGAAGAATCCAGAAGAGAAGAATCCAGAAGAGAAGAATCCAGACGTAGAGAGAGAAGAATCCAGAAGAGAAGAATCCAGACATAGAGAGAGAAGAATCCAGAAGAGAAGAATCCAGACATAGAGATAGAAGAATCTAGACATAGCGAGAAGAATCCAGACATAGAGAGAGAAGAATCCAGAAGAGAAGAATCCAGACATTGAAAGAAGACCCCAGAAGAGAAGAATCTAGACACAGAGAAAAGAATTCAGACATAGAGAGAAGAATTCAGACATAGAGAGAAGAATCCAGACATAGAGAGAAGAATCCAGACATAGAGAGAAGAATCCAGACATAGAGAGAAGAATCCAGACATTGAGAGAAGAATCCAGACATACAGAGAGAAGAATCCAGACATACAGAGAGAAGAATCCAGACATACAGAGAGAAGAATCCAGACATACAGAGAGAAGAATCCAGACATACAGAGAGAAGAATCCAGACATTGAGAGAAGAATCCAGAAGAGAAGAATCCAGACATTGAAAGAAGATCCCAGAAGAGAAGAATCTAGACACAGAGAAAAGAATTCAGACATAGAGAGAAGAATCCAGACATAGAGAGAAGAATCCAGACATAGAGAGAGAAGAATCCAGACATAGAGAGAAGAATCCAGACATAGAGAGAGAAGAATCCAGACATAGAGAGAGAAGAATCCAGAAGAGAAGAATCCAGACATAGAGAGAAGAATCCAGACATAGAGAGAGAAGAATCCAGACATAGAGAGAGAAGAATCCAGACATAGAGAGAAGAATCCAGACATAGAGAGAAGAATCCAGACATAGAGAGAAGAATCCAGACATAGAGAGAGAAGAATCCAGACATAGAGAGAAGAATCCAGACATAGAGAGAAGAATCCAGACATAGAGAGAGAAGAATCCAGAAGAGAAGAATCCAGACATAGAGAGAGAAGAATCCAGACATAGAGAGAGAAGAATCCAGACATAGAGAGAGAAGAATCCAGACATAGAGAGAGAAGAATCCAGACATAGAGAGAGAAGAATCCAGAAGAGAAGAATCCAGACATTAAAAGAAGACCCCAGAAGAGAAGAATCTAGACACAGAGAAAAGAATTCAGACATAGAGAGAAGAATCCAGACATAGAGAGAAGAATCAAGACATAGAGAGAAGAATCCATACATTGAGAGAAGAATCCAGACATAGAGAGAAGAATCCAGACATTGAGAGAAGAATCCAGACATACAGAGAGAAGAATCCAGACATAGAGAGAAGAATCCAGACATTGAGAGAAGAATCCAGACATACAGAGAGAAGAATCCAGACATACAGAGAGAAGAATCCAGACATACATAGAAGAATCCAGAAACAGAGAGAAGAATCCAGAGGAGAAGAATCCAGACACAGAGAGAAGAATCCAGACATAGAGATAGAAGAATCCAGACATAGAAAGAGAAGAATCCAGACATAGAGAAAAGGATCTAGAAACAGAAAGTAGAATCCATACATAGAGAAAAGAATCTAGACATAGAGAGAAGAACCCAGAAGAGAAGAATCCAGACACAGAGAGAAGAAGCCATACATAGAGAGAAGAATCCAAACACAGAGAGAAGAATCCAAACACAGAGAGAAGAATCCAGACATAGAGAGAAGAATCCCGACAGATAACAACAGAGCTTTTTGGGGAGAGAATAAAACCATGTTGCAAAGAATAGAAGGTACGTGGTGACATTTATTTAGCAAGAAGACAGAGGCAGTAGGGAAGTGAGAATGTGCAGCAGCCATGATGCCCATTGTTGACAGCCTGGCTGTGTGATCAGGGAGACAGAGGCAGTGGGGAAGTGAGAAAGTGTAGCAGCCATGATGCCCATTGTTGACAGCCTGGCTGTGTGATCAGTGTCCATGTTCTCTGGTCAGCCACAGCTCCCGTTTCCCCCAGGGACAGGAAAGGGTTAACTCCACCAGCCAAACGTCGTGCCATCTCTGTGTTTGTCTGTTTGTAGTGTGGTGTTTGTGTTTCTGTGTTTGTTTGTGTGGTGCTGTGTCTGTGTTTCTGTGTTTGTATGTATCTTCAGTTTAACGTCTATTCACATTTCGTGATTTTAGACAAACAAACAAGCAAACAAACAAACAAAAAACAAAACAAAGCAAAACAAAAACCTGAAAGAGTTCAAAATAAACTGGAAAATGTCATTTAACAATGCTGAAATAAGAAACTAATCCTAACACTACAAAAACTGGATTATTGGACTTCTTTTCAACGCTAACACAATGTCCAACAGCAAAGAAGGTTCAGACAAAATCTGATCCAGTGACAAACTAGGTACAGCAGGTAAAAATGTTTTTAAATGTTCACAATTAAAAATGACATGACTATTTGTAATCTTCTCACCACAAATACAGTTTACATCTTTCACGTATTTTGTCCTGAATGCGTTTAGTTTAAATCTATAAATGAGGGATGACACATTTCTCCGATTATACCAACCAGAAACTTTGTTACATACTAAAGCATTTTGAAAATCTATCACATTGCTTGTGTGGCTATTATATGGACAATAGCCAGACTCATTTATCTTCTTTCTGAAATGCTTCCAGCAAGCGTTTTGTAGCAAGTTATATCCCTCATGCAGAGATAAGGCAACATTTATTTCACAAGAATTATTTTTACACCTGGCTCCAAACTTTGCAAGGCAGTCAACTTTTTCATTAAAATAGATACCAGTATGTGAGGGAACCCAACAGAAAGTAATAGTGCTACCTCTTAAAATCAAAAAGTGTACCAGATGCCTGATTTCAGTGATGAGGTCTTTCCTTACTTTAGAAGTAGAATTGTTTAAAGCATGCAAAACCGATTTAGAATCGACACACATAAGGATGTTGAATATGTTTTTAGGGAAGTCAAGTACATGATATAATGCCAACAAAATGGCAGTTAGCTCAGCTGTAAATATAGATTTATTTTTTCCCAGGTTGAAAGATCGTTCTACTTTCAATGATGGGATAATGAAAGCTGCTCCTGTCTATACATAGAGAGAGAAGAATCCAAAATAAGTGGGCTTATGCTAGGGATTTTACGGTATATATATATATACAGACATAGATAGATAGATAGATAGATAGATAGATAGATAGATAGATAGATAGATAGATAGATAGATAGATAGATAGATAGATAGATAGATAGATAGATAGATAGACAGATAGATAAATAGATTCTGTTTCTGTGTTTGTGTGTAGTGTGGTGTCTGTATTTGTCTGTAGTGTGGTGTCTGTGTTTTTGTGTTTGTCTGTAGTGTGGTGTGGTGTCTGTGTTTGTCTGTAGTCTGGTGTCTGTATTTCTGTGTTTGTCTGTAGTGTAGTGTCTGTGTTTGTAGTGTGGTGTCTGTGTTTCTGTGTTTGTCTGTAGTGTAGTGTCTGTGTTTCTGTGTTTGTCTGTAGTGTAGAGTCTGTGTTTGTCTGTAGTGTGGTGTCTGTGTTTGTCTGTAGTGTGGTGTCTGTGTTTCTGTGTTTGTCTGTAGTGTAGAGTCTGTGTTTGTCTGTAGTGTGGTGTCTGTGTTTGTCTGTAGTGTGGTGTCTGTGTTTCTGTGTTTGTCTGTAGTGTGGTGTTTGTGTTTCTGTGTTCGTCTGTAGTATGGTGTCTGTGTTTCTGTGTTTGTGTGTAGATTGTAGTGTGGTGTCTGTGTTTGTCTGTAGTGTGTTGTGGTTTCTGTACTTCTGTGTTTATCTGTATGGTGTCTGTGTTTCTGTGTCTGTCTGTAATGTTTTTAAAAGACTGATTTGTTGGCCTGCTTGTTTGTTTAGGTAGCAGTGTTTCACCTAGCCATGTGCACATAGGCATGCCTCTGCATGTGTCTTCCCTCAGGGAAGAGAGAGAGAGAGAGAGAGAGAGAGAGAGAGAGAGAGAGAGAGAGAGAGAGAGAGAGAGAGAGAGAGAGAGAGAGAGACAGAGACAGAGACAGAGACAGAGACAGAGACAGAGAGACAGAGAGACAGAGAGACAGAGAGACAGAGACAGAGACAGAGACAGTGGTGGAAAGAGAGAGAGAGGTGGGGGTAGAGAGCGAGAGAGAGACAAAGGCAGAGACAGAGACAGACAGAGACAGAGACAGAGACAGAGACAGACAGACAGACACAGAGACATACAGACAGAGACAGAGAGACAGAGACAGAGACACAGAGACACACACAGTGGGGAGAGAGACAGACAGAGAGAGTGCAAGTGTCCCAACCAATACACAATCAGACATAACACAAGAAAAAAAACAACAACAGGAACACACTCATGCACACACGTGAGGACGCATATACAAGAATGCACATGCATGCATATCAAGTGAAACATCGATACCTGAACAAACAAAGCAGGCCAACAAACCAGTCTCCAGACATCACTGACACATAGAAACAGAGAAACCACACTATACAGACAAACACAGACACATAGACACCATGTACCACTCTACAGACGAACAAAGAAACACAGACACCACACTATAGACAAACACAGACACAAACAGAAACATGAGACACCACACTACAAACACAGAAACACATACACCACATTACAGACAAACACAGAAACACAGACACCACACTATAGACAACTACAGACAGACACAGACACCACACCACAGACAAACACAGACACCACACTACAGAGAAACACATACACCACACTACAAACAGACAAACACAGACACCACACAACAAACACAGAAACAGAGACACCACACTAGAAACAAACACAGACAAACAAAGAAACACAGACACCACACAACAGAGAAACACAGATACACTGCCACCACACTACACACAAGCATATACACCACACTACAAACAGACAAACACAGAGATGGCACGACGTTTGGCTGGTGGAGTTAACCCTTTCCTGTCCCTGGGGGAAACAGGAGATGTTGGCTGACCACAGAACATGGACACTGATCACACAGCCAGGCTGTCAACAATGGGCATCATGGCTGCTGCACTTTCTCACTTCCCCACTGCCTCTGTCTCCCTGATCACACAGCCAGGCTGTCAACAATGGGCATCATGGCTGCTGCACTTTCTCACTTCCCCACTGCCTCTGTCTCCCTGATCACACAGCCAGGCTGTCAACAATGAGCATCATGGCTGCTGCACTTTCTCACTTCCCTGCTGCCTCTGTCTCCCTGATCACACAGCCAGGCTGTCAACAATGGGCATCATGGCTGCTGCACTTTCTCACTTCCCTGCTGCCTCTGTCTCCCTGATCACACAGCCAGGCTGTCAACAATGAGCATCATGGCTGCTGCACTTTCTCACTTCCCTGCTGCCTCTGTCTCCCTGCTCACACAGCCAGGCTGTCAACAATGGGCATCATGGCTGCTGCACTTTCTCACTTCCCTGCTGCCTCTGTCTCCCTGCTCACACAGCCAGGCTGTCAACAATGGGCATCATGGCTGCTGCACTTTCTCACTTCCCTGCTGCCTCTGTCTCCCTGCTCATACCCTCATGTACCCTCTTTCCTTTATGTGTAAAAAAAAGAAGAAGAAAAAATTTCCTGAAATATAATTCCCCTATATCTGTTTGTCTACTTCTGTCTCTGGTTGGCGATTTGGCGTTCCATCTTTTCTCCATGTTTACAATGATACTTTGTCTCTTTTGTATGTGTATGTGTATGTGTATGTGTATCTGTATCTGTATCTGTATCTGTATCTCTCTCTCTCTCTCTCTCTCTCTCTCTCTCTCTCCGGGGACTGGATGTAAAAAAGCACACGAGTGCTTATCTATTATCCTCGAATAAAAGAATTTGCCTTGCCTTGCCTTGCCTTGCCTTGCCTTGCCTTGCCTTCTCTCTCTCTCTGTCTCTCTGTCTCTCTCTCTCTCTCTCTCTCTCTCTCTCTCTCTCTCTCTCTCTCTCTCTCTCTCTCTCTCTCTCTCTCTCTCTCTCTCTCTCTATATATATATATCATCATTCTCTGTCTCTGTGTGTAACTCTGTATTTCTCTTTCTATCTCTTCCTCTGTCATCTGGCTGACTGTCTGTCTGTCTCTGTCTTTGTCTGTCTGTCTGTCTGTCTGTCTGTGTCTGTCTGTCTGTCTGTCTGTCTGTCTCACTCCCTCCTCTATCTCTATCTCTGTCTATCTCTCTCCTCTCTCTCTGTCTCTATCTGTCTGTCTCATTGTCTCTCTGTCTGTCTCTGTCTGTCTGTCTGACTGTCTGTCTCTGTCTGTCTCTGTCTCTCTGTCTCTCTGTCTCTCTGTCTTTCTCTCTCTCTCTCTCTCTCTCTCTCTCTCTCTCTCTCTCTCTCTCTCTCTCTCTCTCTCTCTCTCTCTCCGGGGACTGGATGTAAAAAAGCACACGAGTGCTTATCTATTATCCTCGAATAAAAGAATTTGCCTTGCCTTGCCTTGCCTTGCCTCGCCTTGCCTTGCCTTGCCTTGCCTTCTCTGTCTCTCTGTCTCTCTGTCTCTCTGTCTCTCTGTCTCTCTGTCTCTCTGTCTCTCTCTCTCTCTCTCTCTCTCTCTCTCTCTCTCTCTCTCTCTATATATATATATATATATATATATATATATCATCATTCTCTGTCTCTGTGTGTAACTCTGTATTTCTCTTTCTATCTCTTCCTCTGTCATCTGGCTGACTGTCTGTCTGTCTCTGTCTTTGTCTGTCTGTCTGTCTGTCTGTCTGTGTCTGTCTGTCTGTCTGTCTGTCTGTCTCACTCCCTCCTCTATCTCTATCTCTGTCTATCTCTCTCCTCTCTCTCTGTCTCTATCTGTCTGTCTCATTGTCTCTCTGTCTGTCTCTGTCTGTCTGTCTGACTGTCTGTCTCTGTCTGTCTCTGTCTCTCTGTCTCTCTGTCTTTCTCTCTCTCTCTCTCTCTATCTCTCTCTCTCTCTCTCTCTCTCTCTCTCTCTCTCTCTCTCTCTCTCTCTCTCTCTCTCTCTCTCTCTCTCTCTCTCTCTCTCTCTCTCTCTCTCTCTCTGTGTGCCTTACCTTAACCTTAATTCTCTCCGTGCCAGAAGGCACATAAGGCTTGGACATCATTTCTCCACTGGTTTCGATCTGTAGCTGCGCTGCGTGCTGCGCTCCAAGAGCTCCATCCAGCAGCATTCCGCTCCACCTCCACCATTCTTCGCCAGGTTGTCTTTGGGCGGCCTCTCTTCCTTCTTCCCTCTGGTGTCCATCCGAGGGCCACAGCACAGTCATTCTTCTGATCTTTTCTT
>CM060321.1:29037027-29044527 GCA_030674155.1 Stramonita haemastoma
TCTTTCATACGATGATTTTGTAAGAATACAAGTATCTGTTTTTAAAGGTAAAGGTGTTCTCATAACCTAAGCAGTCATTGGGAAGCGAGATGTCAGAGACCTCAGCTTCTCTAGCGGCCAGCATACTGAGGGTGGCGCCCAACTCTTCTCCCTCGCTGCCTTTACCTTCCCTGACTCTAAAGAGACCAGGCACCCATTTACAGCTGGGTGGACTGAGGGACTTTACTGAAGCCAAGGCGCGCAAACAGTCACCATCCACTTGGTAAATCCCGTGCTGGGAATTCCCTCTTTTCTATCCCTCTCTTTGTTTCTGCCTTGTTCCTTTTCTTCCTATCACCCCTTTCTTGGCTTTTTTCTGCCTTCTTGATCCATTCTCCTGCCTCTCTCCCCCCCCCCCCTAGATTTAAATGATAACAATTGTCTCCCAAGCCGAAATCGGATGCACTGGGCCTGCCTGACTTGTCAGATCAGGCGCTTAATGTCAGTACAACGCATTTTAAGCTCATAATATGACAGACAAACAACATTTGCTGTCTGAGCGTTCGACGAAGGAGAAGAAAAAAAAAGAAGAAAAATATTAGGCGATCATTCTTTAGCAGAAGAAAACACCTAAGGATGAGAATGTCACAAACCATATCATGCAAAAGGATGACACCTGTCCATTGATAGTGTCACCTCAGCGAAGTTCAGTTCTCCTACTACTTCCTCCCCCCCCCCACTATCCCCTTTCCCCTACCCCCCCCCCCCCCCCCCCCCTACACCCCCCCCCATCCTCCAAAAAAACAAAATACCAAAAAACGAAAAAACCAAAAAATACCGTCAAATGGATGTCAGAGACAAGCCAACCCAAACACAGCCTCATTGTGTCAGGCCCCCAGCCCCCCCCCCCCTCGCCCCCCCCTCCCCCCCCCCCCCCCCCCCCCTACAACACTTCCCGAATTTCTCTCCCACTCCGGGGGGAAGGAATTCCTCGGTCGGCCTCGCCGATTGACTTGTCTTCGCCTGCCCCTAATCCGTGCCGTGCTACCCGAGCTCCCTCCGTTTAGCTCCCAGAAATCTTCCCTGATCTGACGGTCGGTCACAGAAGACGGAGCCACCTACCCCTACCCTTGGTTATCAGCACGAGTCATCAGCCCAGAGCTACAAGTTAGGAGCTAGAGGGGGCAGGTTAGTTTTCTCACTCACTCACTCCTGCGTCGTTGTCGTTGTATTGGGGGCTCTCGGCTTGCTCAGCTCAGGAGTGTTACGGTAGCACGACAGTGACAACATTGACCTCCAGGACGTGTAAGGGAGCCCCATTGTGTCAAAAAAGGACTATATACAGAGACCACCCTCGTTTAGGGTAGATCGTTGTCTAGGAGGGTAGGGGTGGGGGTAGGGGTTGGGGTGGGGGTGAGGGTGGGGGTGGGGGTGGGGTGGAGTAGGGTAGGGAACTAGACCTTGTCTACTTACAGGGTGTCGGATTCGAGGTGGCTGTGAAACTTAAATCCGCAGTCACACCGCCCTGTTTTGTTGGGAGATTCAGAGAGATTCACGCGATGATCTCTTCTACTCTTCGTTTCCTGTCTGTCTGGGTAGGGGTTTTTTTGGTTGTTTTTTTTTTCTTCAGTGGTGTTTGACATCAAGTAGAAAAGCCTTATTGTATGGGCTTCTTTCTGCCTCGCAGGTTTCTCTTTAACATTACCTCGCCCTCTCTTTTTTGTGCTTTTTTTTGTTGTTCTTGTGATGATATCAAAAAAGGGTTGTGATCCCCGAAGTCGGAATGTGGATACCTTCATGGTGGGGAAAGAAACGGTAGCATACGTAAAATTTTGTAACTGGTAAACCTCGGACCTCTGGCCGAGGAACGAAAAAAAAAGGGAGTGTTGAATTTGTTCAGTTATGACTAGATAAGAATATTTCTTTTTTTATATACTGATTTATACTCTTACTGTTATTGTATTGTCCGTCTTGCGAAGTATATTGCTTTATTGTCAAATTGGACAATGGCTTCCAAAAGGTCAGACCATTTTCATATTTCTATATAGCTATATTCAATAAGTCAGGTTTTTATGTATCTCTAATGGGGTTTTGTATTAAACTTTGCCTTGCCTTGCATTATTTGGCATTGTGTACTTCAATTTGTTTTTTTTTTTACAAAGGTAAAGGTGTCCCATTACCTATGTGGTCGTAGGGGAGCAAGGCATCAGAGACCTCAGCTTCTCCATGAGCCAGCATATTGAAGGCGGCGCCCATCTCCTCTCCCTCGCTGCTTTACCTTCCCTGACCCTAAAGCGGGCAGGCACCAATTTAAAGCTGGGTGGACCGGGGAAATGTACTGAAGCTAAGGCGTGCAAACAGTCACCCATCCAATTGGTAACCACGCTCGATGGCCGCATAACCTTAGCTTAGTGAAAGCCAGTGCTCTGACCACTGAGCTATCCCGTGTTTGGGGTATTTTGTTTGGTGTTTGGTTTTGTATTCTGCTGGGTTTAAGTGTAATTTTTTTTTTGGGGGGGTTTGCTGAGTTTAATAGTTAAGCAAACGATTAGAATTGGTATGGCTGTTTATGCGTCTCTTTATGTCTCTGAATCTGCCTGTCTGTGTGTCTGTCCCAAGTTCACCCAGGTACCTGTCCTCTTTAGGGTCAGGGAAGGTTAAACTCTCCAACTCTCCCATCGGCGGTCTAGAGGTAATGCACCTGCCAAGAAAGCGAAAAGTCCGGGTCCGAGATTGTGTAATGGTTCGATTCCTGTTGGGGCCAGAAACTTTTCCCCCCATCCACTAGACAATGAGTAGTGGTCTGAGTACTAGTATTTGGGATGAGACGTTAAACCAAGGTCCCTTGTATAACACATGATTATTTAGCGCACGGAAAAGAACCCATGGCATCAAGGGATTTGTCCCTGGTGTAAATTCTGTTTTAAAAAAAGAAAAGCCACCCTGAAAGGGAAGCAAATACAGTGGCAGACAGGAAAAGAAAAGAACATAACGGGTGGCGCTACTCTTGTGGCGACGCTCTCTCCTCCAGGAGAGAGAGAGCATGCCGAATTTCACGCAGAGGAATCATCCGTGACGAAGTGATATCCAATACAACACAACACAAGACAGAATAATAACACAATACAATACTAAACACCACGATACAACACGAGACATAACAATACAACACCCTTCCCCCACCCCCACCACACCCCCAACCCCAAACCTTCACCAACACCACAACATCCCCCCAAAATCCCCAACACCCCCCCACCCCCCACACCCCCACCTACCAAAAAACTCACTCCCACCCTTACCTCCCAAAATCCCAACCCTGACACCCCTAGCCGTCAAGTTCAAATCCATTAGGACTCATAAACTAAAGCTAAAGGGCGAAGGAGAGAAGAGAAGAGAAGAGAGAGAGAGGACTATGAGCCTGACAAGCAGGCAGAGAGAGAGAGAGAGAGATGAGAGAGAGAGAGAGAGAGAGAGAGAGAGAGAGAGAGAGAGAGAGAGAGAGAGAAGAGAGAGAGAGAGAGAGAGAGGGGGGGGGGGGGGGGTTAGATTTCAAACATCAGGTCCTCTCCCTTACGGACTGAACGTCACGTCCTCATGTCCTGGATCAACGTAAATTTTGTGTCTGCTGATGACTTGATAGGCCTAGTATAGCTGCTACCTGAGCCTCGGGGTGGGGTGGGGTGGGGTAGGGTGATGTGGGGTGAGGTGGGGTTAGGGTAGGTAGGGTGGGATGGTTGGTGGTGGTGGTTGGTGTAAACTAAACCCTCTTTATCCTTTATCTATCTTTCTCTCGCTCTAGTGTGACATGTATCTCCTGTGCATTGTTAGTAGTGTTGTAGAGGAGTAAGAGGGTTTATATATACTCTGTGTGTGTGTGTGTGTGTGTGTGTGTGTGTGTGTGTGTGTGTGTGTGTGTGTGTGTGTGTGTGTGTGTGTGTGTGTGTGTTAGGGCAGAAAGTATGTATGTATGTGTGTATGTATGTAGTGTGGTGCAGAAAATGTGTGTATGTATGTATGTATGTATGTATGTATGTATGTATGTATGTATGTATGTATGTATGTATGTATGTATGTATGTATGTATGTATGTATGTATGTATGTATGTATGTATGTATGTATGTAGTGTGTGTGTGCAGAAAATGTGTGTGTATGTATGTATGTATGTATGTATGTATGTATGTATGTATGTATGTATGTATGTATGTATGTATGTATGTATGTATGTATGTATGTATGTATGTATGTATGTATGTATGTATGTATGTATGTATGATGTATGTATGTATGTATGTATGTATGTATGTATGTATGTATGTATGTATGTATGTATGTATGTATGTATGTATGTATGTATGTTGTGTGTAAAGATACAGGCTAACCCGAAACTAGCGCAAACACGCAATAACGCCTACGTTTTGAAGCATTTCTCCAAACGAGCGATCAACAAAACAAGAACTTTTAATTTCGAATAATTTCATTAAGGAATAGAGGTTCTTTCGGTAGGAACAGTTATTCCACTTGTAAGTTGGAAGCTTCAGAAATTTGCTGTTTTTTCGTACTTGGTAATGATTATCTATTCAGAAAAGACACACTTTTTACACAAATCCATTTGGAGCAACAAGCTAATAAGCTTATAGTGTACTCCTCCATAAAAAAACAAGTATTTTGTTATTTAGCAGCTGACCGAAACATGTTATTGTCACAACAATTCAACGCTTCCCCCCCCCCCCCCCCCCCCGAAGTCAAAATGCGGCCACCTTCGTGGCGGGTATAAATAGTTTTATACACAAAATCACACCATTGGGGCATGTTCCTCGGAGCTCTAGCCTAGGAACGAAACATAAATCAATCCTTTTGAAACAAATGTAATTGGTAGAATTGAATAAAGACATTATCAAACATACTGCCTTTTCACCTGTAAAAGCATACCAAATCTTGCATTATATATATATATATAATATATATATATATATATATATATATATATATATGAGATCGCAGATCTTTCATTTCCCATCTCTGCACAATATCTCGGGTGGATACCGTTCAGCGATTCGGACGTACCTTCTGTAAAGAGACTGCATTAATAGCTCATGTCACCGTGTGGACGATATTACTGCTATAATGTTTAATTTCAACCACCACCCAAGGAATCAGAGCATCGCACAATTTGCAGGTGTGTCTCGACTTAGAAACACGACGCTGCGACAGGCTCTGATCACAAGGGAGGTAATCCACTACCGCCCCATCACACACAGATATATATATTAGGGAAAAAAGAAAAAGAAGACTAAGAAAGAAAATGGGGAAAGAAAAGAACAAAAGTTTAAGTGGAGAGACAGGAAGAAGCATCAGGTTGTCACAAGTGTTATGACTTCTTCAGATGATGACACAGAGTACATGCCATAATTATACTTAACATATCACTTGATACCTACATCAAGTCTCAATTCTAATAGATCTTACTTTGCAAGGAGCATGAGACCAGCAACAACAACAACAACAACAACAACAACCTCCTAAAATCTATGTTAAAAAACCAATGAATCAACCTGCAGAAAGCTTGAAATATCAAGATATTAATTTTGTACACTTACTTATACCTTTCTTTTTTTCCTGGGAAGGATTAAAGCATTTTTAGTTTTCATTTTAGCGTAGCCTCTGACATGAATGCTGTAGTACCCTGATTGAATCTCACTTGTGGACATCACCTGGTACTGCATTGTTAAGCCGCTACACCCAATGACACCGACATGATCCTCCTTCTCCATTTGCTCCAGTCTTTGCTGGCCCTGCTGACTTCAAGGATTCTCATGCCACAGGATTCGGTGATGTTGCCAATGAGAGAAGCTGGTAGTCTGCCTTTTTTTTCTTTTTCTTTTTTGACTCAGTCTTGTCTTGAAAGACAGTTTTCAAGAGGTCGGTATCTTGGTTTCGTAGCGCATAGCCTGCATATCTTCATGTAATTGGGTAGTAGTCTGTAAAGAGGGATCTGGCACTCTATGTCCGTATGAGAGGATGGGATAGATCTAGCTCAGTGGTCAAAGCACTCGCTTTCCCCAAGCTAGCATCGAGCGTGGTTACCAACTGGATGGGTGACCATTTGCGTATCTGGCTTCAGTACAGTCCCCTCAGTTCACCCAGCTGTAAATGAGTACCTGTCCTCTTTAGGGTCATAGGAGGTAAAGCAGCGAGGGAGAGGAGATGGGCGCCGCCCTCAATATGCTGACCCCTAGAGAAGCTGAGGTCTCTGATGCCTCGCTCCCCTACGACCGCATATGTTATGGACACCTTTACCTTTAAGCTTTTTATGTCCATTTTGCTCTTCGTTTGCCCCTCTGGCTTCGTATTCTTTTTGGTTTCTTGGGAAGTGATGTTGTTTTGCCTTTAAAGAAAGGTGAGGAGATGATGAAGTAAAGGGCTGACAACCTCAGCAGGGTCTGCTCTAATATCATTTGCTTTGAGGAATTCACAGCTTCTATAGTACTTTGTATTGTATACACTGTGCTCTTTTGCCGGTTGACTAAGATGTGCAGTTTTACAGGACTTTTTCTTCTTTGTCGAAAGCTCGGACAGCAAGCACTGTCTGTCATATGAGTGGAAATGTCTTGCACTGCCGTTAAGCGCATGACAAGTCAGGCCCAGCGCATCCGACTTCGGCGTGGGAGAGAATTCTTATCTTTGAAATCTTTCTGGGGGGAAAAAGAGGCAGGAGAAAGGACTAAGAAGGCAGCATATACAAAGAAGGAGGTGACAGGTAGAAAACGAAAAAGCAGAAACAAAGAGAGGGACAGAAAAGAGGGAATTTCTAGCACAGACTTTGGAGGAGGTCGCGACGCTATTTACAATTATACTGAAAGACCACCCTGGCATTCCAACGGGGAAAGAGAAGAACATACGCTGATACAACAACAAATAAATAAATGAAAAAAAAAAAAAAAAAAAAAATGACAGACGAAGGGAAGGAAAAGACGTGGGTGTAGAATGGGGGACTGACTTGTTTGTTTTATTTATCTATTTATTCTTTTATATCGACGACAATGGATTTAGCACTTACGTACCTTTTTACATCTAGTCCCCGTGTATATGCAGTTTTGTGTAAATCTTGTCATCTATTCCCACCAGCACACAATGGCCTACTCTTACAAAAAAGCAGAACAGGATTTAACATGTGTCCAAGATGTTCTACGTGCATTCGCACACGGGAGCCTCGGTTTATAATCTCATCCGGACTTTTTGGGGGGAGAGTGGAGTCAGCACTTATTTTAACTCCAGGAGAAAAATCCCCACGAACAGCCGGGAATCGAACCCGGGTCGGGTCAAATTGCGAGCGCAATGTTCTGACCACTAGGCTATCCCGTCTCCTGCCTGATAAAAGGAAGATAGATCCCAGTGACTCAGGAACTGCCCAAGCAGAACAAGCCTCAAGCAGGTGAAACCCAATCCTCCCCACTAAATCACCTGTAAGCTCTGGTATGGGCCTGGGAAAAACCCCGAAAGAAAGGCGCTGCTGTAACTGT
>CM060321.1:29075023-29077523 GCA_030674155.1 Stramonita haemastoma
CGGTACTAAGTATTATAATAATAATAATAATAATAATAATAATAATAAAACAACAACAACAACAACAACAACAACAACAACAACAACAACAACAACAACAAGGAGAATAATATTGAAGTAATGGTAACCATGGTGATTATGATACTGATGAAAATGCTAAATGATTGATGCTTAGTTTAATGATGATGATGATGATGATGGCTGCTTACACGCATGCACACACACACGCGCACGCACGCGCGCGCGCGCGCACGCACGCACACACACATACACACACATAGACAGACAGAGAGAGAAAGAGAGAGAGAGAGAGAGAGAGAGGGAGAGAGAGAGAGAGAGAGAGAGAGAGAGAGAGAGAGAGAGAGAGAGAGAGAGACAGACAGACAGACGAAGACAGACAGACAGACAGACAGACAGACAGACAGACAGACAGACAGACTAGACGACAGACAGACAGACAGAGACACTGAGACACAGAAACAGAGACACAGAGACAGACACAAACACAGACAGAGAAACAGACCCACAGACAGACACAAACAAAGAAAAGACAGAGAGCGACAGAAAGAGAAACAGAAGAGAAAGGTATCAGTTCAAGGCAAGCAAAAAAACAAAAAAAGCCACATCTCTGCGTGGTTTGTGTAACACTAACATGTCAAGCGACAATGTTGCGCATCCAGTCTTTCTTTCTGTTGTTCTGCTTGTGCCGTTTATTCCTTCTCTTTTTAGACTGCTTCTAGGCCCAGTGGTTAGTTAGTACTGTCTGACATCAACCCCATGGGTTGGTCCATGAAGTCGTGGGTTCGAATCTTTGCAGCTAGCTGCGTCTGGTGAATGAAGAGTGGTGTTTGTATTTGTTTTTTACGATCTCGCAGGTCAACTTCAAGTGCAGACCTGCCAGTGCCTTAATTCCCTTCGTGTATATACTCATACAGAAGATCAAATATGCACGTTAAAGATTCCATAATTCACGTCATGTGTTCGGTGGGTTACAAAAAAGACGAATATACCCAGCATGCAATCTGTACCTTAAAAATGAGCTGCTCTGAAGTTGGAATGTGTCGGCTGAGGCCAGCGGGTAGACCTCCTGCAAAATAACAAACACAGGAGAAAACCAGACAATGATGATGTAACCCATCCGGGAAAAGAATGCACAAACAGACACAGACAACAGACAGACAGACAGACATACAGACAGAGAGAGAGAGAAGAGACAGACAGAAGAGAGACACAGAGAGAGAAACAGACAGAGACAGAAAGAGACAGAGACATACATACATACATACATACAGACAGACGACAGACAGACAGACAGACAGAAGACAGACAGACAGAGACAGACAGTGACATACAGACAGACAGACAGATAGACAGAGGCTTGGAGGTAATACAGTGTACTACAACCTTCATCCACTGCACAGACAGAGCTACCCGTTTGAGCAACGCAAGAAAGACTTCGCCATTTTCATCCGATATTTGTTTGACACAATTGTTCATTTCCTCTGATCGGTAAATAAAGGTAAAGGTGTCCCATAACCTATGTGGTCGTAAGGGAGCGAGCCTTTAGAGACCTTAGCTTCTCTAGGGGCCAACATGTTGAGGGTGGCGCCCATCTCCTCTCCCTCACTGCTGTACCTTCCCTAATCCTCAAGAGGGCAGGTACCCATTTACAGCTGGGTGAACTGGGGGACGGTGCTGAAGCCGAGGCGCGCTAACGGTCACCCATCTACTTGGTAATCAGGTTCGATGCTGCTTAACATTGGCTGGGGGAAAGCGAGTGCTCTGACAACTGAGCTATCCAGTCCCCTATTTTGTTCTGAAATTTTTTAACTGGGGGGGGGGGGACATTTAACTAATTGATTTCCTTAGCAAATATCTGTTTTAGATCACCGCTAATTTTCGGCATAATTATTTGCTTTAAATAATTGGTAATTTCCTCTTTAGTTGTTTCACATTTGGTTAATTTGGATTTTCTAAAACTCGGGTATCTTTATTTTGTTCTATAGTAAATATCTGCTTTGGATCATCCTACATCTTCTGTTTGTTTTTCAATGCCTTTTTATATTTGTTTGTTAATGACGGTTTAGTTTGTTTGCTTTTATCTTTAATCTGTTAATTCCCCCTTTGTTTTTTACAAGTCAACTCAATATCTTGACTAGCTGGTTGATATGTTTTGTTGGTGCGCGCGCGCCGCGCGCGCGCGCGCGCGCGTGTATGTGTGTGTGTGTGTGTGTGTGTGTGTGTGTGTGTGCATGCCTGTTTCCATGTGTGTGTGTGTGTGAGCGTGCGAGCGTGCGCGCGTGCTTGTGTGTATGTGTATGTGTGTGTCTGTCTGTCTCTGTCTGTCTGTCCTGTCTGTCTGTCTGTCTGTCTGTCTGTCTGTCTGTCTGTCTGTCTGTCTATCTATCTATCTATCTATCTATCTATCTATCTGTCTGTCTATCTGTCTATCTATCTATCTACCTATCTATCTATCTATCTATCTATCTATCTATCTTTA
>CM060321.1:29096120-29098620 GCA_030674155.1 Stramonita haemastoma
ATAATAATGATAATAATAATAATGATAATAATAATAATAATAATAATAATAATAATATAATAATAATAAATAATAATAATAAATGGAATTTATATAGCGCTATATCTTGCAAAAACAAATCAAAGCGCTTGCATTCAACCAATTCTTGCACATGCAGCCAACAACAATTTAGATTTTTAACGAAGTCAATACACACACACACACACACACACACACACACACACACACACACACACACAACACACAACACACACACACACACACACACACACCACACACACACACACACACACACACACCACACACACACACACACACACACCAACACACACTTTAAAATCTCTCTCCCTTAGGTTTTTTCTTCCTTTATCTCTTTCTCTCTCTCTATTTTCTTAATGTCCTGTAAAATATTGCTTTATGCATAATAAACTACGTTCAAAGAGCAATTTGACGTGAAACAAAATTTCCTTGAGACTTTTTGTTTCTTTCTTTTTGTCAAAAGCTCCGAGGTACACCAATGGTGAGAGCTTGCGTATGCGCCCCTTTTTACCTATTATCAAGCGTGGCCACATTCCGAAATCGAGCATTATGTCTAAACATGACATCAGTGTGCATGTATTTCTTATCTGTCTGTCTGTCTATCTGTCTGTCTGTCTGTCTGTCTGTCTGTCTGTCTGTCTGTCTGTCTGTCTGTCTGTCTGTCTGTCTATCTATCTATCTATCTATTTTTCTACCTATATACCTATCTACCTATCTACTTATCTATCTATATTGACTTACTTCACTTATGCCTATGGATTTCCTAGGAAACAAAGGGTCGTAACACACACACACACACACACACACACACACACACACACACACACACACACACACACACACACACACACACACACACACACACACACACACACACACACACACACACCTCTCTTTTTTTTTCTTTCTCTTGGTACCTGTGATCAGACATGCCTACTGACCTTAACGATTTTTTTCTTAAAGAAAGGAAGAAATACAGAGAAACAACAGTTAAAAAAAAAAAACAAAGAAAGAAAAGAAAGAGAGATGGGTAGATACAGAAAGAAAGAAAGACAAAAAAACAAAAAAATAATCCAAAATATGAAGGATGGAAATAGAACATTAAACAAGGAAACACAAGGGTAAAAATCAATCGAGAGGAGAGGGGAAAACAGAAACAATTTAATTTATTTATTTATTTATTTTTTTATTCTTTTATATCGAGGATAATGGGATAAGCACTCTTGTGCTTTTTTTTTTTTTTTTACATCTAGTCCCCGTGTGTATGCACTTTTGTAAATATCATCTGTTCCCACCGGCTCACGATGACCTACTCTTACGAAAAGCAGAACACGAGATAATTCTGCGTGCGTTCGCACACGGGGCCTCGGTTTATAGTCTCACCCGAAGGACTTTTGTGGAGAGTGGAGTCAGCACTGATGTTAACTCCAGGAGAAAAATCTCCTCGACCGGAATCGAACCCGGGTCATCAAATTGCCAGCGCAATATTCTGACCACTAGGCTATCTGTCCCCGAAACAAAAGAAAAGAAAGAAGGGGGGAAAATAAAACAAAAACAAACAAAAAACCCAACGAGGAATAGAAGGCGAACATTTAAAAAGGAAACACAACGGGGGAACAAAAAAAGGGGAATAACCAATTGTGTGGTAAATTTCTTTCTTGGACAGCTTATTTGGAGGGAATCCTGCAAAAAGCTTTTTAGAAAATGAAAATTGGCCGAGAGGGGACACAACTCTTACACGAGAGTGCCCTTTCCCTATTGGCAGTTACATCGAAAACTCTGTGTGTGTGTGTGTGTGTGTGTGTGTGTGTGTGTGTGTGTGTGTGTGTGTGTGTGTGTGTGTGTGTGTGTGTGTGTGTGTGTGTGTGTGTGTGTGTGTGTGTGTGGTGTGTGTGTGTGTGTGTGTGTGTGTGTGTGTGTGTGTGGTGTGTGTGTGTGTGTGTGTGTGTGTGTGTGTGTGTGTGTGTGTGTGTGTGTGTGTGTGTGTGTGTGTGTGTGTGTGTGTGTGTGTGTGTGTGTGTGTGTGTGTGTGTGTGTGTGTGTGTGTGTGTGTGTGTGTGTGTGCGTGTGTCTGTCTGTCTGTCTGTTTCTCTCTCTGTCTCTCTGTCCCTCTGTCTCTGTCTCTTTCTGTCTCTCCCTCTGTCCCTTTCTCCGATTCTCTGTCTCTCTATGTCTCTCACTGTCTCTCTCTGTCTCTCTGTCTCTGTCTCTGTCTCTGTCTCTGTCTCTGCTCCTCTCTCTCTCTCTCTCTCTCTCTCTCTCTCTCTCTCTCTCTCTCTCTCTCTCTCTCTCTCTCTTTATTTATTAGCTTACTGAATCAACTCCGTTTGTTTGTTTGTTTGCCTTGTTTGCTTTATTATATATTTTTTCTTGTTGTTGGGATTTTTTGTGGGTTTTTTTTCTGAGGGCCTGATGTAAAGAAGCCCCTGGCTTATCCATTTACCCTCATTAAAATATTCGA
>CM060321.1:29106120-29116120 GCA_030674155.1 Stramonita haemastoma
CTCTTACGAAAAGCGGAACAGGAGTTAACGTGTGCGCAAGATGTTCTGCGTGTTCACACACGGGACCTCGGTTTAAAGTCTCATCCGAAGGACTTTTGGGGAGAGTGGAGTCGGCACTGATGTTAATTGATGTTAACTCCAGGAGAAAAATTTCCTCGACCGGAATCGAACCTGGGTCGTCAAATTGCGAGCGCAATGTTCTGACCACTAGGCTATCCCGTCCCTGTGTGTGTGTGTGTGTTGTGTGTGTTGTGTGTGTGTGTGTGTGTGTGTGTGTGTGTGTGTGTGTGTGTCTGCGTGTCTGTGTCCCGTGTGTCTGTGTGTTGTAGTTCTGTGGACTTTTGGGGAGGGTGATGGTGGAATGGAGGGGAATCTGGGGTGCTGGGGTGAAATTGGAGCGCAATGTTTGACCACAGGCTATGTGTCCCTTGTGTGTTGTGTGTGGGTGGGTGTGTAGTGTGTGTGTGTGTGTGTGTGTGTGTGTGTGTGTGTGTGTGTCTGTGTCTGTGGTCTGTGTGTCTGTGTGTCTGTGTGTGTTCTGTGGGGGGTGGGGGGGGGTGGATGGGGGGTATTTATACAGGGATGTGTGTATGTGTGTGTTTGTGTGTGGGATGGGAGTTGTAAGTGTGTTGTGTGTGTGTGTGTGGTGTGTGTGTTGTGTGTGTGTGTGGAGGGTGTGTTGGAGTGATAGTGAGTGTGTGTGTGAGTGTGTGTGTGCGTATGTATAGGTGTAAGGTTGTGCGTGTGTTTGTGTGTGTGAATGTGTGTGTGAGAGAGAGGGGGGGAGGTAGAGAGAGAGAAAGAGAGAGACAGAAGAAAGAGAGAGAGCAGAGACAGAGAGAGATTAAATAAACTGCCTTGCCAGAGGAAAGGAAAGATTGAGAATGATTGGAAAAGGTTTGTGTGTAGGAGAGAGAGAAAGAGAGAGAGAGAGAGAAGAGAGAGAGAGAGAGAGAGAGAGAGAGAGAGAGAGAGAGAGAGAGAGAGAGAGAGAGAAGAGAGAGAGAGAGGAGAGAGAGAGAGAGGTGAGAGAGAGAGAGAGAGAGAGGGTAGGGTAAGAGAGAGGAGGGAAGTAGAGGAGAGGAGAGAGAGAGAGAGTGTGTGTGTGTGTGTGTGTGTGGGGGGGGGGGGTGACAGACAGAGACAGACAGAGACAGACAGGTACACAGACAGAAACACAGACAGACAGACAGACAGACAGTCAGGCAGACAGACACACAGACAGAGACAGACACACAGACACACAGACACACAGACACACAGACACACAGACAGACACAAAGACAGACCGATTGAATAAATCGCCTTGCCAGGGAAAGGGAAAGATTTAGAATGATGGGAAAAGTTTTCTGTGAGAGGAGAGAGAGAGAGAGAGAGAGAGAGAGAGAGAGAGAGAGAGAGAGAGAGAGAGAGAGAGAGAGAGAAGAAGACAGACGACAGACAGACAGAAGACAGACGACAGACAGACAGACAGACAGACAGACAGACAGACAGACAGACGGACGGACGGACGGACGGACGGACAGACAGCAGCAGACAGAGAGGCAGACAGGCAGGCAAGCAGAGCAGGCAGACAGCAGAAAACAACAGACAGAGACAGAGATAAAGACAGAGATAGAGGACAGAGACAAGAAACAGACAGACAGACAGACAGACAGACAGACAGAACAAGACAAGACAGAAGAAAAACAGATAAACAAACATACACTGTATTAAAAAAAACAACCAAAAAGGGAACGAAGATTCCCAATAATCGAGCATTTGGATTGGGTTGGTAAGATTAAAAAAAGAAAGGGGGAGAGGGGAAAGGTTACTAAGAAGGGGCGGAAGGGGAGTGGACGGGGGAGTGAGAGAGGGGGGAGATGTATACACCCCCTTTTTTTTTTTTTTGGTCAACTATATATTGGAGGAAAAACACCTCTGGGTAATATAAAGTTTTTGTGCCTTGAACTGAACTTCTAGCTTACCAAGAATGTAAGACACTGATCTGCACACAGAGGAGACAGGATAGCCTGGTGGTTAGAACATTTTAGCTCCAGATCTGTCAGCCCGGGATCGATCCCAACTTTGACTATACTACCACGGAGGCGCTGTTTTAGGGGATTTTATTCCCCTCGAGTTAAAATCAGTGCCCCACTCCACTCCGATCCTCTGAAAGTCCTTCCGATGAGACTATAAACACGAGAGAGTCCTGTATGCGAACGAACGTATGCAGAATATCTTGCTTGCGCACACATTAAAACCTGTTCTGCTTTTCGGAAGTGTAGGCGATTGTGTGGTGGTAGAAATGGATGACAGCATTTTCGAGATGTATGCACAATGGTACTTGTGTTTAGACATTTTCCTACAAGTCAGAACGCGGCTAACTGTCGTGCATGGTGTGGGTTAAAAAAAAAAAAATTTTAAAAAGGTCGCATGCTCAAAATCTACCGTTGGTGAACCCCGGAGCTCTAGCCGAGAAACGATATATATATATAATATATATATATATATTTTTTTTTTAATAATATCTATACATTATTATTTATATATATAATATAGGGATATAGCCCTGTAAAAATGACAGAACTGTATTAAAAAAAAAAAAACTATTTTCAAACCATGTTGAAACTGTAGCGCACTCTCTTTTTTGGTGTGTGCTTTGCTTTGTTTTGCTTTGTTCTGCTATGTTTTGTCCACTTATTCTTTTTCTTTTATTCTTTTATCTTGAGGACAATAGAATAATCACTCATGTGCTTTTTTTTACATCCAGTCCCCCCCCGTGTGTTTGCAGTTTTGTCAATTCTGTCACCCATTCCCACCGGCAACAATGACCTACACTTCCGAAAAGAGAACGGGTTTTAACGTGTGCCCATTTCTATTCTTATTTTGGGATAAATAATAAACTCGTTGGACTTTGTTGGGTTTTTTTTTCTCCCAGTAGATAGCAATCTTTTGTTCTTGTAATTTTTCTGTTGTCTTTTTTTGTTGTTGGTTGATTTGTTTGGGGCTTTTGATTTTTTTTCTTGATTTTTTTTCAGATGGTTTTTCTCCCTTTTTTTAATTAAAAAAAACCTCAAGTGATGTCTCGCAGCAAGCTCATCGTCATGTTGTCAAGTAGCTTTAATCGTATTTGTAATTCAAGAACCATTGCTGTCATTGTTTTTCTTACCTGAGGTGTGCCACAGGGTTTAGCACTGGGTCCTCTGACGTTTCGCCTGTCACAGCGATTCCTCTTCAGATCCTTTAAAATCTGCGCCTTCCATCACGCTCTTTTCCCATGGCCCACACAACACGCACTTGAAATTCCTGTCCATTATCAGACAATCAGAGGTTTGTCAATCAATTTTATTACTGCGCCGTTTGCTCCAAAACATGCTTGAATGAGATTTAACTAAACCTTTGTAATAAAGAAAATAATAGCTGTGGAAAGCATTTTTTTCTAAATTTGTTTAAATGTAACCATGATTCTTTTTCTTAGAGACACCGCACTCACAAACCTGTCTCAAATATAAAAGAAGGAGGCGAAAAACATAATATCTAACTGACATGACAACAACAACAAAAACAACCAACCCATAAACATTCACGTAAGTTTTCAAAAGAATGTTTCAGAATTTTTCAAACTTTACAAGTCAACTCAATTTTGGAGGACTCTCTCTCTCTCTCTCTCTCTCTCTCTCTCTCTCTCTCTCTCTCTCTCTCCTCTCTCTCTCTCTCTCTCTCTCTCCTCTCTCTCTCTCTCTCTCCTCTCTCTCTCTCCTCTCTCTCTCTCTCTCTTCTCTCTCTCTCTCTCTCTCTCTCGTTCTCTCTCTCTCCCCTCTGAATCTTTCATGGGTTATTTTCTTTCTTTTCTTCTTCGCAAGCGTTCTTGTCCTTCTTCCTCCTCTTCTTCTTCCTACTCTTTCTCATACTCCCCTTTCTCTTCCTGGTCATTGATCTAATTCTCCTCTTTTTCTTCCCATGCCCCTATTATCTTCATTGTGTTATGATATCAATGCACGTGTCTACCCATGGAGGCTAAAGCCATGTCATTCAGCCCCAAAAATAATAAAGCTGGACTGCTTGTTTTCGTTTTATGCGCCCAACAAGAAGCCCCCCCCCCCCCCCTCTCTCTCTCTCTCTCTCTCTCTCATCTCTCCTCTCTCTCTCTCTCTCTCTCTCTCTCTCTCTCTCTCTCTCTCTCTCTCTGTAAGACCTAAAACCTGTTGCACAAGTACAGAGAGAGAGAATTTCATTTTGAAGATGATACATATGAGAGAGTGTTTTATTTTGAATATAATAGATATAAAACAGAAACAGAGACAGAGGCAGAGACAGATTTTTTTTTTTTTTTTTTTTTAAAGATATAGGATGTGAAGGAGAGACAAAGAAACACACACACACACATACACAACACACACAGATACACACACACCACACACACACACACACACACACACACATACCACACACACACAGATACACACACCACACACACACACACACACACACACAACACACACACACACCACTCACACACACACAACACACACACACACACACACACACACACACCCCACACACACACACACACACACACACACACACACACAGCTTAATGTGAAATTTTGCTTGTCTTCTGCTTTAAATCCTAACAGGTAGCAGCTTGTATATCTACAGGTTAGCTACCTGGTCCTATCCTTGTCCACTGTACGTAGTGTAGACATCGCTTTATTTCAGGGAGTGGGGAGAGAGGGGTAGGGAGTTTTCTGTCAACTTGAGAAACCCAAAGTTCAAAAAGCAATCGTCACAACTTTTCAAATTTGTCTTTCATTTTAACAAACCTCTTCTTGCCTATGAAAAAGAGAAAGTGCTTGCGCAGGAGTTATTCCATGTCGTCTAATTATACTGAGCCACTCTTGTAAACTTCAGCAGATATATTGCTTTCAAAAAGTATTTCAGAAAGATTTTGTGATGGAAATAGATCTAGCCTCAAAACATTTTTGATTGTTGTGGTGTGTTCAAAAGTGTGTAACCCGTCTGTTTCTTCCGTCAGTTTGATTTACTGAAGAGTATGAAAGTGTGTGTGTCTACGTGAGACATCAGCAATAGCTGTGGTCTTTTTTTCTCCTTCTTTTTCTTCTTCTGTCTACGTGAGACATCAGCAAAAGCTGTTGTCTTCTTCTTCGTCGTCGTCGTCGTTGTTGTCTTCTTCTTCTTCTTCGCATTTTTTCTTCTCAATTCTTCTTCTTCTCCGCATTCTTCTTCTTCTTTGCATTCTTCTTCGCATTTGACTATCTGCCTAACTCACTGAATTGTGCAGATTAGCTTAGTACCCTAATTCCCTTCTTGTAAAAGGTAACGGTAAAGGTGTCCCATAACCTGTGTTGGTCGTAGGGGAGCGAGGCGTTAGAGACCTCAGCTTCTCTAGGGGCCAGCATGTTGAGGGTGGTGCCCATCTCCTCTCCCTCGCTGCTTTACCTTCCCTGACCCTAAAGAGAGCAGGTACCAATTTACAGCTGGGTGAACTGGGGGGAACTGTACTGTAGCCAAGGCGCGCAAACGGTCACCCATCCAATTGGCAACCACGCTCGACGCTGCTTAACATTGGCTGGGGAAAAGCGAGCGCTCTGACCACTGAGCTATCCCGTCCCTTTTTGTGTGTATGTATGTAGATGTATGTATGTATGTATATACATATATACATATACATATATATATATACATATATATATACATATACATATACATATGCAAAGATTAAACTGTGCACGTTACAGATCGTGCAGTTCATGTCAGCGTTGTCCTTCTGGTTACAGACACCGTGACATACCCAGCATGCATCCTGTCCAAAAA
Source organism: Stramonita haemastoma (assembly GCA_030674155.1). NCBI lineage: Eukaryota > Metazoa > Mollusca > Gastropoda > Neogastropoda > Muricidae > Stramonita > Stramonita haemastoma. The sequence continues at coordinate 29,111,938 of CM060321.1, forward strand.
GAAATGAGCTGCCTAAAGCCAGAATGTGTGGGCTGAGGCCAGCAGGCAGACCTCCTGCACAGTGACAAGCACAGGAGAAGACCTGGCACTACGCACACACACGACCTGCCTGGTAAGGGAATGCAGCACAGAAAGAGACCGAGAGACAAGAGAGAGAGAGGGGGGGGGGACAGAGAAAGAGAGAGAGAGGGGGGGGAAGAGGGGGAGCGAGGAGAGAGAGAGAGAGAGGGAGGGGGGGGGAGAGGAGAGAGAGAGGAGAGGAGAGGAGAGGAGAGAGAGAGAGAGAGAGAGAGGGAGAGAGAGGAGAGAGAGAGAGAGAGAGAGAGAGAGAGAGAGAGAGAGAGAGAGAGAGAGAGAGAGAGAGGAGAGAGAGAGAGAGAGAGAGAGAGAGAGAGAAGAGAGAGAGAGAGAGAGAGACTGCCAGTAAAATTTCAATGGTTGACAGATACAGAGAGACAGAGAGAGAAAGAGAGAGAGACAGAGAGACACAGAGAGAGAGAGGGAGGGGGAGGGAGGGATGGAGGGCGATCAAGGGAAAGACAGAAGGAGAGAAAGGGGAGAGAGACAGAGATAGAGAGGAGACAGACAGACAGACAGACAGACACAGACAGCCAGACAGCCAGACAGAGATAGAGACAGAGACAGAGACAGAGACAGAGACAGAGACACAGAGAGAGAGAGAGAGGAGAGAGAGAGAGAGAGAGAGAGAGGAGAGAGAGAGAGAGAGAGAGAGAGAGAGAGAGAGAGAGAGAGAGAGAGAGAGAGAAGAGAGAGAGAGAGAGAAACAGACAGAAAGAGACAGACAGACAGACAGATAGAGAGACTGCCAGTAAAATTTCAAGGGTTGACAGATGCATTAACAACTGGTCGTTTCATTGATTTGAGCAAAATCTGGATATCGATTTTGGCTTTTCTCTCTGGACCAAAAGAAAGGACAATGTGATGCCATGCCAATTACTTGTGTTCCTATTTCATCAGCGGAATCTTGGCTTTTTTTGACAGGTAAAAACAAAGCATTAAGCTTTGAGTTGCTATCGAAAAAATAAAATAAAATAAATTGCGGGTACTAAAACCTTGGGGTTTTTCTCTGGAGTCTGAGTATGGCTGCCTATATGGCGAGGTACTTGAAAACAGTCATACACGCAAACTTCTCTTCCAGTGTGCAATTTCAATCTCACGTGATTTCCAGGTGGGATGAGTGAGTCAGAGTGTACATTCTGGGTGACCCCCAGAGTGTTAAGCTGGGGAACGCATAACAACAAACTTTTGGGGGGGGGGAGGATATCTGCTCAATTTTTTTCTTCTGTTTTTTTGTTTTTTGGGTGTGATTTTGTAGAGTAGTAGTGTTATCATTTCATCATTTATTTGTTGGTGGTGTGGTGGTTGGGGGGGTGGGGGGGGGGGGAGGATTGATGTGTGTTATTGTTCTTGCTTTGCTTTGCTTTGGGGCTTTTTTTTACCGGATTTTTTTCTTTTCCTTTTTTGTTTTACTCATTGGCTTGTCTTTGTTGGCTATTTGTTGTTTGTTTGTTTGTTTGTTTGTTTGTTTGTTACTTGCTTTATTTTCCTTGTCCCTATGTTTTCTTCGCTATCACCGCAATATTTGTCAACGACTCCCGATACGATACGATGCGATACAACACGATACGGTACGATTCAATATTTAGCCTAGCCCAAGAGCTTTTTTAGTTTTAGTTGTGGATTTTTTTTAAATTCTGTAACTTACAGGTGTCAGACTCTATATTTTAATAGTGTTATTCTGTCAAAATGTTCTATCAAGATTGTTTTCAGCCAAAATAGCAAGCACATAACATCACAACCTCTATTGACAAACAAACGAGGAGGGGAAAAAAATCCTCTGAAATCGTAGTATGGCTGCCTATATGGTCAGGTGTTTGAAAATAGTCATATTCATAATTTTTTTTTCGCTCAGTGTGTAATTACATCACAGTGATTCCCAGTTGGGATGAGTGAGATAGAGTATATTCTGGGTGACCCCCTACCCCCCTCCCCCCCTCCATGGTGTTAAGCTGGGGAACGCACAACAACAATCAATACAAAACAACACTTCCTTCGTGAAGATTCTGGGTGCCTGTCAGTATAAACAGCATCTCCACCTTATGAAAATTCTGTGTTAGGCATTCCATCTTTTCTATGTATATTCTGGGTGACCCCTCCCCCCCCCCCCCCTCCCCCCATGGTGTTAAGCTAGGGAACGCACAACATGACAACATACAAAACAACACTTCTTCGTGAAGATGCTAGCTGGGTGCCTGTCAGTATAAACAGCAATCCCCACTTATGAAAATTCTGTGTAAGGCATTCCCTCTTTTCTATCCCTCTCTTTGCTTTTCTCTCTTTCTTTTTCTTTCGGTCATCTCCTTTTAGCCTATTTTCTGCTAACTTCGTGGTCCATTCTCCTGCCTGCCTTTTCCCCCCCTGAAACACTTATAACAATTCTGGATCGGTGGTCTAGGTGGAAACGCGCCTTGCCTAGAAAGCAAAAAGTCTGGGTCGGAGTGTGCGGTGGTTCGTACCCCGTTTGAGCCCAAAACTTTTTCCCCCATCCATTAGACCATGAAGTGGTGGTCTGAGCGCTAGTCTTTCGGATGAGACGATAAACCGAGGTCCCGTGTGTTACACATCACTATTTAGCGCACGTAAAAGAACCCACGGCAACAAGGGGGTTGACCCTGGCAAATTTCCCTAGAAAAAAGCCACTCTGCTAGGGAAACAAATACAGTTGCATGTAGGAAAAAGAAAAAAAAATGGGTAGGCGCTGCCCTTGTGGCGACGCGCTCTCTCGGGGAGAGCAGCCCGAATTTCACGCAGAGAAATCTGCTGTGATATTGTGGTACAAAATACAAAAAAAAAACAAATTCTTGTTCATACCGATGTCAGATGCGCTGGGCCTGACTTGTCAGGTGTTAGGTGTTTAAAGTCAGTGTTTAAAGTCCTCATAGGACATACACCAACAGGTGTTTGCAGCTGCCTGAGCATTCGAAGAGGAATAGAATACAATAATACAACACACACAATACAGTAACATCAGTGCTACTCTACCTCCCCCAAAGTCCTTCGGATGTAAACCGAGGCTCGTGTGCGAACGCACGCGAACATCTTACGCACACGTTAAATCCTGTTCTGCTTTTCGTAAGAGTAGGCCATCGTGTGCCGGTGGGAACAGATGACATTTACAAAACTGCATACACACGGAGACTGAAAGTAAAACAAGCACAAGAGTGCTTATTCCATTATCCTCGATGTAAAAGAACACATAAGAAATATATAAAACAATAAATACAATACAGTACAACACAACACAGCACAATACAAATCGTGTGCCTGTCATCTTTGCACTTTAAGCACGCTCAAACAGGTGGAGAGTGCATGTACTATTATAAAGCCACAGCTGTTTCGGTTTTTGGCAAAGCAAAGCTGCAACTACTGTTTTTCTAAGCCACTAACAACAGATGTTTCCTCCCCGAAGCAGGTAGACATCGTTTGAAATCCATAGCAGACGATCATTCTGCTCTAGTTTGATCTGCTTTGTAAGGCGCAATGACGATAGTGGAAGGGCGGGAGGGAAGAGAGGGAGAGAGAGAGAGAGAGAGAGAGAGAGAGAGAGAGAGAGAGAGAGAGAGAGAGAGAGAGAGAGAGAGAGAGAGAGAGAGAGACAGAGACAGAGACAGAGACAGAGACAGACAGACAGACAGACAGACAGAGACAGAGAGAGAGAGACAGAGAGAGAGAGAGAGACAGAGAGAGAGAGAGAGAGACAGACAGACAGACAGACAGACAGACAGACAGACAGACAGACAGAGATCAGATTAAATCAAATCAAATCAAATCAAATCAAAATTTTATTTCCAGATGGTACATTGAGTAAGCAATAAATTTGTTTTTCTTTTCATCAAGCCATCTGTCTAGCTAAAGAGAGAGAGAGAGAGAGAGAGAGAGAGAGAGAGAGAGAGAGAGAGAGAGAGAGAGAGAGAGAGAGAGAGAGAGAGAGAGAGAGAGAGAGAGAGAGAGAATACGAATACGAATACGAATACGAATGTTTATTCAGGAAGGCCATTGGCCCATTCTGAAGGGGCCTTACAAAATCATTATATCAAAAATAAATAAAAAATAAATAACAGTTGATTTAACTAGATAATTCACATTTTCACGTAAACAACAT
>CM060321.1:29121120-29122427 GCA_030674155.1 Stramonita haemastoma
CCAATCTCTCTCTCTCCTCTCTCCCTCATCTCCATCCCCCCCTCTCTCTCTCTTACTCATCTCCCCCCTCTCTCCCCCTCCTCTCTCCTCTTTCTTCTCTCCTCTCTCCTTCTCTCTCTCTCTCCTCGTCTCTCTCCTCTCTCTCCTCTCTCTCTCTCTCTCTCCTCTCTCTCCTCTCTCCTCTCTTCCTCCATTTCTCTCTTCTCTCTCTCTCTCAATCAGGCCAAAGGAAGAGGAGGAGGAGATGCCACAGAAGCTGTCCCCCAAAAACATCGATCTGGCGCAAAGAGGAGTTTAAAGACATGCCAGAAAACAGGGGCACAAGAGAGAGAGAGAGGAGGGAGAGAGAGAGAGAGAGAGGAGGAGAGAGGAGAGGGGAGTGGGAGTTGGAGTTGGGGTTGGGGTGGGGGGTGGCAGTGGAGGGGACAAGGGGAGGTGGGGAGGAGGAAAGGTGTAGGGTGGGGGGGTATAACTGGAACGTTGGTGGGAATGAGGTTGAAGGGAAAACTGAACTACAAGACTTGAGGAATAGAATAGGGTTGGAAGGGGGGGAGGGGGGGAGAGGGGCGCAAAGATTTGTGACGGGGAAGGGGGGGGGATGAGGGGCGAATAGGGGGAGGGGGATGGGCAATGGGAGGGAGGGAGGGGTGGGCTGAGAGCAGAGAGTGAGGAGTGGAGAGAGGAGAGAAAGAGGGGGGGGGTAGGGACTGGGATGAGAGTAAGCGCCGCTATGATATTAAGAGAGAGGAAAGAGATCGGGTATAGTTTTGTGGAAGAGAGAGGGTGAGGGGGGGGGAGTAGTGAGGATGAATATTATGAGATGGTGAAAAATGGAGGGGAGGAGAGGGAGTGGGAGAGAGAGAGAAAGGGGGAGAGAGAGAGGGGGGGGGGGGAAGAGAGAGAGGGGGGGGGGGAGAGAGAGGGGGGGGAGAGAGGAAAAGGGGAGAGAGAGAGAGGAGAGAGAGAGAGAAAGAGAGAGATGGGGAGAGAAGAGAAAGAGAGAGAGAAAGAGACAGAGAGAGAGAGGGGGGAAGAGAGAGAGGGGGGAAGAGAGAGAGACAGAGACAGAGACAGAGAGACAGAGAGGACAGAGACAGAAAGAGAAACGAGAGAGAGGCTAAAAGGGAGTAGTGGGGGAATTGAGGGGGTTGGAAGGAAGGGAGAGAGAGAAAAGAGACAGGGAGAGGGGAAGGAAGGGAGGGAGGAGGGGGGGGGTGGGGGGAGGGGGGGCAAAAAAATGCCTTGGCAGACAAGTTTTTGAAATGACAGGGGGGGCAGATTTTGCATCTAAAAAAGGCAAAAAGGGA
>CM060321.1:29132527-29135027 GCA_030674155.1 Stramonita haemastoma
TTGTTGTTGTTGTTGTTGTTCTTGTTCTTCTTCTTCTTCTTCTTCTTCTTCTTCTTCTTCTTCTTCTTCTTCTTCTTCTTCGCAATTCTTCTTTGCAATTCTTCTTCGCAATTCTTCCATTTCTTTGCAATTCTCCTTCGCAATTCTTCTTCTTCTTTTTTTCTTTGCAATTTTTCTTCGTAATTCGTTTTTCTTTATTTCTGTTATACATTTGCGCTGGGCGTTATTAGGAGAGGGAGAAGGTGTTACACTGTCCTGAAGAGCACTTTACCTATAATTGGAAGGATCTGCATTATTGTCGGTTGTGTACAAAAGCCTGGGTCTCTCTGCACATAGTTTTCTATTGTCTATCGTCTTTCGGGGCAAATGTTGTCCATGCACTGATGTTGTTGTAGTTGTTGGTTGGTTGGTTGATTTGGGGGGTAAAGGGGTGTACTGGTTTGTTTGTTTTTCTTTTGTTGGACTTTTTGGATGGGAGGAGGGGTGGTTAGGGGGAGTGGGTTATTGTTGAGGGGTTTTTTTCCGGGGGAGAGTAGTGGGGAATGGGATCCGGGAGTTGAGGGGGTTGGTGGAGGGTTTGGGGCTGTGAGTTGGGGGGGGGGGTTAAAATTTTTGTTCGGTTGTTGGTGTTTCTTGTTGTTGCTTTTTCTATCTACCTCTCCATTCCTCCCTCCCCCCCCTTTTCCTTGACAGTTGGACCCCTTAATAAATGGGGCCATAATTACCAGAACATCTTGCGCACACATTAAAACCCATTCTGCTTTTCGGAAGAGTAGGCCATTGTGTGCCGGTGGGAACGGGTGATAAAATTTACAAAACTGCATACACATGGGGACTACATGTAAAAAAAAAAAATTAAGAGCACATGAGCACATACTCTATTATCATCGAAGTAAAAGAATAAATAAATAAATAAATGAATATAAAAAAAAATACTATCTAAGGGTTTGGCGCTCTTATTCACTGGCGGTAGGGTCAGTTGCTGTTGTTGTGCGTTCCACAGCTTAACACTCTGGGGGTCAACCTAGAACGTACACTCTGACTCACTCATCCCACCTGGGAATCGCTGTTGAGATTGAATTAATTTTGCACACTGAATGAAAAGTTTGTATGTATGACTGTTTTCAAGTACCTCGCCCTATAGGCAGCCATACTCCGACATCAGAGAAGAATAGGGTCAGTCTGTTTGTTCACTGTTTTGATAATTATCTTGCCACAAGGAGGCTTTTCTCTCTTGTGGGATTTATTATTTATTATTTATTTATTTATTATTTATTTATTATTTATTTATTTATTTATTCTTTCATATCGACGATAATGGAATAAAAACTCATGAGCTTTTTTTCATCCAGTCCCGTGTGTATGCAGTTTTGTAAATCTTGTTATCTGTTCACACCAGCACACAATGGCCTACTCGTACGAATAGCGGGACAGGATTTAACGTGTGCGCAAGATGTTCTGCGCGTGCGTTCGCACAGGGGCCTCGGTTTAAAGTCTCTTCTGAAAGACTTTTGGGGGGAGTGGAGTCAGCACTGAAGTTAACTCCAGAGGAAAAATCCCCTCGAACGGGAATCGAACCCGGGTCGTCAAATTGAGAGCGCAGTGTTCTGACCACTAGGCTATCCAGTTCCTATGAGATCAGTGGTCTAGAGGTAACCTACCTGCCTAGAAAGCGAAAAGTCCGGGTCGGGGCGTGCGGTGGTTTGACCCGCGTTTTGGCCCAAAACTTTCCCCACATCCATAAGACCACGAGTGGTAGTCTGGGTGCTAGTTTTTTCATATGAGACGATAAACTGAGGTCCCGTGTGATACACAAAATTATTTAGCGCACGTAAAAGAACTTACGGCAACAAGAGAGTTGTCCTTGGGGGAAAATTCTGTTGGAAAAAGCCACACCAATAGGGAAACAAAACACAGATGCAGACAGGAAAAGAAAAAAAGTAATGGGTGGCGCTGCTCGTGTGGCGACGCGCTCTCCCCTGGGAGAGCAGCCCGAATTTCACGCAGAGAAATCTGCCGTGACCTGAAGTCGTATGATATAATATGATATGATACGCATATGATAGATTCCCTGTATCTCCCATGTATACATGAAGATCTCTCTCTCTCTCTCTCTCTCTCTCTCTCTCTCTCTCTCTCTCTCTAGCGCACGCGGTTCTTTTTTTGTATTTGCATAATCTCTTGTATTTTGTAGGTGTTTTTTTGTTTGTTTATTGTTTTTTTTTTAATTTTGTTTGTGTCCTTGCTTCGTTTTGGTTTCTTTGTTGTTGAATTGGGCTTTTTTTATTTTGGGAGGGGGGAGGGGGGGTGTTTTTTGTCTTCGCGCTCTTTTTTTAAAACTGTGAAATGCTATTGTTGTTGTTGTTGTTGTTTCTAAATTGTTATTGTTTGTTTGTTTCCTTTGTCTGTATGGATATGTGGGTATTGGGCTTATTCTATTATTATGATGTGTCTGTATTGGTTTCTTTTATTATCATGCCGTGATGTATCCCTAAGCGCG
>CM060321.1:29140027-29152527 GCA_030674155.1 Stramonita haemastoma
CTGCTATGACTGAGTGTCTACAAGACAATACAATATAATACAACACGATACATACAATGCAATGTTATGTAATACAATGCGATAGATTACTGTTCAGTGCAAATCAATGCGATGCAATAGGCCCTTCAATACAAAAATATTTTTAAACACCACAATACGACACACTGTAACATAATACAATACAATATGATATAATACACTATAATACAATATCATACAACACAATACAGTATAATACATTACAATGCAGTACAGTGCAATGCAATGCAATACAATGCAAACTCGCATGTCTTGTTACTCACAACGCATTTTTAAGGAATTCAAATCCAGTTTCCGTTACATTGAATTGAAGGCTAGACAGGTGGAGAGAATGAAACAAGGAATAAATTAATGAATAATCTTTATTTTTCAAGAGTAACAAAGCATTTACACGCTTTTTTTTTCATCCAGCCCTTGCCCTGATTAGGGAAAAAGAAGAAGAAAAAAGAACCTTACCAAGACAGGAGAAAAATCAAAAAAGCAAAGATGAAGCAGAAAGCAAAAACAAGAATGAAAAACATCACCAAGATTGTAAAAAGGAGATAAGTATACGTTCAACAAATACATCATTCCCATAAGGTACATTAATACTTGTTTAAGACAAAAGAGATAATATGTATTCAACAAACACACAATCCCTAAATTCCGAAACATTCATGTCCAAGAGATACACTGGTTATAATTAAATCAAATAGATCAAGATTGAGACGTGACAGTAGAGAAAAGAGCAGTCTGAACAAACCTTAACCTTAACCTTAATTCTCTCCGTGCCAGAAGGCACATAAGGCTTGGACATCATTTCTCCACTGGTTTCGATCTGTAGCTGCGCTGCGTGCTGCGCTCCAAGAGCTCCATCCAGCAGCATTCCGCTCCACCTCCACCATTCTTCGCCAGGTTGTCTTTGGGCGGCCTCTCTTCCTTCTTCCCTCTGGTGTCCATCCGAGGGCCACAGCACAGTCATTCTTCTGATCTTTTCTTAGGACATGGCCAATCCAATTCCATCTCTTTCTTCTTATTTCTGTACTTATCTTCCCTGCCCCTGCCATCTGAAGGGTTGCCTTGTTGGAGATGTGCTGTTGCCATCTAATCTTAAGAATCTTCCGTAGGCATTTGGTTTGGAAGGTGTCCAGTTTTTCTTCTTCTCCTTTTGTGAGCTTCCAGGTTTCACATCCATACAGAAGTACTGAGAGTACCAAGCTCTTGAAGAGGGAGGTTTTGGTTTTGCTGCCGATGTCTCCAGCTTTCCAGATGTTAGACAGGCGTTTGAACTGGGTGTTCGCCAAGGCTATCCTTCTTTTGACATCTGCTGTTCCTCCTCCATCCTTTGTCACGTTGGCCCCTAGATAGGTGAAGCTGTCCACCTCTTCGACATCGTTCCCCCTGACTTTCAGCTTCTCCTTGCTCTTGCTGTTGGCTTTTATCGCTTTGCATTTCTTGTCGTTCATCCTCAGGCCTACTTTAGCAGCATTGTCCTCGAGCTTGGCTGTTTTCTGCTGTAGATGGTTCATGGCCGATGATAAAAGGGCTAGGTCATCTGCAAAGTCGAGGTCTTCTAGCATTGTAGTGAAATTCCACCTGATCCCTGTTCTTTCGCCCTCTGTCGTCTTCTTCATGACCCAGTCAATCACCAACAGGAAAAGGAATCCAGACATGCAGCACCCCTGTTTCACTCCAGTAATCACCGGAAACCAGTCTGTTGTTTCATTTTCATCTATGACAGCGCACTGAAAGTCCTCATAGAGGGACTTAACCATCCTGATCAATTTCCCAGGGATTCCATACTGGCGCATGATGATCCAAAGACTGTTTCTGTGTATGGAGTCGAAGGCCTTTTCAAAATCTACAAAGTGGATGTACATTGTTGCATTCCATTCGTTGACTTGTTCTAAGATGTTCCTGATGATGAATATCTGTTCTGTGGTTCTTCTCCCTTTCCTAAAGCCGGCTTGTTCCTTTCTTAGTGATGGATCCACTCCTGCTTGTATCCTGCTGACCAGGATCCTGCTCAGCACCTTGCTGGCCAGTGGCAGTAGTGTGACTCCCCTCCAGTTTCCACAGTCTTGGAGATTGCCTTTCTTTGGTATCTTGCAGATGAGTCCTTTTGTCCATTGCGTGGGAACAGTTTCTTTCTCCCATATGACGTCAAATATTCTTTTCAGTTTTTTGCTGGTATTCTCTGGGTCCGCTTTCAGCATCTCTGCTGTAACTTGGTCTATTCCCGGTGCTTTTCCATTGTTGAGGGTGCATAGTGCATTTCTTATCTCTTGCAGTGTAGGGGTTTCTATTGAAATATCTAGTTCTTCTCTCTCCTCGTCGTCTTCTTGTGGTGGGTCATCTGGTGTATCCCTGTTGAGTACCTCCTGAAAGTGTTCCTTCCACCTTTCTAGTCTGGCCTCCTTACTCTTCAGCAGGTCTCCATTCTTGTTCTTCACTGCTGCCGCTTGTCTTGTACCTTGTCCTGTCAGCTGTTTCACTATGTTGTAAACTTCTTTCTGTTGTCCATTCTCCGCCGCAGCCTGTGCTCTCTGTGCTTTCTCTGCTATCCATTTTCTCTTGTCTTCTCTTGCGCTCCTTTTCACTTCCTTGTCCTTTTCTTTGTACCTTTCCTTCATCCTGCTCCGAATCCTTTCTGACCGGACGCTATTTATCTTGGTCTTGATTTCCTTCCTCTCGTCTATCATCTTCCATGTGTTGTCACTGATCCATGGTTTGCTTTTTCCTTTTCTGAATCCAAGTACTTCCTCTGCAGCATTGACATAAGCACTGCTCTGCTGCTCCCATATCGTCTCTATGTCTTCACTCTCTGTCCTGTTTTCCTCCAGCTTGTTCTTCACTGCCTCACAGTATCTTTTCTTTGCTTCTTCGTCCTTCAGTCTATCCACGTTTATCTTTGGTTTCACCCTGTTCTTGTTCCTGTGTGTGCTGAGCCGTAGTTTGAAGCTGGTCCTCACCAGGTAGTGGTCGCTGTTGGCATCTGCTCCCCTCTGTACTCTCGAGTCTATTACAGATGATCTCCATTGTCCGCTAATCAGCAGGTGATCTATCTGGTTCCTACTCATCCCGTCAGGTGAGACCCATGTGGCTTTGTGTATGTCCTTGTGTGGAAACAGTGTACCTGTTATGACGAGGCCATTCATCTGACTGAACTCACACAGCCTCTCTCCATTGTCGTTCTGCTCTCCAAGGCCATGCACCCCCATCGTCCTTTCATATCCAGTGTTGTCGCTTCCTACTTTGGCATTGAAGTCACCCATGATGATGATGATGTCGTTTTTGTTGCATCCATCTACCGTTTCTTGCAGTTCTTGATAAAACTGTTCCTTTTCCGTGGCTTCCTTTCCGTTGTGGGGGGCATATACTTGTATGACTGTTGCTCTCCTGAATCTTGAATAGAATCTGGCAGTTAATATCCTTTGGTTGACAGGCGTCCACTCCATTAGTGACTTTGCTTCTGCTTGGCTGATCATGAGCGCAACCCCTCTCTCATGTATTTCATCCTCCCCGCTGTAGATTACAGTCTGCCCTGATGCTAGTTTTACTTTGCCAGCTCCCGTCCATCTACTTTCGCTAATCCCTAATATATCTAGTTTATAGTCCTCCATTTCTCTTGCAATTTGAGCTGCTGTTCCTATGCTATACATTGTTCTGACATTCCAGTGTCCGATGTTAAGTTTAGTGGTGGGGCTTGCGAAGGACCTCGTCGGACGCTGGGCTTCCCGGAGGCTTTCACCCATCGTCGTCATGTTGCCAGAGTTGGCGATCCCTGCTCCCCCCTGGTTTCTTTGTAAATTTATGTCCATAGTTTCTGTAACTTGGTTTTTTTTACGGGAGGAGGTAGTTGGCCTTCTGCCCAACCCCCAGACTTGGAGGACCAGGGTTTTTTGTCAGGGTGTCCTTCCCTTAGACTGCTTTGGTTCACGTGTGCAATCCCCATCCACCACCCGGGGGCCGCGCCCCAACGCCGTGCAGTCCCAGCGCGAGGCAGTCTGAACAAAAAAGATACATATTTAAAACGTGACGAATCTTTAAAGAGAGAGAGAGAGAGAGAGAGAGAGAGAGAGAGAGAGAGAGAGAGAGAGAGAGAGAGAGAGAGAGAGAGAGAGAGAGACAGACAGACAGACAGACAGACAGACAGACAGACAGACAGACAGACAGACAGACAGACTCAGAGACAGAGAGACACAAAGAGAGAGAGAGAGAGAGAGAGAGAGAGAGAGAGAGAGAGAGAGAGAGACAGACAGACAGACAGACAGACAGACAGACAGACAGACACACACACACACACACACACACACACACACACACACACACACACACAAACACACACACACACACACACACACACACACACACACACACACACACACACACACACACATACAGACAAAGAGGGGGGGAGGAGAGAGAGAGAGAGAGAGAGAGAGAGAGAGAGAGAGAGAGAGAGAGAGAGAGAGAGAGAGAGAGAAACAAACAAACAAAGAGATGAACAGTGGGTGGAACGCTGGCCACATTCCGGGTCAGTGGTTATGAACAATGTCCAGTGACAGATGACCACTGTCAAGGTGCCCACTACTACTGCCACTGTACTTCAACCAACACCTGCTACTGTGCTGACCAGTCATACTCCTGGCTATGGCCACACTCCACCGTCAGCTTGCGAGTCATGTAGTACCTTAGAGTAAAAAGGTAATTTATAAAGGTAAAAGGTGTCCCATAACCTTTGTGGTCGTAGGGGAGTAGGGGAGCGAGGCGTCAGAAACCTCAGCTTCTTTCTCTAGGAGCCAGCATGTTGAGGGCGGGTGCCCATCTCCTCTCTCCCTCGATCTTAGAGCAATGGTCAGATTAAAAAAAAAAAACCCATTCTGCTGATGTTTGCAGATTTTTCTTTTTAATAAAGTCTGAAAAAATGCACTGTGTAATTGTTTGTGTGCTTAGTTTTGTTTTGTTTTGTTTTGTCTTTGTCGCTGTTTTATTTTTGGGGTTTGCGGGTTTAAAAAAAACTCTGCTGATCTTCACAGATTTTTTCGTCTGAAAAAAAAAAGCACTGTGTAGACAATACTTGATTGAATGTTTTGTTTTGTTTTGTTTTTTGTTGCTATTTTGTTATGGGTTTTGTTTTTGTTTTGGGGTTATTTTGTTGTTGTTTTTTTGGGGGGAAGGGAGTCATTGAGGACATAGAGCAATACCAGGTAGTCACGAGAAAGTTGGAAATGATCATCAAATGAGGATTGCTTGTGTTCCTACAGCATTGACCCGCGCATGCATGAACTATTATTATTGCTAATCAGCTAGCAGACGACAAAGGATTGAAGGGGTACAAGTCTTTGCTATAAAAAAAATCATACCTACCAAATTTGTGCAAAATCAAACGAGTTTTGAGACAAGCGCTAGTCTTTCCCAAAAAGTGGAGGTTAATAGAGTAGTGAAAAACAAGTGCAGGCAACCAGTAACAACTTCATTCTCTCTCTCTCTTCTCTCTCTCTCTCTCTCTCTCTCTCTCTCTCTCTCTCTCTCTCTCTCTCTCTCTCTCCTTGTTCAGAAACAGTTTAGTCATAACCGTAAACTCTATGTGGCATTTATTGACTTTGAAAAGGCATTTGATTCTGTTAATAGAAACTTGTTGTGGCCTGTTCTCCAGAAAAATGGTGTGACGGGTAAATTATTACGTTGTTTGAGAGCCATGTATCAGAATGTCAAAAGTAGAATAAGATGTGGTACTAAACTGACTGACATAATATACTGTACCACTGGTGTTAAACAGGGCGATGTATGTAGCCCTTTACTGTTTTCTGTTTTCATTAATGAGTTAGCCAGAGAAGTCATCAATAATGGTAAACATGGTGCCACTTTCTCCCAAGATGTCACAGAATTGTTTATTCTTCTACTTGCTGATGATGTTATCCTGCTATCAGAAACAGTTGTTGGCTTACAAAAGCAGTTAAATTGCTTGAGCAGTGCTGCATCGGCACTTGATCTTAAGGTTAATCTGAATAAGAGCAATATCGTTGTATTCAGAAAAGGTGGTCATTTAGCTGTTCATGAAAAATGGTTGTACAATGGAAAAGTCATGCCTGTGATTAATGTATATAAATATTTAGGAATCTGTTTTTCTACAAAACTTAGTTTCACAACTGCATGTAAAGATCTGGCAAGTCGAGGTAAACGAAGCTTGTTATTGGTTTTGAGGAAATTGCGAATATTGAATAATAACTCTTTTAACCTGTTCATTAAAATATTTGATGCCCAAATACAACCCACTGTGCTATATGGTGCAGAAATTTGGGGTTTGGATGCAGCTGTAACACATTGTGAATCAGTGCACCTCTTTGCATTAAAGCAGTTCTTAGGCTTAGATAGACGAACGCCCAATGACCTTGTGTATGGTTAAACTAATAGATATCCTCTCTCTGTTAATGCTGCTGTAAGATGTATTAGATATTGGATTAAGATTCTACATATGGATGAGAACAGGCTACCTTTTAAATCTTACAAGATGCTTTATGATCTAGATGTGAAAGGAAAAACAACTGGGCTACACAAATACGCACCTGTTTATGTGAACTTGGTTTTGGATTTGTTTGGCTCAATCAAGGTGTTGGAAGTTGTAGAGAATTTATAAACACTTTCAGACAAAGACTGATTGACTGCCAATGGCAGCAATGGAATGATCATATACAAACCAGTGAAAGGTATCAAATGTATAGACAATTTATAAGTGCACATGATATCAAACCTTATTTAAAGCTTGATATGGACATACATTTGAAAAGAATTATGTCAAAGTTTAGACTTGGTGTATCAGATATAAATGTTCATAAATTCAGATACAGAGGATATGATGTTGATGACCTCAGGTTACTATGCCCGTTATGTAAGCAAGCACCTGAAAATGAGGTGCATTTTGTGTTATGCTGCCCAGTGCTAGAGGATGTTAGGCAGAGTTACATCCCTGTGAAATATAGAAAGCAGCCTAATTCATTTAGACTCTGTTTACTCATGGCATCAAGTCAGCCTGAGGTTGTGCGCAGCCTCACTCTTTATTTGTGTAAAGCCTTTAGAATAAGAGATACTTTATTATCTTAAGTCATATTTTTGCTACTGATTTTGTTGCAATACAATTCTGCTGTTGTCATTGCTGTTGTCTTTTATTCCACCAAAATACTAAGCAGTTTGGCAACCCCTTCATGTATGAGCCAATGGCCTTTCTGTGAATAAATTTTTCGAGTTCGAGTTCGAGTTCGAGTTCGAGTTCTCTCTTTCTCTCTCTCTTGATGTAAAAAAGCACACGAGTGCTTATTCCATTATCCTCGATATAAAAGAATAAATCAAATCAAATCAAATCTCTCTCTCTCTCTGTTTCTCTCTCTGTATTTCTCGGGGGGGGGGGGGGGGGGGTGAGAAATCATGGCGTCCGAGTGACAGTTGCTGTGAAATGGGCTGTCGTGTTTTGTGTGATATAACGTTCCAAAGAACTCTACCAAACTGCTACCTGTGTTACAATTCACTTGACGATTTCGACTACCTGAAACTACTTGAAAATGGTGGACTTAGTGACCTGGAGGGCTGCAATTGGGAGGTTTGGCGGAAAATGTCAACAAGTGTCACGGTTTCTTAAAAAAAAAATGTCGCCTAACCTGTCACAGGTGAGCAATTGCGCAGACACTGTCACATCGGCTGATGTTGTTACCGGCTATGTTTGTTGTGCCCTGCTCATTTCTCTGATGAACTGTCTGTGGTCGAATATGGACAAATTTATGTCTTCCGAGTCTGTTAGTTTTGTTTCTAAAACAATCCAAAAGGGGACAATTTGGAGCGAGTTGACAGAGGTGTGTGACAGTGACAGCGGGCCAGCCTGTCAGTCAGCTGTGCACGTGCCTGTGGTTCTGATGGCGCTCTGCCTGCAACACGGGGCATTTTCCTTACGTAGGCTGTTGCTTAGCGGCGACATCGAAACAAATCCTGGACCCAATACTGATGGACAGACGGAAAGAACAGACACAGTGATGGAAGCACCAGGTGTAAGTGATCTGATGAAGACAGTTATGGAGAACATACAACAACAGTTCTCACAACAAACAAGTGTTATCAGAAACGACTTAGGAGAAATAAAGAATGAATTAATGCAAGTGAAACAACAGTGCGAAGAAATAAATGTGAGATGTGACAGACTAGAAAAAGATCACAGAAAGCTGACAGAAACAGTGACAGACATGACAGAAGACATCCAACAGCTGTTCGAAGAAAGAAACGAAGATAGAGAGGAGGCCCAACAACTGTCTGACACCATCGAAGACCTGAAGATAGAAGTGGAACAACTCAAAACAGACACGGACAGATTAGAAAATTTCTCAAGAAAAGACAATCTGCGGCTTTACGGTATACCCCAACGTACTGCGGCCGAATCCTATGAATCATGTGCTCAGTCAGCCATCAACATGCTCAACAGTGTGGATGACCAGAGGTCCTGGGCTGTGGATGACATTGCAGGGGCACATCGCACAGGTCAGGCATGAGATGGGCAGCCCAGGCCTATGATTGTAAAATTCAGTAGGTGGAGGGACAAAATGTCCATTCTAACGGACAAAGAACTGAGGCAGAACCTAGAAGACAAAGGTGTCAGGGTGGCAAACGACCTGACCAGGGCACAGGTGCAGATGGTGGCTGCAGCACGCAGGGAGGGGAAGAGGGCGTACTTCCACAGGGGGAAGATGGTGATCGGGCCCAGCCTTCCAGACCCCGGGTCCTACGCAGAGGTGGTGGAGAGTGGGGGTGTACAACAGTCCTCCACCCCTGTCCCCTCCTCACAGCCCAGTCAACATGGGGATTCCCCTTTCCTCACCGGCAGAGGGGGGGTGACGTCAGAGGGGCGCACCATGCCTGGCAGCCGACAGACGACCACTTGCGGCAGGCCCCCTTCTCCTTCCTCCTCTCCCTCTGTGGCACGTGCAACACGGGACCAGCACGGGCGTGACGTCACCGGAGGCAGTGCGAGCGGGCGTTACCGTAGCAACCACGGGGCGACTCCATGAGGTGAACGCTGCAGCTCAGAGCCGGTTGGCGGGGATTCCCCTCGCTGTGACGTGGCGGGTTCTGGCAGTGACCAGCATGCAGCACGTGACGGGCCTCTGTCCTACCAGCAGACGTGTATGCGGGCTTTCCTGCAAAACCCCCATGCAAGTCGTCTGCTCGCGGAAAAACAGCCAGTGACAACAAGAACTGTCGCAGGAGTCAGGTCCTAGCAGCTTGAGGAAGAGCTAGGACAGGCCCGGCCATCCAAGCCAATTGTCTTTTTTGAATTATAATGTTGAAAATTTGTATAATAAACTAAAGGATGTTTCATTTATGAATTATGTAAATAATTTTGATTTTGTTTGCCTCACAGAAACGTTCCTTGACCACACTTTTGATTACAGTGGTATCTTTCTTGAGTATCTGAAGTTTCATGTTCCTGCTCAAAAACTTTCCCATCATGGAAGAAATTCTGGAGGGGTGGTTTTGTTAGTGAGAAATTCTCTAGAAAATTATGTAGAAGAAATAAAATTAGAATGTGACAACACTGTTGCTATAAGAATAAATAAATGTATTTTCAGTTTAGATAAAGATATTATTCTTGTAGCTTGTTACATTGTACCAGAAGGTGGTCCTATCTATAATGAAAAAATAATTAAGGATGGTGTTGTATTACTAGAAGAAGCATTATCACAATATTTTCAAAAAGATTATTTTTATTTTTTGATTGTAGGAGATTTGAATGCCAGAGCAGGTCATGAACAAGCCGACCTTGAAATTATGTCTAACTATTTGGATGATGTTGATTGTGATAGTATGGATGATGATATTCATGTGCGTTCTTCTAAGGATGATACCATAAATAATTTTGGCAGGTCCTTGCTAGATTTATGCTTTTTGTTTGATATGATTATTTTGAATGGTTGTTGTAAGGGAGATAATGAAGGGGATTATACATTTGTATCTCCCAATGGTTGCAGTGTTATTGATTATGTTCTTGTACCTAGTCATTTATTATCAAGTTTTGATTTGTGTATTGGAGATTGTGTTGATTCATGGCACCTCCCTGTTGAAACAAAGTGGAAAGGAGACAGTGAGTGTACTAGGGCTGAAATTAGAGAACACAAGAGTGCAGAAAAAATTATATGGTCAGAGAATTATGCAGAAATATACAAACAAGAACTTGATAGTGCTGAATTCCAAGAAACTATTCAGTCAGCTACTTAACTATTGAACACTGATGTAAATGAAAGTTTAGATTACTTTGTTAAGGCAATATGTGGAGCTGCTGCATGCATGGTTAGGACAGTTAGTCAAAGGAAAAAACATGTAATGATTGGTTTGATACAGAATGTGAACGAAAGAAACAAGAAGTTAAAAGATTATGAAAAAGATTTCAACGTTGCAAAACAATTGAGGATAAGATAGACAAAAGAAAAAAGTATGCCACTGCAAGAAGAGAATACATCAATTTAAGGAAAACAAAAGAAAGAGAGTTTGACGAAAAAAGACTAACAAGACTTAGGGATTCTTTTAATGACTCCAAAACATTCTGGTCTGTGGTAAGATCAGTTAATCGAAAAGCTATGATACATAATGATATAACTATTGAACAATGGCATGACCATTTCTTTCAGGTTTTCAATGACTTTAGTAGTGCCGGAGCACAAGAGAATGCTGATAGGCTGCAAGAAGATGATGAGGAGCTTGAACCATTATTCAATAATCCTATTTTGGAGAGTGAAATTATTAATGGCATAAGACATTTAAAAACAGGAAAAAGTGCTGGTCTAGATCAAATGATTGGAGAAATGCTTAAACATGCAAACAGAAATGTAATTACTTTTCTTGTACAGTTGTTCAATCACCTGTTTGAAAGGGGTGCTTTCATTTGGAGTGGGCCAAATCTATAATAATACCAATTCATAAAAAGGAGATATCAATAATGCTGATAATTACCGTGGAGTAGCTCTTACCAGTGTTTTGAGCAAACTCTATACTTACATTTTGAATAAAAGACTAACTAAATGGGCAGATGATGAAGAAAATTAATTGAAGAACAAGCAGGTTTTAGAGCAAGGTACAGCACTGTTGATCATATATTTACTCTATATTCTCTAGTGCAAAAGCATTTGCTTTCTGATAAAAAAAACTACTTGTTGCCTTTGTAGACTTTAGAAAGGCCTTCGATTCTGTAAATCGAAATATACTTTGGAATATTTTACGCAAAAATGGAGTAAACAGTAAATTATACATGGCCCTTAGAGCTGTCTATAACTCAGTATTAGCGTGTGTGCGTGCTGGAAATGAATATTCAGATTTCTTTGAATGCCCCAAGGGAGTGATGCAAGGCTGTATTTTAAGCCCACAAATGTTTTCATTTTTTTATAAACGAATTAGCTGTGGAACTGTCAAGAAAAGGTAAGCACGGCATTCAGTTTATACCTGGAGCAGTTGAGGTGTTTTTGTTACTTTTTGCTGATGATATCATTCTTTTGTCTGAAACAGTTATAGGTTTACAAAATCAATTAAATGGCTTAAAGGAGGAAGCAGATTGGTTGGATCTAACAGTAAATATGGATAAAACGAACATTATTGTTTTCAGAATGGGTGGGCATTTGTCAGAGCATGAAAAATGGTTTTATGGAAACGATGAAGTCAAGATAGTTAATACTTATAAATATTTAGGGATGGCATTTTCAACAAGACTTAGTCTCAGTTCTGCATGGCAAGAATCATGTAGGAAGGGGAAAAAAGGTGTGATAGAAATACTGAAGACATTACGAAAGCTTAACTCAATAGACTGTTCTTTATTCTGGAAGTTATTTGACACTCAAATAGAACCTTTGTTAACTTATGCCTCGGAAATATGGGGATTATATGTAAATCCACACATGGAGAAAGTACATACATTTGCTATAAAACGTTTTTTGAATGTACTTATTCACTCCTCTAATACTGACTGGAAGATATCCTCTGTATATAAGAACTTTTGTAAAGTGTATTAAATATTGGCTTAAGTTGTTGAAACTTCCACAGACACGTTTATGTAGACAGGCATATGATATGATGATTATACAAATGGAGTTAGGCAAAGACAACTGGGTATATCAAATCAAAAAAGTATTATCAGAACATGGTTTTGGGATTGTGTGGCTGTCTCAGGAAGTAGGTAATGAGCGCCAGTTTCTCTCTGAATTCAAAGACAGGCTCATTTGTTCCTTCAAACAAAACTGGCACTCCGACATGGAAAGTAAAAGTAAATATAGCTGGTTTTTTCTGTTTAAATGTGTTTTCCAGACAGAAAAATATTTGAAATTGATTACCGATAAATGGTACAGACTTAATCATGCTAGATTTAGACTAAGAACACTGAGGTTTGATGCAAACAAGAGATGGTTCCAGCCTGAGACATCCACGCAATATTACGCAATATATATATATATATATAT
>CM060321.1:29157527-29160027 GCA_030674155.1 Stramonita haemastoma
TCTTTTTTGAATTATAATGTTGAAAATTTGTATAATAAACTAAAGGATGTTTCATTTATGAACTATGTAAATAATTTTGATTTTGTTTGCCTCACAGAAACGTTCCTTGACCACACTTTTGATTACAGTGGTATCTTTCTTGAGTATCTGAAGTTTCATGTTCCTGCTCAAAAACTTTCCCATCATGGAAGAAATTCTGAAGGGGTGGTTTTGTTAGTGAGAAATTCTCTAGAAAATTATGTAGAAGAAATAAAATTAGAATGTGACAACACTGTTGCTATAAGAATAAATAAATGTATTTTCAGTTTAGATAAAGATATTATTCTTGTAGCTTGTTACATTGTACCAGAAGGTGGTCCTATCTATAATGAAAAAATAATTAAGGATGGTGTTGTATTACTAGAAGAAGCATTATCACAATATTTTCAAAAAGATTATTTTTATTTTTTGATTGTAGGAGATTTGAATGCCAGAACAGGTCATGAACAAGCCGACCTTGAAATTATGTCTAACTATTTGGATGATGTTGATTGTGATAGTATGGATGATGATATTCATGTGCGTTCTTCTAAGGATGATACCATAAATAATTTTGGCAGGTCCTTGCTAGATTTATGCTTTTTGTTTGATATGATTATTTTGAATGGTTGTTGTAAGGGAGATAATGAAGGGGATTATACATTTGTTTCTCCCAATGGTTGCAGTGTTATTGATTATGTTCTTGTACCTAGTCATTTATTATCAAGTTTTGATTTGTGTATTGGAGATTGTGTTGATTCATGGCACCTCCCTGTTGAAACAAAGTGGAAAGGAGACAGTGAGTGTACTAGGGCTGAAATTAGAGAACACAAGAGTGCAGAAAAAATTATATGGTCAGAGAATTATGCAGAAATATACAAACAAGAACTTGATAGTGCTGAATTCCAAGAAACTATTCAGTCAGCTACTTAACTATTGAACACTGATGTAAATGAAAGTTTAGATTACTTTGTTAAGGCAATATGTGGAGCTGCTGCATGCATGGTTAGGACAGTTAGTCAAAGGAAAAAACATGTAATGATTGGTTTGATACAGAATGTGAACGAAAGAAACAAGAAGTTAAAAGATTATGAAAAAGATTTCAACGTTGCAAAACAATTGAGGATAAGATAGACAAAAGAAAAAAGTATGCCACTGCAAGAAGAGAATACATCAATTTAAGGAAAACAAAAGAAAGAGAGTTTGACGAAAAAAGACTAACAAGACTTAGGGATTCTTTTAATGACTCCAAAACATTCTGGTCTGTGGTACGATCAGTTAATCGAAAAGCTATGATACATAATGATATAACTATTGAACAATGGCATGACCATTTCTTTCAGGTTTTCAATGACTTTAGTAGTGCCGGAGCACAAGAGAATGCTGATAGGCTGCAAGAAGATGATGAGGAGCTTGAACCATTATTCAATAATCCTATTTTGGAGAGTGAAATTATTAATGGCATAAGACATTTAAAAACAGGAAAAAGTGCTGGTCTAGATCAAATGATTGGAGAAATGCTTAAACATGCAAACAGAAATGTAATTACTTTTCTTGTACAGTTGTTCAATCACCTGTTTGAAAGGGGTGCTTTCATTTGGAGTGGGCCAAATCTATAATAATACCAATTCATAAAAAGGAGATATCAATAATGCTGATAATTACCGTGGAGTAGCTCTTACCAGTGTTTTGAGCAAACTCTATACTTACATTTTGAATAAAAGACTAACTAAATGGGCAGATGATGAAGAAAATTAATTGAAGAACAAGCAGGTTTTAGAGCAAGGTACAGCACTGTTGATCATATATTTACTCTATATTCTCTAGTGCAAAAGCATTTGCTTTCTGATAAAAAAAACTACTTGTTGCCTTTGTAGACTTTAGAAAGGCCTTCGATTCTGTAAATCGAAATATACTTTGGAATATTTTACGCAAAAATGGAGTAAACAGTAAATTATACATGGCCCTTAGAGCTGTCTATAACTCAGTATTAGCGTGTGTGCGTGCTGGAAATGAATATTCAGATTTCTTTGAATGCCCCAAGGGAGTGATGCAAGGCTGTATTTTAAGCCCACAAATGTTTTCATTTTTTATAAACGAATTAGCTGTGGAACTGTCAAGAAAAGGTAAGCACGGCATTCAGTTTATACCTGGAGCAGTTGAGGTGTTTTTGTTACTTTTTGCTGATGATATCATTCTTTTGTCTGAAACAGTTATAGGTTTACAAAATCAATTAAATGGCTTAAAGGAGGAAGCAGATTGGTTGGATCTAACAGTAAATATGGATAAAACGAACATTATTGTTTTCAGAATGGGTGGGCATTTGTCAGAGCATGAAAAATGGTTTTATGGAAACGATGAAGTCAAGATAGTTAATACTTATAAATATTTAGGGATGGCATTTTCAACAAGACTTAGTCTCAGTTCTGCATGGCAAGAATCATGTAGGAAGGGGAAAAAAGGTGTGATAGAAATACTGAAG
>CM060321.1:29162527-29175027 GCA_030674155.1 Stramonita haemastoma
CAATACAAAGAAAATGGGCACTGCAAGTGAACAGGTGAGATGGCCTGGGGAAGATGACCGTAGCCATACTAGGGAGCAGTAGCGGTGTTTGGCTAGGTCACAGTGACATGGTTTACTTTCCACCTGTCTGTCTGTGCCTGTGTCTTGTCTCTTTGTCTGTCTGTCCGTCCTCTGTGTGTGTGTGTGTGTGTGTGTTGTGTTGTGTGTGTTGTGTGTGTGTGTGTGTGTGTGGTGTGTGTGTGTGTGGTGTGTCTCTCTCTCTCTCTCTCTCTCTCTCTCTCTCTCTCTCTCTCTCTCTCTCTCTCTCTCTCTCTCTATTAGCGCTTTTTTTTTCTTTAATAATCAAAATAATTTTATTGTGACTTCTGATTTTCGTCTTCTGAATGAGTGCATTTTTATTACCTTGTTATATATAGTGGCTTTATTCTTGTATGTTGTTTGGTACTGCGTATCTTTTTTATCTTGATGTTATCCCTGAAAAGGGCAGGGAACTGGATGTGAAAAAGCACACGAGTGCTTATCTATTATCCTCGAATAAAAGAATTTGTCTTGCCTTGCCCTTCTCTCTCTCTCTCTCTCTCTCTCTCTCTCTCTCTCTCTCTCTCTCTCTCTCTCTCTCTCTCTCTCTCTCTCTTTTTTGTGAATCGTGGACTGTAGCAAAAACTAGCAAGAGCCAGAGGCCCAACCGGACTGAGCACTTTGTTGTAATCATGTACCTGACTCTGGATCTCTATCTTTGTACCATGATGTGGAATCCATGCTATGAAGATCATTTGGGCTGCAACCGTATTTTGTTTCTTCTTGTTGTTTTTGTTCAATATGGTTATTTGTGTTGTGCCCAATCCCCTTCCCACTGTCCCCTTGTGAATGGGCTGTAAAGCTTAAATCACAATAAACTATTGTCATTGTCATTCTCTCTCTCTCTCTCTCTCTCTCTCTCTCTCTCTCTCTCTCTCTCTCTCTCTCTCTCTCTCTCTCTCTCTCTCCAGCCACTAGCCTCCCATATTAGCGAGTGCAAACCTTTCTTCTGTCTCCTCTGTGTGTGTGTGTGTGTGTGTGTGTGTGTGTGTGTGTGTGTGTGTGTGTGTGTGTGTCTGTTCGATTCATTTTACGTCTTTTCACAAAATGTGATATTAGACATTTAAAAAAAAAGAAAAAAAAAAAAAGTGTAGGTGTGTGAGTGTGTGTGTATGTAGGGAGGGGGGCGGGGGTAGGAGGAGGAGTTTTGGAAGTGGGGAAGTGGGTTAGTTCACTTAATCTACACAGAACAGTTAAGAAAAAAAGTAAAATAAAATAACAACAAATGTACATAATTCTGCAATACAGAATAGTAAAAATTCCAAATTCTAAACAAGATCTAACGCATGAACAATAAAACTATTTACAACTGTAACCAACAAGAGAAAAATCTAATCAACAGAAGGAAATGACTTTTAAGTCCATAATAATCATAATAAAGAACCAATAGGACAGTGCAGTAATGATTTGAAAAATGTATACCTTAGTAATGGATCACTGAATATCTCTGATGAGGATGATGAGGTAAGAACAGGTATATAACTTTTCAGCATGCGGCACATCAATATATGATCAACAGTTATACTATGTCCACATATGCAAGATACATGTCCAACATATTTTGTTTTAAAACAGTTCATTTCCCATCTGCAAGCCAGAGAAACAATTTCTCTTATACAATAAAAATCTGTTTCATATATTTTAACAAAAGACTGAAATTTTACCATCCCTTCATATACACCTAGACAACCAAGTTTCTTTTTTTCATATTGGAATAACTTTTGTTGTGCTTTTTCCACGATCTGATAACATTCTTGTAGTGACAGATGAAGTGTCAAATTTTCCACATCTATCAATTGTTTTGCCCCATTTTTTGCTAAAATATCAACTTTTTCATTGTAATATATACCAGAGTGAGATGGAATCCAACAAAAAGTTATATCTGAACCTTTTAAGGTGAGGAGATGAATTAAATGACAAATCTCAATAACAAGTTCTGATCTAACTCTTGTTTGCATAGAGCTGATGGCTTGAATTACTGATTTTGAATCAACACAAAAAAGAATGCGGAAAACAGCTCTAGGGAAATCGATTAAGAAATTGAGTGCCATTAATATTGCTATGAGTTCTGCTGTAAAAATTGAAATATTCTCCCCAAGATGAAATGATTTTTCCGATTTCAGCTCTGATATAATGTATGCAGCACCAACATTATTGTTTAAGACTGAGCCATCTGTGAAAACTTTTAAATGGTTTAGAATAATATTCTTCCAAATGAATTTTTGCTTGTGAAGACACTAGATTTATATTACAATTCTTTATTAAGTCAATATAATTTATATCAAACTGAGCTCTTTTGAGTTCCCAAGTTGGAGTGGGGGATACTTCATCTCTTTTAGCAATATTTGTATTAGGATTGTATCCGGCATTTAAAAATGTTTGAGATGTATATGTACCTAATGTGGTATTAGAGGATATCAATCTTGCTCTCTTCGGAAAATCTCTATCAGATTTAAGATTTATTGCCGATTGCAAATTATTTTTAACAGTTTGACTTCTTAGGACAAATTTACAACAAGCAGTCCTTGTTGATTTTCTAGTGGTAGAATTCCAGATGCACTATATGTTTTTATACAGGAGGCATGGACTGGGAGACCTAGAGCCAGTTTGTATGCTCTACAGTCTATACTTTGAAGTTTTTTTAACAGATATTTTGGAGCATTGAAAAATACTTCTTGGGCATACGTCAATTTTGAACGAATATAAAGACGTTGAAAGATGCAGTAAGGTAAGAATATCCTGACCCCATGACTGTTTGCTAATAACGTTCAGAATATTTAAAGTTTTCCTTGCTTTATTCAGAATGTACTCAATGTGATGGTTCCATGTCAATTTTGTTGTAAGAAATACTCCAAGAAATTTGACTGTTTGCTTGTATTCTAAAATTCCATTACCTATTCGAAAGCTAGGCAATTGTGTTGGATTTGATCCATTATTAAAAAGAACAATGTGTGTTTTTTCAATTGATAGAAGTAACCCATTTTCATTCATATAGTTTGCTATCATATTAAGTTCATTTTGATACAACTTTTTAATGTAGTTCAATGATCTTGCAGGAGTATTCTTTTTCATTGTTACATTCATCCACATACAAATATCATCAGCGTATTGAGCTAATTCTACATGCTTAGATAATGTGTCTGGTAAGTCATGCATTAAGATGTTGAATAATAAAGGAGCAATAACTGACCCCTGTGGAATGCCCATTTGAAGAGACTTTGTAGATGAATATGTAGTCCCTATTCTAGTCCTAATTTTTCTGTTTCCCAGAAAATCTTTAAAAAAGTTATACATGTGCCCTGATAATCCAATAGTTTTAAGTTTATACAATAATCAAGAGTGCCATACTTGATCGTAGGCTTTGGTAACATCAAAAAATGTTGCCAAAAGACATTTTCGCCTGGCAAACTGATACTTAATTTGAGTGGTCAATTTTACAAGATGGTCGACTGATGACCTTCCTTTCCTGAAACCGGCTTGATTAACAGGAATAATGTTATTCTTTTCACAATAATAAATAATGTCTGTTCAAGACAATTTTTTCTAGCAGTTTACAGACATGAGATGTAAGTGCTATAGGCCTGTAACTATTTATACTGGTGTTTGGCTTACCGTTTTTGAGAATTGGGACAATAATTGACTGTTTCCAGACTTCTGGTAAAATGCCACTCTCCCAACACCTATTAAATATATTCAGGAGGCTGTTTACCCATTGGTCTGGCAAATGTTTAATCATTTCATTTGAGATAGCGTCGAAACCAACTGATGTATGTTTGGATGATAAAGATGATATAGCATCCTTCATTTCTTGAAGAGTTAATGGAGCATTCAAAAAATGGTTATTATTTGAAACAGGGTCATTATAACTATCTGATTTTTCTGCCTGTTCTCTAAAGTCTCTCTGTCTTTGAGAAAGACCCTCCAGTCTACTTGTTTTAGAAAAGAAATCAGCAAATGCTTCAGCTTTTTCTTTTAATGGAGGAAATTTATTGTTTTGTAAACAAATGGGATAATCTGGAAGTTTTATTCCATCTCGCATAACCTTTAATTGTCTCCATATCTTTTTAGTATCGTTATGTTTTACAATATTTGATTTACAAAATGCTGTCCAGTAAGATTTTTTAGCTTGTTCTATAACTCTGTTGCACCCTATATTGGCAAACTTCATGGCCTTGTGATTAGCAACTGATTTTTCACGAATATATTGCTTGAACATTCTTTTTTTCTGATTAACTGCTTTGTCACACTCTTCAGTCCACCACACATTGCCTACATTATTGCAGTTTTTCCTACTATTTATGTTTACTTTAGGCATTGATTGAGAAGCTACTTTTAAGATAGAAGAACAAAAGGAAGTGTACAGCCTATCAATATCATTTTCACTTGAATCAGTTGTCTCTAGATTTTGAAGAGTGTTTGTGAACATGAACCAGTTTGCTCTTTTATAGTTGTATTTTGGGATAATATCTGGGTTTGCACTTTCTGCATAAAACTTTTCATTAAAAGTGATACATATAGGGATATGATCACTACCTAGAGTTTCATTACATGTTTTCCACGAACATGTTAACCCAAGTTTAGGTGAGATCATTGTTAGATCTATGGCAGTTGGCCGGTGAGTTGGAATGTCTGGAATTCTAGTACATGATCCATCATTAAGTAATAGTAATGATGAATCAACGATATTTTCGACAAGCCTGTTACTGGTCACATTCGTACATCCATTTTCCCAAAAAGGTGAATGACTATTAAAATCACCACTAATTAGCCATTTTTCATGTTGGTTATTAACAATTTTTAACCAATCAGTGTTATCATTTACAGGCCCTTTGGGTAAATACACTGATACACAATTCACTGTTAAAGATTCTGAAAACTTGATACTGGCAGCGCATGAGAAAATATCTTGTGCAGTTTTTGGCACAGGTGACTTTATTAAGCAATAGTATAAACCAATATATTGCTGTATTAATTTTTGACTCTGTCTGATGTTGTTGTTCACAGACAGGTGGGTAATAAAACTGCTTCAGTCTTGGTAACTTAGTTCTTTTAACATTTAGAGACTGAAGAAGAAGAACTTGACAAGTATTTGAGGCTAAGTGCTGCTGCAAGTAATCAAGGTTTTTTCCTAATGATCTACAATTCCATTGCAGAATTGAGATCTGACTATCCAAACGCATTGCTATTTAGATTAATTTACCTTCTTACACACCTTCTTTTTATATACCAGGAAAAGATGTGTGTGTGTGTGTGTGTGTGTGTGTGTGTGTGTGTGCGTGCCTGCGTGTGTGTGTGTGTGGGGGGGGGGGGGGGGGTGCAAAAAGACCTACCACGAATTAGATCTAGTGAAAACGGTGTTAATTTCTAGGCTTATTTGAAGAGTATGCCAGATAAAACAACTGAGGGGAAAAGGGGGTGTTGGAGGAAATGGCAGCAAATGGTCAAGAAAAAATGACAGCAAAAATAAATAAATAAATAAATAAAATAATAATAATAAATTAAATAAATAATAATATTAATAAAGGGAAAAAAAAACAAAAAAACCCAAAATCAAAAAGCCCCCCCACAAAAAACCACAAGAAAAAAAAATTGAGAAGTTACAGATTATTCAAATTACACTGACAAGTGACAGGAAAATAGTCAATATTCTATCAAAAGGTGATGATGCTAAGTTATTGCAGAGGTACTGTATGCAACTCGTTCTTGTTTTTCTTTTTTGATTAAAACCAGTCATTTAGAACATTAAATCTACTTCCCCATGGTTTCACATAGCCTCTGGCGAAGTGTGGATGTTGTGGCAGATGGAATGACCCGGTTGGGCGTGGAAGGAATCGTCTGGTCTTCTTTGGCGTTTCCCAAAACAGCCCTCGAACGTGCCTGCCCAGGTTCCCCGCTAGCACACTGGCCCCTCTTGGCGTGGGATGTACACAGTCCCTCAGCATCCTGTGGCTGGTATCTAGATTAGCATGACTGACAAAAGACACGTTGTCAGTACCATAGAGATCTGACATAACAAGGGCATTAAAGACATCTCGTTTAATGTTCAGATCTATATTCTTCACAGGTGCGACTTTGCTTATGATAATTTTTAGTTTGGGGTGTCTTGTCCTGATATCTTTGACACTTTTTGTGAACTGTTTACAACAGTCTTCTGTGTCCCTTTTCTTGAGATCATTGACCCCACAGTGGATCACAAGGGCCTCCACAGGCTTCTCTGAAGAAGAAACCACAGTTTCAAAGGTGGGGCCAATGTTCTCTGTGGAATAAACTTTTTGAGAGACAGCTTCAAAACCATATGAACACCCCAATCTTTCATCGTTTACTTTATTGACAACTGAGTCATGAAGTAAGACTACATATGGGAGATTTTGATGTTCTTTCTCTTTGGACTTTGAGTTGTTGACACCAGATCCTTTTTTTACGTCAGATGTTTTGACGTCAGTTGGTTGACATACCTCAAGTCTTTTTCTTTCATTTATTTTTTTTACTGGTTTGTCAACCACAGGTGTTGCAGCTGGCTTGGGTACTGTTCCCGCAACTGCCTGGGTTGACTTTGGCCTACTTACATCTGCGTAGGAAAGGCTAGATCTAACCTTATTTGCTGGGCCGGACCCACAGAACAAACTGTCTGTCTGAGTTCCGGTACTTGCCACAGTGTTAGATCTAGCTGATGCAAGATGTTTGGCAATTATATTTTTTTGCATGTCAACTGTGCGCTCGAGTGTTGAGATGCGCCCACATAGTGTCGAAATAATCTCTTTTAGTTCTTGGATAGCACTCACCGCGTCTACAGATGGTGCTGGTGCTGGTGCTGGTTGACTGGTCGACCGGTCGTTTTCGTTGGCAGTTGCGGGAGCTGATTGTCGTGCAGATCGAGTCAACACTTGAAGTCCTCGATTTTCAGACGAGAGCGGAAACAAGATGGCGGAAATAGCCTGCAGCTAAATATCGGTCTGCGGAGTTATTCGCAAATGTACTGTGAAGATGACTAGATCCACCAGATCCAAGAGTCTTGGAGCTGGTGCATCTACCCCAGCTCCAAAAGGACACGTTAGAACGGAGAAACGGAATGGAGTGTGTGTCTGTGTCTGTGTCTCTGTGTGTATATCTCTGTGTGTATATCTCTGTGTGTATATCTCTGTGTATGTGTATACGTGCATGTATGCATGCCTGCCTTCGTGTGTGTGTGTGTGCATACGTGCATGAGTACGTACACACTGTGCGTGCATGCGCGCGTGCATACATACATGCATGTATGTGTGTGTGTGTACATGTATACGTGCGTGCGTACGTACGTGCTTGCGTCCTGCACGTAAATGTGTGTGTGTGTGTGTGTGTGTGTGTGTGTGTGTGTGTGTGTGTGTGTTATGTATGTACTGTGTGTGTGTGTGTGTGTTATGTATGTACTGTGTGTGTGTGTGTGTGTGTGTGTGTGTGTGTGTGTGTGTGTGTGTGTGTTATGTATGTACTGTGTGTGTGTGTGTGTGTGTGTGTGTGTGTGTGTGTGTGTGTGTGTGTGTGTGTTATGTATGTACTCCCACGGCTGTAGGCATACATGCATATTAATGGTGGTAAACAGGACAAGCGGACAAGCAGACACAATAATTCATAACGGTTGTTGATTGCCCTGTGGGGAAGCCAGGGGGGGGGGGGGGGGGGGGGGCCTTGCCTGTCAATATAAATAAATAGCCTCCCCACTTTCTGCTGAAGGAAAAAAAAAAAGGAGCCAGGCAGAAACAGAGAGAGAGATAGAAAAGAGGGAGTTTCCAGCTCAGAAATGGAACCAGGCAGAAACAGAGAGAGAGATAGAAAAGAGGGAGTTTCTAGCTCAGAAATGGAGCCAGGCAGAAACAGAGAGAGAGATAGAAAAGAGGGAGTTTCTAGCTCAGAAATGGAACCAGGCAGAAACAGAGAGAGAGATAGAAAAGAGGGAGTTTCTAGCTCAGAAATGGAGCCAGGCAGAAACAGAGAGAGAGATAGAAAAGAGGGAGTTTCTAGCTCAGAAATGGAACCAGGCAGAAACAGAGAGAGAGATAGAAAAGAGGGAGTTTCTAGCTCAGAAATGGAGCCAGGCAGAAACAGAGAGAGAGATAGAAAAGAGGGAGTTTCTAGCTCAGAAATGGAGCCAGGCAGAAACAGAGAGAGAGATAGAAAAGAGGGAGTTTCTAGCTCAGAAATGGAACCAGGCAGAAACAGAGAGAGAGATAGAAAATGAGGGAGTTTCTAGCTCAGAAATGGAGCCAGGCAGAAACAGAGAGAGAGATAAAGAGGGAGTTTCTAGCTCAGAAATGGAGCCAGGCAGAAACAGAGAGAAGGATAGGAAAGAGGGAGTTTCTAGTACAGAATTTTCAGAAAATGGTTCATCTTATCCATTTTCTCAAAATTCTGTGCTAGAAACTCTCCCTCTTTTCTATCCCTCTCTCTGTTTCTGCCTGGTTCCTTTTTTTTTTTTTTTTTTTTTTTTTTTACTTCCTGTCACTATTTTCTTGTATCATTTTCTGTCTTCTTGGTCCATTTTCCTGCTCCCCTCTCCCCCCTCCCCCCTTCCCCCCCCCCCCGAAAAGTCTTAAAAGATAGCAATTCTTTTCCCCCCAAATTTTTTTATAACTAAAAATTCCAAAAATTAAAAATACAAAATAAAATAAAATAAATTCTTTTCCACCCACGCGGAAGTCGGGGGAGGATGCTCTGGGCATGACTTGTCAGGCAGGCGCTTAATTTAATGACGGCATTTTCGCTCAGTTTAATGACAAGACAACAATAGTTGCTGTCTGAATGTTCAACGAGGAAGAAGAAGAAGAAGAAGAATAGTGTTGATTGTTGATGTTGATGGGATAAAGTGTTACGCAACAATTTTATCCAATCCAAATGTAAGTCACTTCACCATGTCGTGGATTCCATTCCATGCCATGCCGACGACCATAATTATGGGCAGAAGAAATGATACAACTTTTCATGTCTGAAAATGTATGTTTTGTGCCCAGTCCCCTTCCCACTGTCCCCTTGTAGATGGGGTTAAAAAGCTTGACATGATAAAATATTGTCATTGTCAAAACAAAACAAAAAAGTTGCTGTCTGAATGTTCGACGAGGAAGAAGAAGAATACTGTTGATGGCTCTGAGGCTTAGTTGCTGTTAAGTGGCGGCTATAGAAACGTGTATGAAATGATTGTGCAGGGTGACAGACAGCCATAGCTTTTTTAATTATTTTTTTATATCTTTTATATCGAGGATAATGGGATTTTTTTTTCCTTTTATATTGAGGATAATGGGATAAGCACTCATGTACTTTTAGTTTTCATCCAGTCCTCGTGTGTATGCAGTTGTGTAAATATTTGTCATCCGTTCCCATCCGCATACAATGGCCTACTGTTACGAAAAGTGGAACAGGATTTAACGTGTGCGCAAGATGTTCTGCGTGCGTTCGCACGCACACGGGGCTCTGTGTACTCTGGCAGAGTGTACAAGAGTGTCTGAATTTTTCCCCTGTGTGTCCATGAAGTCATAGGTTCAAATCTCAGCAGCGGGCATCTGTGGTGAGGACTTTACTATCTCCACAAGTCAACTTTATGTGCAGACCTGCCAATGCCTTACATTCTTTAGAGAATACACACGCATGTAGAAGGATAACCACAGACACTCCACAGTGCACTTATAAGAACCTAGCGTCGTCTTTATCCTCGTTGTCGCTGTCGTCATCATCAAGGTTATCTATCATAGGTGTCTCAGTGGTCTAGAGGTAACGCGCCTGCCCAGAAACCCAGAAGTTGTGGGTTCAATCCCTGTTTGAGCCCAAACTGTTACACTCCCCCCCCACCCCCCACCCCCCCACCCCATCCTCATCCACTAGGTTTTGAGTCGTGGTCTGGAAGCTAATCTTTTGGATGAGATGAAAAGTCCAGGTACCTGCACAACATGCATTCAGGACACATAATCATAAGAACCCACGACAACGAGAGAGCTGTGGTTGGCCAAATTCTGTAAATAAATAGATAAATAAAATGCCATACTAACAAGGAAATACATACACCTACAGAGAGGAAAAGAAAAAAAAGGTGGCGCTGCTCTTGTGGCGACGAGCTCTGCTCATGGACAGCAACATGAATTTCACGCAGAGAAATCTGCTGTGATGTGAAGATAATTGTGGTATTCCGTTCAATTCCTAGTAGCATCATTATCATCATCATCGTTGTCTTGTTGAAGTAGTATTCAAAATAGATACAGTCACTAACCTAAACTACAATACAACACAAAAGAACACAACGCAGAACACCAAATTCGTTAGCTGTTGCTACTTAAACATCAATATGTGTGATTTGGCCTGTATGTTTGTGTCTTTCTAAATAAACATGATTTCAATTTAGAGGGAGGATAGCCTGGTGGTTGGAGTGATGCGCATTGCGCTGGTGATCTGCTGACCAGGGTTCGAAACTGGTTCAAGAGCATTTTTCCTTAACATCAGTGCCCACTCGACTCCACTCCCATCAAAAGTCAAAAGTCTTTGGATGAGACTATAAACCGAGGTACCGTGTGGGAACACATGCAGAATATCTTGTTAAAGCCTGTTCCGCTTTTCCCGAAAGAGTAGGCCAGTGAGTACCGGTGGGAACGGAGGACAAAATTTAGACTAGGTGTAAAAAATGCATATTCCATTATCTTCAAAAAAACTTTTTTTTTAATCTTTGATAAGTCATTTTCAAAAATGATTGAAAAGTTGGTACCTGCACTTGTTTTTCCTGCACTACTTTTTCCTGCACTACTTTTTTCCTCAATAATTATCTTCAAAATAAAAGAATAAATAAATAAATTTTTTTTAACAATCAGCACTTTCTTAAATCAATCAAAGGCTGGCTATACCTGTATGTCCACTCACTCACTACACAGCAGAGTATGAGTCAGTGAGTGTTTGTGACATCCCTACAGCCAGCTAAGGCCTACTGGCCAATACTAACCTGTCATGTCTCTCTCTTTCTCTCTCTCTCTCTCCCACTGATGACAGTAGCCTATAGCATACTAGGCTAACACACCTGTCCCCCTTTGTTCTCCTCCTCCTTCCTCCTCCTTCTTCCCAGCAAGAGTAGGTGTTACTCAACTCTGCTCTTCTGTGGGGAATTGACTGGCTAAACTTAAGTTCCTATCATCATCTGGGAAATTATTTATCTTTTATTTAATTTTAGTGCACTTTGCTGGGTGCCAATTTTGGACAACTTTGGAGATATTATTACTGACAATTTTTTTTTATATAGAATGGAATGCAACAACAACCAAAAAAACTAGATCTAACTGTTACAATTTTTTCCTTGACAAAATCGTTCCAGTACTTGACTACCTACTAGCCTAGCCTAGAGCTGTGGCTCAGTTGTCCATTTCACGTAAGCACTTGACCAGGGTAACACAACTTCAGGCTATTAGGTTTTGTAGGACCACTGTTATGCTGTCCAGGTGTGAAAGTAACACCTTGTGTGTGTCCTGTGTGTCTGTGTGTTGTCACGGGGTTTTCTTTGTCACTAGCTGGATGAATTTAAGGCGGTCTACTGCCCGAACCTGGTACAAATGTCATTGGGAATTTGTTGGGTTTTTTTTTTTTTTTTTTTTTTAGTATACACTGCTGAGGGCATCGTTTTTGTATGAACACTATTTTCTACACATGAAAACACTATTCTTCTTCCTCGTCCTCTTCCTCCTCCTACTACTACTGCTACTGACACTGCTGCTGACACTGCTGCTGTTACTGCTGCTACTACTTCTACTGCTGCTGCTGCTGCTACTAATTCTACTACTACTACAACTACTGCTGCTGCTGCTGCTGCTGCTGCTGCTGCTGCTGCTGCTAACAACCTTTTAAAGAGAAAAATCCTCTGAAGTCGGAGTATGGCCGCCTATACAGGGACGTAGTTAACAACAGTCATACATTCAAACTTCTCATTCAGTGTGCAATTTCAATCTCATAGTGATTCCCAGGTGGGATAAGTGAGTCAAAGTGCATATTCTGGGTGACCCCCAGATAGTTAAGCTGGGGAACGCACAACAACAGCAACAACAACAACAACAACGACAACTCACAACAACAACAACAACATATCTTAATTGTTGGACTTGCCACCAAAAACCTAAACGGGAGAATTTTTCCCTAATGCAAGACCCTGAAAAGATAGTAATTATTGTTAAGTATCTAGATAGTAATTATTGTTAAGTATCTGGATAGTAATTATTGTTAAGTATCTAGATAGTAATTATCGTTAAGTATCTATTTTGGAGGTGGGCTTGATTGTTGTTGTTGGTTGTTGTTTGTTGTTGGGTTTTTGTTGTTGTTGTTTGTTTGTTTTTGTGTGTTTTTTTGGGGGGTTAGTAGTTGTACTCGCAATCTGATGGCCCGGGTTGAGCCACCACCTAGACACCCAATGGAGGGGATTTTCGCTGGGC
>CM060321.1:29177527-29182527 GCA_030674155.1 Stramonita haemastoma
ATAAAATGCATAACCTTGAATAACAATAACAAAACAACGTCAAGAAACATTCTCTGATTCAAATTGATGGTCAACTCCAATAAATCAGATATCGTGTTGTTGTGCGTTCCCCAGCTTAACACTCTGGGGGTCACCCAGAATGTACACTCTGACTCATCCCACCTGGGAATAATCACTTTGAGATTGAAATTGCACACTGAATGAGAAGTTTGTATGTATGACTATTTTCAAATACCTCACCGTATAGGCAGCCATACTCGACTTCAGAGAATCTTTCTCTTTTAAAGGAGAGTGGAGGTTGTCAGCAGCGCAGCAGCAGCAGCAGCAGCAGCAGCAGCAGCAGCAGCAGCAGCAGCAGCAGCAGCGCCACGGCAGTAGTAATAGTAGAAGTAATAGTGGTAGTAGTAGTACAGTAGTAGTAGTAGTAATAGCAGTAGCAGTAGCAGTAGCAGTAGTAGCAGTAGTAGTAGCAGTAGCAGTAGCAGTAGTAGTAGTAGCAGTAGTAGTAATAGCAGTAGCAGTAGTAGTAGTAGCAGTAGCGTAGTAGTAGCAGTAGCAGTAGCAGTAGTAGTAGTAGCAGTAGCAGTAGCAGTAGTAGTAGTAGTAGAAGTAGTAGTAGTAGCAGTAGTAGTAGTAGTAGTAGTAGTAGTAGTAGTAGTTAGTAGTAGTAGTAGTAGTAGTAGTAGTAGTAGTAGTAGTAGTAGTAGTAGTAGTAGTAGTAATATATGGATTTATATAGCGCTGAATCTTGTAGAGTACACAAATCAAAGCGCTTTCATTCAAATCACCACGTGCATGCAACCGTTTACATAAAAATTAACAAATTACATGTCTATACATACACACACACACACACACACACACACACACACACACACACACACACACACACAGCAAGGTGACGGGGATGGACACACACACACACACACACACACACACACACACACACACACACACACACACACACACAGCAAGGTGACGGGGATGGAGGAGACTGATAAGAGTAGTAGTAGTAGTTAGTAGTAGTAGTAGTAGTAGTAGTAGTAGTAGTAGTAGTAGTAGCAGCAGTCAGCAGCAGCAGCAGCAGCAGCAGCAGCAACAGTAACAGCAGCAAGTGCAGCAGCAGCAGCAAAAAAAAAGAAATTTCTAGAAGCAAGAAGCAAAAAAAAAAATACTGGGGGGTATAATTTAACAGGGTAACCAAAAGGTATTAGTCAGGCAATCATTGGATTGAGGGAGATTGGTGAATTTTGGTACACTATCACTGGCTGTTTAGTCACACGCTTGGCCGGCAGGTTCATTTTATCGAGCAGGGGTAGCAGGTCATCAGCTGGGGTGTTGACCCCCCTCCCCTCCCCTCCCCCGCCCCCCCCCCCCCCCCAAACACGGCGCTCACACACACACGCCTTTCCCTTCTCCCTCCTCAGCCCCTCACTCCTCCTCATTCATCCTCTTGCCCCATCTTTCTCCAAGCATACCTGGCAAGTGTATTATTACCATGATGTTTGAAATTCCTTCACTTCTCT
The DNA here is from genome assembly GCA_030674155.1 of Stramonita haemastoma. Lineage (NCBI taxonomy): Eukaryota > Metazoa > Mollusca > Gastropoda > Neogastropoda > Muricidae > Stramonita > Stramonita haemastoma. The sequence goes on from CM060321.1 coordinate 29,179,054, forward strand.
AACAATAATAACAAGCAACAGCAATTCTTTTTCAGCCGACAATCACCTGAGGCAATAATTCATTTTCACACACACCACACACACACACACACACACACACACACACACACACACACACACACACACACGCCATTGATGATGATAAGAGTGTGTTTTTGTTTTTTTTTCTTAAAGATCATTTCAGTGGCAAAAAGTAATAAATAAAAATAATTTGGGAGGAGAGGAGGGAGGGAGAGGGATACTGAGGATTATGTCAAAATCGTTAACTACAGAATCAATGAAAATAGTAGGTTATAGTAAATAAATCTCTCTCTCTTTTTTTAAGTAGTAGTAGGTTATAGTAAATAAATCTCTTTTTTAATCTCCCTGCAGTGACTTTCATTCCAGAAAACACAGATTTCAAACTGGTTCGGGTCAATTTGTGATGAGGAAATAATTCGAACGTCGCGAGGACTCTGTACACGGGTCAGATTGTCTTCCTAGTGTGTTAGGCGAGGCTGGGCTAGGCTACAATAGGCAATAAGTCAGTGTGTGTACAGCCTTGGCCTAAGCTACTAGTTTAGGCCTTATAGACACAAGAGTTTCCAAACTATAACAGGACTAGACCGTCCTGGTTTGTGACAACACGGTTTAGTTTGAGTCCTGGCACGAGCGTGACAGAGTGGATGATAATTATGCTAATAACGATCATAATCATAATCGCCAGGGCGGGGGGGGGGGGGGGGGGGGGGGGGGGGATAAGGCACAGAATGATCAGTCACGTCTTGGTTCTTACGTCAACAGAGTTGTTTATTTATGTATGTATTTATTCTTCTATATCGAGGATAATGGAATAAGCACTCCTCTGCTTTTTTTTCCCATCTAGTCCTCGTGTGTATGTAGTTTTGTCAATCTTGTCATCTGTTCCCACCGGCACACAATGGCCTACTCTTACGACTAGCGGAACAGGATTTAACGTGTGCGCAAGATGTTCTGCGTGCGTTCGCACACGGGGCTTCAGGTTTATAGTCTCATCCGAAAGACTTTTGGGGAGAGTGGAGTCAGCACTGATGTTAACTCCAGGGGAAAAAATCCCCTCAATCGGGAATCGAACCCGGGTCGTCAAATTGCGAGCGCAACGTTCTGACCACTAGGCTATCCCGACCCCCGTTGGTGGACGCAGGTAGGAAGTTGAGTGGACAAGAATGTTTTGACCTCCATCTTTGAAGGTGCCTGAAGTTGTGGGTTCAAACCTCGGGAGCAGCTGCTTCTTGTGAATTGATTAACAGTAGGAATGTTGTTTTGGATCTCATGGGTCAGTTTAATTCATGTCAGTGTTCTGTGGGTTACGGAGACACGAACATACCCAGCATGCAGCATGTGCACTTGTTTCTATAGTTTAAAAAAAACACCTAGACAGATGGATGGATCGGTGGTCTAGAGGTAACGCGCCTGCCTAGAATGAACATCTTGACGAACATCTTCGCACACGTTAACTCCTGTTCCGCTTTTTGTAAGAGTAGGCCATTATGTGCCGGTGGGAACAGATGACAGGATTTACACACAAAAAAACCTGCTTACACATGGGGACTGGGTGTAAAAAAAAAATAATAAAGCACATGAGTACTTATTCCATTAACCTCGACGTAAAAGAATAAATAAAATTGATAAATAAAAAATAGAAAGCGAAAAGACCGGGTGGGAGTGTTCGGTGGCTCGAATCCCTGTTTTGGCCCAAAACTTTCCCCCCATCCATCAGACTATGAGTGGTGGTCTGGGTGCTAGTCTTTCGGATGAGACGATCAAGTGAGGTCTCGTGTGTTACACATCATGATTCAGCGCACGTAAAAAAAATTTTTTTAAACCATGGCAACAAGAGGGTTGTCCCTGGCAAAATTCTATTTAAAAAAAGCCACTCTGATAAGGAGACAAATACATTTGCAGACAGGAAAAATAAAAATAATAAAAATAATGGGTGGCGCTGCACTTGTGGCGACACGCTCTCTTCCAAGGAAGAGCAGCCCAAATTTCACGCAGAGAAAGCTGCTGTGACATAAAGTGGTATTAAAAAAAAAAATTAAAATTAAAAAAAGACATTGGCCTACCAGGCTAGATCAGTTATTGACGTAAGTTAAGGGCAAAGGTCTACATCCAAATGTTGTTTATGTTCTAATTAAAATGGTATGTTGGGTGGGTGTGTCTTCTTCAGCCGTGACAAGCTGTTAGCACAGGAACCTGCACACTCTCTCTTAATTAAAGGAGAAAAAATATCATCAGGAAGCTAGAGTATGGCTGCCTAGTGCTGAAATATTGGGAGAGGGGAAAAAAAGCCATAATTATGTGCTGACTTCTCATCCTGTCTTGTTGTTTTTTTTAATATTCTCATACAGTTTCTTCAGTGGAGTGAATGAGTCAAGAGTGCGAATTCTGGGTCAGCCCCCCCCCCCCCCCCCCCCACCCCCACCCCCCCCACCACCACCACCCTCAGGGAATGCATAGCAACAACAACAAAAGCAACAAAAACATAAATAATAACAACAAACAACAACAACCACCATACTCTCCTTGCTCAACAGAACATCATATTAGTTTCTTCACTGTATTTTTTTTTTCATATATCAAAGGTAGAGAGCACTACAGAGAGTCAAATTATTACTTGCTAACTTAGATGCTGTATGCTTCTTCTCTAAAAGCCACACTCTAGCGTTAGTCTCTGGGCTCAAGTAGTGTCTATGCAGAGCTGCTACTACGAATTTTTTTTTTTTTTTTTTTTTTGCTGGTTTCCAAAGTTGTTTCAAAGTATATGAAAAAGTGCATTGAGTAATTTGTTGTTGGTTTTTAGTTAGGTTTTTTTTTTCTTTGTTGTTGGTGCTTTTTTTTTTTAGTGTGTGTGTGGGGGGGGGGGGGGGGGAGGGAGGTGTCTGTTGTAAGGGGGCGCGAGGGTTGAGGACATAGAACGATACCTGTACCTATGAGAAAGTTGGAAATGATGGTAATGAGGATTGTTTGTGTTCGGACAGTGTTGACCAAGCCTATGTGTATTGTGACGAGGAGGATTGCAAACAATAAAGGACTGAAGGGAGTACAGGTGTACTGATTTAAAAATAAAACGAACAACAACAAACAAATGAAACCCTACGAGTCGGGTTACTCTTCCACAAAAAGTACTTTTTCATTTGCGGGATGCCTTGGTCAGTGCTTTATGTGTGTTTCTTCTTCTTCTTGTTCTTCTGCTTGTTCTTCTGCTTGTTCTTCTTCTTGTTCTTCTTGTTCTTGTTCTTGTTCATCATCATCATCATCATCAACAACATCTTCTTCTTTTTTTTCTTCATCATCATCATCATCATCATCATCATCTTCTTCTTCTTCTTCTTCTTCTTCTTCTTCTTCTTCTTCTTCTTCTTCTTCTTCTTCTTCGTATTTATCATCATCATCATCATCATCATCATCATCATCATCATCATCATCATCATCATCATCATCATCATCACCTTC
>CM060321.1:29185027-29188969 GCA_030674155.1 Stramonita haemastoma
ACAACACACGCGTGAGCGCACGCACGCACGCACGCACGCACGACACGCACGCACACACACCACGTGCGCGCGCAAACCAACACACACACAACACACACACACTTGTCTAATATCATTAATGTGAAAAGACTTTAAATGAAAGAACACACACGCAGGCACGCATACAACACACACCACACACACACACACACAACAACACACACCACACAACAATCTGTAATCACACACACACACACACACACACACACACACACACACACACACACACACACACACACACACACAATCTGTGAATCAAAAGTGGAGGGAAAACAATGTTTTGAAGCTGGGTGTTCTCACTGTTTCATCTGTCAAAGCATACCAGTCTGGTTTCTATAACGATCACTAGTGCATGGCTTCCATTCCCGTTAAGTATGAAACGGCTTGAAGCTTAAACAACTTCGAAGATTTGGACAATTACAACCCTACGTTTTGCCCGATAACATCGACGGAGAAGAGCAAGAGTGTGTATCAGCCTGGTAAATCACCTTGATGAAGCCTCTAGTGGCATATGGCATGCAAATCAGTGCAGAGAAAACCCAGCTGATGACATATTGTGCCAAAGGCTTCCTGCAATAACATTATCACAGAAAACAAAAAAATGGAGACCCCTTATAACTTAAAATATCTGAGAGCTATAGTATCAGTTGAAGGATATCCAAAAGCTGAAATTTTCTCCAGGATAGCCTAGACTACAGCTGCAATGACCAAACTTTAAGTTTTATGGAACAATAAGACCATCCCTACCGGCTTCAAGATCAGACTGATGCGTTCTCTGATCATATCCATATTAATTGTGTACGCATATGAAGCGTGGACCATAACAGCAGACATTGAAAGAAGGATATAGGCAAGACAGGATACAGGTCCATTTGGGCCCAAAACTTTTCCCCCCATCCGTTAGACCATGGGTGCTAGTCTTTCGGATGAGACGATAAACCGAGGTCCTGTGTGTTACACTTCATTATTTGGGGCACGTAAAAGAACCCACAGCAACAGAGGGTTGTCCCTAGCAAAATTCTATAGAAAGAAGTCACTTGATAGGGAAACAAATACAGTTGCGACAGGAACGCGCTTTCCACGGGGGGAACAGCCCGAATTTCACGCAGAGAAATCTGCTGTGACAAAGTGGTATAAATAAAATAAATAAATAAATAAATAAATAAATAAATAAATAAATATAATATAATAAACTAAATGGAGATGAGATACTTTTGTAAACTTGTTGATATCTCATACAGAGATCGCATAACTAACAAGGAAGTGAAAACCACGACTGAAAACGCCATCCCACCATAATTATGAAGAGCTCCTGACGTCAGTGAAAACAAAACTCAAACTGAAGTGGTACAGGCTCCTCACACACATCTGGACTGGCCAACAGTCCTACAGGGAACAGTGCAAGGAGGGAGACAAAGAGGCAGACAGAGAAAAACGACTAGACGACAACATCAGAGAGTGGACTGACCTTGAGTGGAACGACATACTATGGGCACCTGAGATCCAAGAGGAGTGCAGGAAGCTGGTTGCAAAATCTTCAGTGGTGCCGTTGGGCTCTGCTAGATTACTACGAGATAGGATGAGATGCGGTAATGCTTGAAGTGGCCATTAAGTTTTAATTTAAGAGTTATTTGTAAATCTAGCAAATGTAGTGCAGTGAGGAATCGATAGTTTTGCTGTCTTTCAAATGGCCTGCTGTTTTCTTTGTTTTGCTTTTTTGTTGGGCCTTCAAAAACATGTAATCCCATTCATTGAAAAGATGCTATTAAAAAGCACTGTTAAACAGCAACGTCACTTTTGCGTTTTTCTTAATATTTTTTTTACGAAAACCAGGACTGCTGGGGTGAAGGGAAGGAGACACCAATACCCAAACGTCTCCTGGCAGTCTCCACGATAATTATGTCCTCTGAAGTCAGAGTATGGTGACCTATAATTATGGCACATCAAAACAGCCATACCTGCAAAGTTCTCACCTAGCCTGTACTTCCATCAGTCTCCCAGTGAATTTCCAGGGGGGGATAGCTCAGAGGTCAGAGTACTCGCCCTCCTCAAGCTAAGGTTAAGCAGCATCGAGCATGGTTACCAATTGAATGGGTGACCGTTTGCGCGTCTCATCTTCAGTACAGTTCTCCAGCTGTCAATGGGTAGTTGCCCTCCTTAGGGTCAGGGAAGGTAAAGCAGCAAGGGAGAGGAGTGGGCGACCGCCCTCAATATGCTGGCCCGCAGAGAAGCTGAGGTCTCTGATCGCCTCGCTCCCCTACGACCACACAGGTTATGGGACACCTTTACCTAGGTGCAATGATGAGACAATAGTGTATATATATATATATATATATATATATATATATATATATATATATATATATATATATATATATATATATATATATATATAATTCTCAGTGACCCTCAAGGACGTTAATCTGGCAAACACAGAAATAAACTTCCCTAGGCAATGTTCCGAAGTTTTTATCTGCTTCTTTGTTGTTTGTTCTGGGTTTGTATGTGTGTTTGCTCCTAGGACGTAGTAATTCTAAATCATTAGGAATTGAGCTTTATAGTCATAGGAAGCCTTTAAAATAAGAGACGTTTTGTCGTAAGATCGTAAGATTTTTTTTTCTCTCCCTGTGGATTTGTTTGCATTTGTTTGTCACTGCTGTACATCACTGTGTATTCCTATCATCATCATTCAGTGAATTGATCAGCAACCCCCTTCATGTATGAGCCAATGGCCTTTTATGAATAAATCCTATGGGAGTTCAGAGTTCTCTCTCTCTCCTCTCTCTCCTCTCTCTCTCCTCTCTCTCTCTCTCTCTCTCTCTCTCTCTCTCTCTCTCTCTCCTCTCTCTCTCTCTCTCTTGGGACAGGATAGCCTAGTGGTCAGAACATTGTGCTCGCAATTTCAGGACCCAGGTTCGATTCCCGGTCGAGGGGATTTTGCCTCTGGAGTTAACATCAATGCTGACTCCACTCCCCCCAAAAAAGTCTTTCGGATGAGACAATAAACCGCCGTGAGCGAACGCACGCAAGAACATCTTGCGCACACGTTAAATCCTGTTCCGCTTTTCATAACAGTAGGCCATCGTGTGCCGGTGGGAACAGATGACATTTACAAAACTGCACACACACGGGGACTGGATGTGAAAAAAAGCATACGAATGCTTATTCTATTATCTTCGATATAAAAGAATAAATCTCTGTGAAGGAAAATTCGATTAATTAAAGTAGGTCATTTGTCCAATGTGTTCAGAAGAACTCGTATTCCCATTTGTCATGTTTAGGCAGTGATCACATAGATCTATTTGGCTCAGGCCAAAAGCTGTGTCAGTTATTGATGTCAGCTCACTGCCAAGGCCTACACTAAAATGTTGTGATGTTGTAAAAAGTTGTGTTGAGATTGCCTTCAGCCATGACAAGCTCTTAACAGAACAACCTGACTCTCCTTTAAAGGAAAAAAATCCTCTGAAGTCGGAGTATGGCTGCCTATATGCGAGGTACTTGAAAGTCGTACACGCAAACTTCCATTAGTATGTGCAATTTCAATCTCACAGTGATTCCCAGGTGGATGATGAGTCAGAGAACACATTCCGGGTGACCCCCCAGAGTGTTAAGCTGGGGAACAACAACAACAACAACAAACACAGATCTATGTCTTCAAGTAATGTCTCCTTGTTGCTTTGCTTTGCTTTGTTGGACCCGAGTTTACAGGCTTGGAGGCCTGAAGAATAAAACTTGCTCATTGTTCACTGTTCATCTCTCTGTTTTGTGCTTGAAGCTGGTGACTGTAACATGAGAACTTAAAAGAATAAATACACACCAGAAAAGACGATAAGGGGGGTGGGGGGGGGGGGGGGGGGGGGGGGGGGGGGGGGGGGGGGGGGGGGGGGGGGGGGGGGGGGGGGG
>CM060321.1:29189069-29219069 GCA_030674155.1 Stramonita haemastoma
TGACCATATGAGCCTGTGCCAAAAGGTGCTCGTGGCAACCCTACCTATATTTATAATGGTGCTGCATTATTCTCATTAAAAAAATTTTGCCAGTTAAATGCTTACCTTCAAGGACATATATGTAAGAGATAGTTAAGACAGATATAGCTGCTAATTCATCGGCTGTGCCCAGGGAAAAAAAAAAAAAGGCGTATCGGCGGCAAAACAGAGGCGGAAATGTGTGACATCACAGGCAACCCGGTATGACGTCGTTTTGTTCTATGTTTGACTTTCGGTTAGAAAAGTTTATTCGATTAGTTTGATAGAAGAGAGTCTAATACACATTAAGAAAACAAAAAATAGATGAAACACTATAAACACTATAAAAAACAAATGATCTGAAATTTCGAAGTAGAACGGTCTGCGGTTTTACCTCTAAGAACGAAAAATTCGTCTGCTGTAACTTGCACAGGAAGTGCTGATTAGAGATTAATGATGGAATGTTAAAAGTATATCTGTTTAACTGCTGCGGACGTTTTACTTGTAGGGAAAAAGGAAGGATAATATTTTCAAATAAACATGGATATGATTTTTTTGTCGGTTCGTTTCGATCGATCATTTCTTTGATTTATATCTTTACATTGTTTCTGTTATACAGAAATGTCTTAATAGCGGAAAAGAAAACTATATGTGACATTTGTTGATATTAAAAAAGCGTTTGACTCTGTACATCACCAAAAATTACTTGAAGCTCTTATTAATGAAGGGGTCAGAGGGAAGTTCTTTTGCTCCCTCAAAGCTATGTATAGCTCACTTCTATCCTGTGTCAGAATTAATAACGAATATACCGACTTTTTCCATTGTCCTAGAGGAGTTCGCCAAAGCTGTGTTCTTAGTCCTACCCTTTTTTCACTGTTTATAAATAATTTAGCTCAACATATTCATGAAGTTGGTGTTCATGGTATTCAGCTTCTCCCAAATGTGACAGAATTGTTTATTCTCTTATTTGCCAATGACGTTGTTTTGTTATCAACCACTCCAAGAGGACTGCAGACTCAATTAAACCATTTAAAGACTTGTTTTGATAAACTAAAGCTTAGAGTTAACAAAGAGAAGACTAAGGTTATGGTTTTTAGAAAAGGTGGACACCTATCAAAAAATGAAAAATGGTTTTATGATGGTGATCTTGTGGAAGTTGTAAATAGTTACACGTACCTCGGATTCACATTTACTACAAGACTAAGCTGTAAACTTGGAACTGCTGCTTTTGTCACTAAAGGAAACAGAGCATCCATATCTTAAGTAGAGCCTATTCAAAATGCAAAGAAATGACACAGAAAAACTTTTTTCAAGATATTTGACGCAAAAGTGCAGTCCATATTGATGTATTCCTCGGAAGTCTGGGAGTTAATAGACTAGATAACCTTGAAAAAGTACACCTCTTAGCTTGCAAGCGATATCTGGGGGTACCTTTAAAAACACCGAATAAACTAGTGTATGGTGTGCTAGGAAGATATCCTCTTTTTATTAACACAACAGTCAGATCTGTTAAGTACTGGCTTCGTATACTGCAGATGGAAGCAGACAGACTACTAAAACAATGTTATCAGATGTTTTGTCTTTAGATGATCGGGTGAAAAAATGCTGGGTGACAGATATTAAAGACATTCTATGTAAAACAGGTTTTCAGTTTGTATGGACAAGTCAAGGTACCAGTAACGTACGTAGTTTTATTAATGCTTTCAAACAAAGATTAGTTGATATATATTCATGCAGGAATGGTCATCAACCATATGTGACGGAGTAGATATGAAAATGTACAGAACTTTTAAAGATTCCTTTGGCAAAGAAAGATATCTTGCATGCATTGACATAGTATGTTTTAGGGTCGCTTTCTCACATATAAGGCTAGGCTGTTACCAATAAACTCAGAAACTGCAACATGTATAGGTACAGTGAAAATCCAATAGATAAGCAATGTGCATGTGGTTATCAAGAAGAAAATGAACAACATTTCTTACTTGCTTGTTCATTATATAATGATATGAGAGAAAAGTTCCTTAAAGATTTTCTTCATTTACCTCTGTCAAGACTGCTAGCTGGAAAGAGTGAAGATCTCTGTCGCCATGTTGGTAAATATGTATTTCATGCCATTAAAAGAAGACAAGCAATTTGTGAAAGCTAGTTCATCTTCAGTTTCGACACTCCCACCCCCACCCCCAGCCTTTTCGGAAATTAACATGAGGTTTGCCCAGCGATTTTTTTTTTTATTCATGGTATTATTTGTTGTTGTTTTTGTTGCTGTTGTTTAACAGAAATAGTTTGTGAATTTGGAGTATCTAAATGCTTTTTTTGTACAACCATAAATGTGTGGTACCTTTGTATTTTGATTGGGAATATGTTACATTTCAGTGTTATATATATTAATGGACGACCCAACCCCTACCCTCCACAATGTGTATGTATGCCTTGGCCAAAACACATTAAACATTTGAATCATCATTTGAATCTCTCTCTCTCTCTCTCTCTCTTCTCTCTCTCTCTCTCTCTCTCTCTCTCTCTCCTCTCTCTCTTCTCTTCTGTCTCTCTCTTCTCTTCTCTGTCTCTCGTCTTCTTCTGTCTGTCTGCTTCTGTCTGCTCTCTCTGTCTCTCTCTCTGTCTTCTGTGTGTCTGTCTGTCTCTCTATCTCTGTCTGTCTGTCTGTCTCTCTGTCTTTCTCTGTCTGTCTCTCGTCTACAGATCTGTCTGTCTGTCTCTCTATCTCTGTCTTTTCTGTCTCTCTGTCTGTCTGTCTGTCTTGTCTGTCTGTCTGTCTGTCTGTCTTCTCTGTTACAGATCTGTCTGTCTGTCTGTCTGTCTGTCTGTCTCTGTCTGTCTGTCTGTCTTCTGCTCTCTCTCTCTCTCTCTCCTCTCTCTCTCTCTCTCTCTCTCTCTCTCTCTCTCTCTCTCTCTCCTCTCTCTCTCTCTCTCTCTCTCTCACGTGTTTCAAGTTTTCCACTGAGCGAGTGGCCCCAAACCTTGACCCTAATCACGTGGTTCGGTCAGCAATTTATTGTGAAAGAGACCTTGGGAAGTCTGGCAGGTAATAATACTTTTTTTTAAATAGGGTGTACACACTGTACAGTATTAGTATACCTGTAATAATGTATACATGTATATACATGTGCATAAATTTATATGTTTGTTGTATACATACATGCATACATGTATACATTTAAATACAATGTACACAGGCTCTCTTTTTGTTCCTCATCCACACCAGATGATCGGGCCTTAATACAACACAATCATGTGCGCGCCAGGGTGTGCACTGAAACAAGGCGTGCGTGTGTGTGTGTGTTTGTGTGCGTGCACACACACACTACACTACACTACACTACACTACACTACACTACACTACACTACACTACACTACACTACACTACACTACACTACACTACACTACACTACACACGCATGCACGCACATGCACGATCTCGGTCGGTCTGTCCGTCTCTGTGTGTCAGTCTCTGTCCTCCCGTGTCCGTCTGTCCCTTACACACCTACATTACACACGCGCGTGCACGCACGCAAGCAAGCACACACACCATGCATATACACGTGCGCTCGCACACGCAGAGTCGCGCGCGCGCACACACACACACACATACACACACACAATATAATCATATTCACGCAGACGTGAGCGACACAGAAAAAGAGAGAGAAGAGAGAGAGAGAGAGAGAAGAGAGAGAGAGAGAGAGAGAGAGAGAGAGAGAGAAGAGAGAGAGAGAGACACACACACACACACACAGACACACACAGACAGACACACAGTGACACACACACACACAGACAGACACACAGTGACACACACACACACACACACACACACACACACACACACACACACACACACACACATAATCATATTCACGCAGACGTGTAAGCGAGCACAAGAGGGAGAGACAGACAGACAGACAGACAGACAGACAGACAGACAGACAGACAGACAGACAGACAAGTACACACACACACACACACACAACACACACACACACACACACACCAACACACAACAACCGCCCCCAAACAACCCCCCCCCCAGCACCCCCCCCCCCACACACACACACACACACAACACAAACAAAAAACATACACACATACATAAACAAAAAAGAAACACAAACCACACACACACACACAAATGCTACGGCGCAAAAGTACTCGTGAAGAGAGAGAGAGAGAGAGAGAGAGAGAGAGAGAGAGAGAGAGGAGAGAGAGAGAGAGGAGAGAGAGAGAGAGAGAGCTTAGAGCCAGTGTAGAAGAGAGAGAAACCTTGAACCGGTCATGCTTTTCTGTCATGGTTTAGTGGGTTGATTGGGAAGTGGCCAGCCAATATTATGTATGGCATGCCGACACACCACACTCCCTCCCTGCGAGTGCAAGTCACGGAGTGTACACAGTGCAGTCAAGCAATGTCAGATCGCTAGCCGCTAGGCCTACCTACCACTGGCGCTAGACTAGGCCTAGCCTAGCTCGTGAGCGCTGCTAGCCTTTCCCCGTCATAGGCCTACTTACTACAGCCGGTAGTATTTTACTTAGGCTACACACCACCTTTAGAAAGAACATCGTCTCGTGCGCACACGTTAAATTATCCTCTTGCGCTTTTCTCGTTAAGAGTAGGAAGGAGGCTATGGCATTGTGTGCCGGTGGGAACAGATGACAAGATTTACAAAACATCATTATCTGATCCAACAGACTTAAAAAAAAAAAAAGGTGGAGAGAGAGAGACTGATAGAGCAGGAGAGAGGGATGACCTTGACCTTAACTACGGAACTAGGGAAACTCGATAGATGATTGATAAAAAACGAAAAGAACTATGATAAAACAGCATGATACTAGGAAGTAATCCTTAGTCTGAAAAAGACAATATTGGAGAGAATAAAAATAAAAAGTTAGATTAAAATCGCAAAAGTCACCATAAACTGATAAAGAAGCCACTGGCAAACTTGTCTGCACCACACTATGAGTCACTTCATTCACTACACTCTCTTTTTCGTTTGTAGTGCAGCGAAGATTGTGTGACATTTATCAGTCTGTACAAAAGCAATCTCAGTGGACCCGTATGGGGATCCTTCTTCATCACTTTAACTAAGCCAAGACTGGTGCATAATTAAGCAAGGTCAAGGTCTCGTCGAAGGACTGAGTTTATTTATGTAGATCATATACTACTAGTATAGCGCTTTTTCAAGATCGCCGTTCGTTGGCTTTATCCGATTTTTAATTCGTTTTCTTTCATTTCTTTATCTTTACACACGCACGCACGCACACCACACGCACACACACAACACACAGCTTTTTATAATCATAACATCATGATAAGGAGTTTGGCAAACATAAAAAAAATCACAAAGAAACATCAGTAGTTAAGTTAGAGAGTTAGAGAAGACAAAGAGCCAATCGATCAGTCATTATGCTAGTTTTACTATTAGTTCCTCATACCGAGGAAGCCATATCAGGATTGGACAAAAAGGTAGTTTTATTCGATTGATTGATTGATTGATTGGTTGATTGATTGATTGATTGTCAGTAATATTGATTTTTATTTGAGGATAATGGAATAAGCACTCTCATGTGCTTTTTATTTTACATCCAGTCCCGTGTGTTGCAGTTTTGTCAATTTTGTCATCCGTTCCCATCGGCACACAATAGCCTACACTTCCGAAAAGCGGATCGGGTTTTAACATGTGCGCAAGATGTTCTGTGTGGGTTCCACACGGGGCCTCGGTTTATAGTCTTAAACGAAAGACTCTTGGGGGAATGGGTCGGCACTGATGTTAACTCCGGAGGAAAAATCCTCTTGAACGAGCTATTGTTGTTGTACGTTCCCCAGTTGAACATTCCGGAGTGGGGTCACCCAGAATGCAAAATGTGCCACACACCACACCTGGGATTTAACAGTCAGACGATAAGAACACGCTGGGGAGAAGTTTGCCTGCATGATTTTTTAAAGTACTTACTTCGCCATAGACAGAGGCACCCTTACTCCAACTTCAGAGGATTTTTTTTCTTCTCTCTTTAAAATTAAAGGAGGCTGCAGATTGTTATAATAGGAAGAGCTTGTGGTGGCTGAAGACGATCTGACCACAACGTTTTACTTCTTTCTTTTTTTTTTTTTTTCTTTTTTTTTAAATACATTTTACGTTTTGCACCCCTTTTAACTTAGTCACGGCAGATTTCTTCTGCGTGAAATTCGGGCTGCTCTTCCCGGGGAGAGTGCGTAGTCACTAGAGCAACGCCCCCCCCCCCCCCCCCCCCCCCCCCCCCCCCTCCCCTTTTTTTTCTTTTCCTGTGCAACTGTATTTGTTTCCCTACCAGCGTGGCTTTTTTTCTACAGAGTTGTTCTTGTTGGGTTGTTGTTGTTTTTTACCAGGGACCACTCTCTATTGCCGTGGGTTCTTTTACATGCCCTAAATAATCATGTGTAACACACGGGGACCTTGGTTTATCGTCTTATCCGAAAGACTAGCACCCAGACCAACAACACTCATGGTCTAATGGATGGGGGGAAAAGTTTCGGGCCCAAACGGGGTTCGAACCACCGCACACTTCCGACCCGGACTTTTCCCTTTCTAGGCAGGCGTGTTACCTCTAGACCACCGATCTAGCGTATACTATATAGCATGATATATAATTTATATTTTAGTGTCGCGCTGACTCTTCGCCTTTATCTTGTCTGTCTCAGGTCTACCGTCTAGTACTAGTAGACCATTGAGGCACCACTGAAGATTTTGCAACCAGCTTCCTCCACTCCTCGAGGTTTTCAGCTTTTCCTAGTATATGTCGTTCCACTCAAGCCAAGGCCAGCCAGTCCACTCTCTGATGTTGTCTTCCTATCGCCTTTTTTTTCTGTCTGTCTGCCTCTTCTTCCCCTTCCTTGTACTGTTCCCAATGCCAATCCAATGATGTTGCTTAGAGCCCCGCCGACCGCACAGGCCATATCGGGGCTGTCACCTCGTCACATGTACTGTTCCCTGTAGGACTTATCACTTAACTTGCATGATAGCAACTGACAAAGCTTCTAGTCTGGGCCAGAAGAAAGGTTGAAGTCGAATTGTTTGTGGAATCTCTAGAGTTACAAAAAAAAAAAAAAAAACGAACCCAAAACAAATCAAAACTAGACTTTTTTTCCATTTGTCACTTCTTGTTCAAACTGAATCTTTGAACCTCTGTTTTGTGGATTTTTTTCAGGCAAGTCAGTGTGTCTTAAATGAGTTGAAACGGGTGAAATCACGGAGATTTATAAAACTTAATATTTAATGAAGGGCAGAGCCCCCCCCGGCCCTCTCTCCGTGTTGCAGACTGCATGCTGGATATGTTTGTGTGTCATCTGAACCATCAGGTTTAGTGGCCCACTCTTCTAATTAAGTTAAAGTCTGTCCCAAGCCTAAAGGCTCATCATGTCGGTGCTTATCCCGGTTTCTGTGGCGTTAAGCGACTGAGAGTCAGGACGCCGGTCTATCGCAGGGCTAACCCCCAACACAAGGTTGGTACCCCTTTTACACCAAGGTGGGGTGAGAAAATAGCCGTAAAGTGCCTTTTCCAAGGGCACAACGCCATAGCCGACAGCTGGGATCGAACCCGCAACCTTTAGATTACGAGTCCAACGCCCTAACCACTAGACTACAGCGGGGCTACTCTTCTAATTAGAACTTTCAACTATTTATTTATTAATTTAATTTTATTTATAATCTATTTATTATTCTTTTATATCGAGGACAATGGGATAAGCACTCTTGTGTTGTTGTTTTTTTTACATGCAGTTCCAGTTTTGTAAATGTCATCTGCTCCCACCGGCACACCATGGCCTACTCTTACGAAAAGCGGAACAGGAGTTAACGTTTGCGTAAGATGTTCTGCGTGCGTTCGCACATGGGGCCTCGTTTATAGTCGCATCCGAAGGACTTTTGGGGAGAGTGGAGTCAGCACTGATGTTAACTCCAGGAAAAAAATCTCTCGACCGGAATCGAACCCGGGTCGTCAAATTGCCAGCGCAATGTTCTGACCACTAGGCTATCGTTCCCCCGGAACTATGGAAGAGGTATTAGGTTTTTAACGTGCGTGTCACAAGATGTTGTGCATGTGTTTGCAACATATAATAATAGTCCTGAACTTCCGTTTTATACTAGTAGCCTCATCCGAAGAACTAGCAGGTCGTATCTAATTCTAAGATGAAATCAGTGTAACACTACTAATATTGCTAAAAGGGGAAAAAATCTTGACAGAATGGGTCAGGGTCTTCAGGTTTTTTTTGTGGGTTTTTTTTTTTTTGGGGGGGGGATTCTTTTTTTTTTTTTTTTTTTTTGGCTGTTGTTTGTTTTGTTTTCTCTGACATGAATTAACATGGCAATTTGTTTATTTAATCATTGTTGTTTGTGTGCTTTTGTTGAGCTGTTTTTGGGGTGCTACTTCCATACGGTTCTTTGATTTTTTTTTTAATCCTTACTTTGATCACATAGCCTAGTGGTTAGAACATTGAGCTCGCAATCTGACGATCCAGGTTCGAATCCTGTTCAATGGGATTTTCTCCCTGAAGTTAACATCAGTGCCGACTCCATTCTCTCCAGAAGTCTTTCGGATGAGATTATAAACCGAGGTCCCGCGTGCGAACGCACGCAGAACATTTTGTGCAAAACGTTTAATCCTGTTCCGCGTTTCGAAAGAGTAGGCTATTGTGTGCCAGTGGGAACAGATAACATTTACAAAACTGTTTATATACATACAGGGATTGAATGTTAAAAAAAAAAATTATAATGATAAAAAAGCACATGAGTGCTATGCTTATTCCATTATCCTCGATATAGAATAAAATAAGAAATAAATAAAAAGAATAATAATAAATCATAGCTGGGGTAGGTTTCTTGACTTGAACAACGACGGAACGGTGGGTTTGACTCTGGTTCCCCCCCCAAAAAAAAAAAAAAAAAAATTGTAAAGTATTAACCACAGTTGCTCAGTTTTACTTGAACTTGGAAGTTGAACAAGTTTAAAATCAATTGCTGAGGATACAGCCTTGATTAATTTTATCATAATTATGGCCTCTCAGTCTGTGGTCGGCGGGGGCTTATTTAAATAACACTTGGATTGGTGAAGATTTTGAATCTCCTCTATCTTGTAGATTCCACAGCGGGAAATAGGAACACGCCGCCTCAAAATCAGTCGATTAGGAGTTGGACGCTAGCAACGCTAGTCAAGTGCTAGGCAAAGATCTATGACTCGTAAATCATTATATATATATATTCAGATATCAAAAACGCAAGATAAATGCAAACTGTACGTTCGGCCCTAGTCAGTCTCTCTGTCTCTGTCTTCTTGTTCTGTCTCTCTGTCTCTGCTCTGTCTGCCCTTGTCTTGTCGTCTGTCTCTGTCCTTCTTCTTCTGTCTGTCTCTCTCTCTCTCTCTCTCGCTCCTTCTCTCTCTCTCTCCTCTCTTCTCTCTCTCTCCTCTCTCTCTCTCTCTCTCTCTCTCTCTCTCGTGTCTCGTCGTCGGTTTGTGTCTTGTGTGTGTGTGGTGTGTGTGTCTGTCGTCTGTCTGTCTGTCTGTCTGTCTGTCTGTCTGTCTGTCTGTCTCTCTTTCTCTCTCTCCCTCTCCTTCTCTTTTCCCCTCTTTCTCTTTCTCTTTCTGAGTTTCTCACTCCCCCTCTCTCTTTCTCCCTCTTTTTGAGTTTTCTCTTTCTCATCTCTCTTTCTCTCCTTCCCTCTTCCTGTGTGTCTCTCTCTCCCCCTTCCTCCCTCCCCCTCCCTCCCTTTCTCCCTCCTCTGACTCTCTGTCTGTCGGTCTGCATATTATATGTCTGCATGTCTATCTGCTGCTTGCTGTCTGTCTGTCTCTGTCTGTCTGTCTGTCTTCTGTCTGCCTGTCTGTCTGTCTGTCTGTCTGTCTCTCTCTCTCTCCTCTCTCTCCTCCTCTCTCTCTCTCTCTCTCTCTCTCTCTCTCTCTCTCTCTCTCTCTCTCTCTCTCTCCCCATCTCTTTTTCCCTCTTTCAGACAAGCAGTGACGTCAGTGATCGAACGCGACCAGACAGGGAAGCGAGTCGACGAAAAAAAAAAAAAAAAAAAAAAAAAAAAGAGGAAGGGATTAGGGGAAGGGGAGGGGGGGGGGGGAGGAGGAGAGAGGAGAGGGGCGGTAGCTGGTAGGGGTGGATGATATTGGGTTGTCGGGTTTGTGTCAAAAACTGATTTTTGGGAAGAACTAGGCCTAGTGGCTAATGAAAAAGCGAGGAAAGAGTGAGCGAAAGGGTTTGGTATAAATCACTTATAAATACTAGTAATAGGCGAAGCATCACAACTTGCCGACAAGTTTCAAAAACTGAAAAAGAGTGTTTTCCTGAATTCTTCTTTTTCGTCGCGACTCGTTGTCGTCGTCGTGTCGGTCGTTGTCGTCGAAGACTCAGACAGCGACTCTTTGTTGTCTGTAGTGTCACGTAATTAATCGCGTGAAAAATGCGTTTCACTGCCGGTTTCAAAGTGGCGCTCAAGTCAGGCCCAACGCGTCTGATTTGGGCGCAGCGCGGGCGTTTAATCCTAATTCTTGTTATATATATATATATATATATATATATATCTATAATTATATTATCATATTATTATTATATATTATTATATAATTAAGTCTTCGAGCTAAGTCTATCAGCGTGCTTATCCGTTTCTGTGCGTTAGGATGGAGTCATAGTCTGATAACCAGTCTATGCAGATTTAACCCTCCAAGTTACCCTTATATACACCTGGTTGGGTGAGTACGTAAAGTCCTTTTCCAGGCACAATATACGTAGTTGTTCACTGCCCTTTGTTCGAGTCACCTAACCCTAGCCACGCGGCATAGATCTATCTATCTATCTATTATTATCTATCTATATTATCTATCTATCTATCTATTTATTATTATAATATTTATATTATATATATATATTATAGTACTTATTATAAACTTTTGGTAGTTTGTTCTAGTTGTTTGTTGTTGGTTGCTTTTTTGTTAATTCTGTGTTTTTTTTGGTCTTTTTTGTTGTTTGTTGGGGTTTTCTTTTTTTTGTGCAGCAAAAGCGTAGAAATCGAGCATAACTTAGTAGTCCAGGAAAATTTTGCCAAAAAAGGGCTCTGGCAAAAAGTAATTGCTTCAATTTTTTTTTCTCTCATTTTATGTTTTGGTGGGTGCACTTGACCATCCTAAATGGTTTTAATAAAAATTTAGAGGGGGGATAACCGATAAGTTGAAATTCGTGTTTGAAAAGAGTGGGTGCAGTGCAGCTGAGCTGAAACGGTATTCCCATTTGCGCTGCTTTGCAAGCTGTTCTTACTGTCCAGTTAGGAGTTTTTACACTTAATTGAAGCAGACTTGTATAAATTAC
Organism: Stramonita haemastoma; assembly: GCA_030674155.1. Classification (NCBI taxonomy): domain Eukaryota; kingdom Metazoa; phylum Mollusca; class Gastropoda; order Neogastropoda; family Muricidae; genus Stramonita; species Stramonita haemastoma. The sequence continues at coordinate 29,200,436 of CM060321.1, forward strand.
ATTTCTAAACTAAAACTCTTTACCCTCTGACGACCCAATACCGTTTTACTGGGGGGAAACTAATGTAATTGCACTTTCGGTTTGCAAATTTAAGAAAAGTTTACAGATAACATTACTGTAGGCAACTAGAAACCGGGAACTTAACAATAACAGTTGATGCACTTGCACAGCAAGCCCAATCTGTACAGGTGTGATGATAGTAGCAGTTGCACAGCAAGCCCAATCTGTACAGGTGTGATGATAGTGTTGAGCCTGGTGCACTGGGTGATGGCTTGCCTTAGAATTCAGTAATTGCTGATACTTTTTAATTCCCCTCAAATTTGTTGGTGACTTGCATCAAGACTTCAGAAACTGTAGCTGGCAGGACAGGATGTCTGCGTGGTTTTCAATGCTGTCTGCATCAGGATAGCCGTCTTGCAGAAACCAGTGACTTGATGTCATTGACGACATTGTGAATGATAGTTATTGCTGCTTTGGCAAGACACATCTGTTCATCTTTAGCACTGGGTTCTCTTTTCTCTTAGTAGAACTCAAAAATACAGTCTACAGTTGTTCTGGGTGATATGATATCAATTTTGTTATTGGAATGAGCAAACGCAATGTCATCACCATAGTGTTTTAAGAGTTTAACATTCATGTGTTGTGCACTGTAGGCATCATTCTCTGCGGCCTTAAGTAAGTCCTTCATGAACACTGTTACACACTACATCATGCACTGTGACTTGGTCATCATCAAGAGAGTCTAAATACTGAACTATCTCAGAATCTGCTTGAAGGATTCAAGTCGCACACTTTGTTCAGGTCTACCAAGGCGCAGATTCATGGCAACAGGCTGAGCATTCCTAAACATCTGGGGGATTTCAGTGGCGTTTGGAAAGAAAATTGGTATAACAGACAGCATGGTATACTGTGTCACTCAACTTACTGGCAATGCAGTCTTGCACAAATTCTAATTTCCCTTTTACATTATTTTTTGAGCCCATGACTCTCCTCTAGGATCCAGTGTTCTAATACTGATTGCTGAAACAGCATGGTCTCAACAGGTATAAGTTTTTCAGTGGCTTTTCAGTTGCACCATTTGAATCTCTTTTTGATTTCTTAACCAGTCCCCCCCCCCCCTTTTCCACAGAACAAACATTTTCCATTTTCTATGCTTGAGCCTTGACTGCAAATTTCTGCTTTTCCCAGGAAAGATATTTGTCCTTAGGTCTCCTTAATTCTAGCATCAATATTTGTTTTATTGGCGTACATGGCCCGCACGGTATTCCTAATGTACAGAGTTCCCCGCACATGCCACTTTGTTGTCTTATAACAGACAACTACAGTGGTTGATCCTATCGCGCCTTTTTGGGTCACTATACAAGGACAGGTGGTTTTTGTGATGCTGAGGTCTTGCAGTTGATACAAAATATGTGTTCCATGATTTCTTGCAACAGACCAACATTTTAGTATGTAAGTGTCACTTATAATGTTATATTCACACGCACGCACGCGCGCGCGCGCGCGCACACACACTACACACACAAACAACACACACAACGCACACACACACACACACACACACACACACACACACACACACACACACACACACACACACACACATGTATAGATCATAAGACCTGTGACTGTAGCTTGTTTTATAAACTGTTATGTCAAGCCTTGTTATTTTGTTTTCTTCATTATTTTTCTGTCTGAATCAAGCATATCGTGCTGTCTTCTTTCGGTTATATTCATGGACAATACCTTTTCTGTTTCCTTTTTATGCTATATTATTTGTATCTGAATTAAGACTTTTGTTTTTCTAACTTTTATTAATGTGTTTTTATATCCATTTAAAAAATATTTTGTGAGGGCAAAATGAAAACAGTTGTGAAAACTTCATGCTTTACCCTCAGTAAAGATTTTTTTGATTACACACACACACACACACACACACACACACACACACACACACACACACACACCACACACACACACCACACTCTCTCTCTCTCTCTCTCTCTCTCTCTCTCTCTCTCTCTCTCTCTCTCTCTCTCTCTCTCTCTCTCTCTCTCTCTCTCTTTTTTGCAGCCCATAAGAAATTATACTGAAGACCTTATGAAGGAAAATAATATCGATATATCAAACGTTCCAGTTTTACCAGTAGTTCCCTAGATTCCACCATGGGAACATAAATATGCAAATTTTGATATTGACTACTCAGAAACAAAAAAGGATACTAATCAAAATATACTCAAAAATGAGGTTCGAAATCATATAAATTGTCAGTATTTAAACCACTTGAATTGACTACTCAGAAACAAAAAAGGATACTAATCAAAATATACTCAAAAATGAGGTTCGAAATCATATAAATTGTCAGTATTTAAACCACTTGAAAGTATACACGGACGGATCTGTCTTAGAATCGGGCATGTGCGGGGCTGCATTTGTTATACCCGACTTAAAAGTAAAAAGATCTTTTTGTATTGGAAAAGGTTTCACAATATTCACTTCTGAATTGTTTGCAATTTTTATGGCGCTAAATTATCTTTCAAATATTTCACTTGCGATTTACAATGTCGTTTTTTGTGTTGATTCAAAATCAGTTTTACTGGCTTTAAAACATTGGGACTCTAAACTGAGAAATGATGTTATTTTTGAAACCAAGTTCTTTGTGCATTCTCTTGTTTCTAAAGGTATTGGGATAAAATTTTGCTGGGTACCATCACATTGGGGTCTTTACTGGAGCGAATTGGCAGATTCTCTGGCAAAACGCGGTACTTCAGAATGTACAAGCGACATAATGATTAATAGTATTTGAAATTATTTCAATTCTTGCAAACTCTATATATTCGAAGTTTTTTAGATTTCATTTAAATCGTTTGTGTTGCCCACGAAATATAGAAATTATAATTCATAAATTACGTCTAAATGGTTGGAAAACTAAATATTCAAAAAATGTTTTCTGCACTTGTTCTGCTATTATATCAGTCCATCATATATTGTTTGATTGCCCTGTGCAATCTTGCAACAGCATAGCTGTATAAAAGCAAAGGCCTTTTAGGGATAGATCTAAGGAAAAAATATGGAAATATATCCAAAGTGTTCTGTATGATTCCGAGTCGCATGTCCTAGTATCAGTTGCAGAAAGTATTTGCCAGTCACCAGTAGGTCAGTTACTATAAATGAAACTGTATAAACTTATCATCATCCATTATATTCTTTGTCCTTTCACCTTTTCCCCTCATCCCCTTATCAGTGCATTCTTAACGTGAATGTACCATTGTCTAAATCACCTTAGTTGTAGTGAACGGACATTAAACCAATGAGAAGAAGAAGAACACACACACACACACACACACACACCACACACACACACACCACACACACACACACACACCTGCTTATCAAAATAATTATTAAACCTATTTAACCAAGACTTTTTTCCCCGTTTTTCTTACATTTCATTACACCATTTCTATCGCACCCCCCCCCCCCCCCCCAAAAAAAGTAATAACCCCGCCAAAAAAAAAACCCACCCCACCCTCACCCCCCACCCTCCCAGAAGAAAAAGAAAAGAAAAAGCTTACTAAAAAGTAAAAGCGCGGGCACACACACACAACACCACACACACACACACACACACACACAACACACACACACACACACGCACAACACGCAGAGTATATTTTTTTTAGGGGGTGGGGGTGGGGGATGTTAAATGGTAAGAACATGTCTTGACAATAATATACCATTTTCTAGCGTCTTTGATGGGGGTATTGCTTGTCATTTTTTGGCCACATCTGTGGTGTGGCGCCCCAAGTGTTTGGCGATGTAGGTTGCGAGTGTCTTTCTCTGTAAACCTCGATGTTTATCACACAAGTTTATTATCACAACATTATCGTTTTAGATCTAATTGCTTTTGTACTTCCACTCGTCTTCGAGTGTTAGTAATTAAGTAATTATCGACTTAGTTTCGTTCCGTGACTAATAATCGTGTACCTGTGGACGAAACAGGTGTGAACCGAACGTACACATGATGAAGGCTAGTTGTTAACTGAAAATCTTCACCGGAAAGGCCTACCGGAAATGGAATGATCTACCATTTCGGAGCAGGTCAAGTCTGTTTCTGTGGGGTTCTGTACTGAGCCCCGCATAGGTGTCGTATAGTTGTCGCACGCTGTAGGTCTGATCCCTGAATCACCTGATTGGCTCATTCGAAACCCGGTGAATCTTGATGGTTTTTGTGGTGGTCAGCTGATTCATTTCTGAGGGAGACGTGGTCAGAGTCGGACTAGTGTCAGAGTCAGTGAAAAGTACTGTTGGTGTGTCGGCGTTACAGAAAGTGTGCTTGTGTCTTGAGTCACCTTGTGTTTACAAGCTTTTTCCCCAAGATCGGAGTTGTAAGATTGGAGTTATAAGTACGCTTTAAATCAGATTTTTCGCTTTACATCAGATTTTTCGGGCTACACGAGAAGAGAGAGAGAGAGAGAGAGCGAGATAGCGTAGCGAGCGAGCGAGCCAGAGAGAGAGAGAGAAAGAGAGAGAGGAGAGATCTCGATCTCGATCTCGCTACTATTACTGAATAGGCCTTCTTGAACACTTGTACTACCATTATTCCTTCTTGTCTCTCTCTTACACCCTCACGAATATTCCCGTTTTTTTCTGAAGGTGTGCCCACGTTTCTAGACGCCCGCGCCTGGCTGGGCCGTCTTCTGCTCGAGGACTTTGGGAGGCAGCAGCAGCAGCAGCAGCAACAATAACCTACCACCCATCGAGTGACCTGGGGGGGGTGGTAGTATGGGGGATTTCGTGGGGCATAACCAAGATGTTTCATGCGACCGCCTTCGTCGTCGCATGAACGTGTACCAGGACCGACAGAGGGATACCGAAGCTCGCTACCAGGCCGGCTACCTGGGACTGTACGAACAGCAGAGACAGGAGACGGGGTTGCTTCACCAGAAGTGGCTGGAGACCTCCACCAAGGGCAAAAGCGCCAAACAGTCCAAGGCCACAAAGACCACAACAGCGGCGGCGGTGGTGGTGGGAGTCAGAGGAATTTTGTCACGGTGAGTGGGTTTTTTAAAAAAATTTTTAGGAATTGTTTATTTGTGTGTGTTGTGTGTGTGTTCGGGGGGGGGGGGGGGGGGTGGGGGGGGGGGGGGAGTATGATTGTATTCTATCTGAAAACTTCGTGTCATTTGGTGGTGGTGGTGTGGTGTGTGTGGTTTTCTGCTTTTTTTTTGGGGGGGGGGGTGGGGGGGGGGGGGGGTGGGTGTATCTGTATTTTAATTCCAAAAAGTAGAAAAATAGAAAGACGATGCTGGGATTGGCGGGCTCCGATCGCATGGGAAGTATCTATCTACCGCCCCCGTCACAGTAGTAATATGCTCAGACAGAACCGAAATATTAATTTATAAATGGAAGAGTTATTTTTCTAACGGACTGTAGTACCCTCCCTCTTGGTTAAGGGGAAAAAAAACCCAATATGCTTGTAGAAATGTGCACACTGCTTCCCCCCCCCCCCCCTTTAAAAAAAAACCCAACTCAACCAACCAACCAAAAGTCAATAATAATAAATGTAAAAGATATTAAAAAAAAATTACTTGTCATTAAAGATTTAACAACGTCTATGGCCCGATACCGCGGACTTCCTAGGTTTCTGTCATTATTTTCCCCAGAGACGTGTAACTGTAAAGCGAAAAGCGAAGGAGAACCGATTCGAACCGATTCTTGTACAGCAGGTACTAAATTTGCAATGGCGACCTGTCAAATTGGCCAGTGACCGGTCATGTGTTTCGGTGATGCAATCAGAGTTGGGCCAAGCGCGTGTGCTGTGTGTGTGTACACGGGGTGTCGTGTCGTGTGTAAACCACTTCCGTACTAGAGGTTAGCGTTGACACAACACACTTTACGACACGCGCCGCCGTGCTAGAGGTTAGCGTTGTGACGACACACTACGACGACACGGGGCTTGGGATGCATGTGTCGAGGAAGAGGTACAACGCTTTGTCCAATCCAAAGCCTTTTTATGCCTTCTTGGCATGTAGGGGCAGCAAAAAGGTTCTCCACTCCTGCCTGTCTTGGCAGTTTCTGAATGGTTCCCAGGAGTGTTGGAGGGTCTTCAGCTCTGTTTCTATTGTCCGACGCCAGGTGTTCTTGGGTCGTCCTCGCCTGCGTTTTCCGTCTGGTGTCCAGTGGAGGGCTGTTCGGGCGATGTTCCCTTGTTCCCGTCGGCTGATGTGTCCTATCCATCTCCATCGTCTCTGTTGTACTAAGATAAAATCGTCGCGTGTAGAGGTGAAGTGAAGATACCTTTAGATGGCTTCCCAGTTAGTAAAGGTAAGTAAAAATTAATTTGATTTTGAAAAGTCCATCTTCCTTTCTCAGCTGATTTTTTTTTTTTTAAAGAAGTGATCTTGTGAATTATATGGCTATCTACTACCAGTCTTATCATGTATACTGCGTGGTTACTATGGGACATATATATAGTGGAACTTTTCCCTTCAAACAGTACCTGTCTACGGACTAGTATTTCAAGAACACATAGCAATGTTGTTTGAGTGGTGTTTCCGACAAAAGTAAGAATGTTATTATTATCGTCATATATTTTTTTATCATATTGTTATGAGTGGATGTTATATGGGTAGGTATCCTTGATATTTGCCCAGTGAGGATGACCAGGCCCTTAATGTTTCGGCGGTAATTGAAGTTATTGTGGCGCGACACTTCTCATAATTTAGCGGTGTGTATTGGTAATTGGTCTGTTGTTGATGCAGCCAGTAATTGTTGAAGGTCCCGCCCCATACCCCAGCACTACCCATACCCCAGCACTACCCATACCCCAGCACTACCCATACCCCACAATGTCATAGTTCTGAATTTGCAACGAGCAGGTGCCTCCCCCGCGGGCACAAAGTGCTGCACGGCGGAAGCCTGACCCTTACACGAGAAACTATTGAGTAGGTACGATTTATTTTGTATTTATTTTTATTTTATGCATTTTTATTTTTGAAGGTTCAAAATGTCGAGGATATTGGGAAAAGCACTCTTGTGTTTTTTTTTTTACATCCAGTCCCCGTGTGTATGCAGATTTTTTTTTGTAAATGTCATCTTTTCCCACCGGCACACAATGGCGTACTCTTACGAAAAGCGGAACAGGATTTAACGTGTGCGCAAAATGTTCTTGCGTGCGTTCGCACACGGGGCCTCGGTTTATGATAGTCTCATCCGAAGGACTTTTGGGGAGAGTGGAGTCAGCACTGATGTTAACTCCAGGAGACGCATCTCCTCGACCGGAATCGAACCCGGGTCGTCAAATTGCCAGCGTACGTTACAGGGATACTAGCCACACGGTGCCTTTACGTAGCGGCATGTATACAGTATACTGTCGAAGGTTTTGCAGCTCGGCTGAGTTTTGTTAGAATTTCCTTACGTTCATCATTATTGAAATGGACAGTGTTTTCTCGCCTAGTGTTCCGCTGGTCGCGTAAAACGGTTATTTACTTCTTACTCACCAGGTGGTGATATTAAGTAAATAATAACGGGTATGGTTTCAACGTTTGTGTGTGTGTGTGTGGGGGGGGGGGGGGGTTGACGTCATTTGATCGGACACGTTGCTGTCAGGCCTTTGAAGGTTCAAAATGTGTACACGTATAAAAAGTTATAACGTCCCGCGAAGAGTGCTCGCCCTTGCGCTGAACCTGCAGGTGGAGGTTCGAGTTGAATTTTTTTTTTGAACGTGGGCGGCTTTCCTAGTTTCGATTATTAATTAGCGCTTTGATGCGTTTGCGTTACAGGATTCAGCACTATATGAATTCCATACATCATCTCATTATCATTCTTTGTTTTGATAAATAATAAGATAATAATGATAATAATAGATGTGATGATGTGATGATGATAATAATATAATAAAATATGATGATATATGATGATGATATAAATGATGAATAATAAATAATATGATAATAATAATATGATGATGATTAACAATGATGAATAATAATATGGATGATGATGATGATATTCATTTAACACGGGGGGGGGGGGGTCTCCCATAATAGCACTCCGTTCACTCATATCAACGAATCGGTATAGTACATAAAACAAGTACACACGTAGTTTTGCTAGATTCGGCCATCACGCACCTCTGGACGTAGTTGGGTAGAAGAAGAAAATGATTATTTTAGATCACAGATCACGCGGTTGAGATTAATTACAAACTTTAGACCAGTAGGTAAGGCTTCAAAACTAACGACTGTCAATGCTCCACAGTCGCTTTTATTAGCAACTTGATAACTTAATTTTTTTTTTTGTTTAATCAAACTTCCTTTTGAAAGGATGGAGAGGTTTTTAAACTTGTGGTTAGGCTACCTGCACTTGTTTTCCTCCACTACTTTTTCCTCAACAAAACCTGTTAACTTTTGGTGAGGACGCTTCCTTGGAGAGTGTTGTATACCTGTATACAGGTAGACCTCCTTGTTAAGTGTCGTGATGATTAGTGGCTCCGTCCACCGTGCTATTGTTGTTACCCAGGCCACAGTGCTGCTGTCACACAGGTATTGAGTGGTCACTCATTTTCGTAAAGGAAGTGGAGGTCTTTTAGACGTTAATTACTACAAGCAGGTGTTAACGAGTTTTGGAAGTTGTCACATGATCGGTTTTCAAGAAAATGGGGAGCATTTTTGTCGTTGGTGGTAGGTAACAGTACACATGACAGTGAAGGTTTCTAAGCTTTCCTTGTGGTTTCTGTGGTTGTGGATCTTTGTTGTGGTATTTCGGGACAGTTGTCTAAAAGCTGTTGGGGATCAATCACTCCTCGTTGTTGACCTCACTGGTTAACAAACAGGTGTGGGTGTGTGTGGTGGGGGGGGGGGGGGGGGGATGGGTGTGTTGACATGTTGACGTTGTTGTGTCAAGTGAAGGTAAGAGAGTGTTTTGAAGGACTGAGAGTGTCATTGCTTTGTGTGTGTGTGTAATGTAATCGTAATTTGGGATGAGGTGCAGGCTACATTCACGCCACAGGGCTTGTTAGTTGTAGTAGTAGTAGTAGGCCTCCTCAGTCGGTGTCGACTATGGAATTCGCGCCAAAAGAAGGTCATTTGTTCAGCGACAACGCCGGGTGTGGCTGGTCAGTCCGATGCGGGAGTGGCAGTCTCTGTTGCATCTGATGCAGATGTGGCTTGTTGAGGTGGCTGGAGTACATGCCTTCCGCTTGGCTCTCTTTTCTTTGCTGCGGTGTGGATCTTTTCTTCACCACACTTCAGCTGTTTGTGGAGAACACTGCGCCATTTGCTGCGGTCAGCCGCTACCTCCTCCCAGTTCTCTGTGTTGATGTCCAGGGCTTTCATGTCACGCTTGCAGACGTCTTTGTAGCGCAGTTGGGGGGGCCAATGCTTCTCTTGCCGGAGGCAAGTTCACCATAGAGGAGATCTTTAGGAATGCGTCCATCCTCCATCCTTCGCACGTGAACGAACCATCTGAGTCTGCGTTGTCTGAGGAGTGTGTACATGGTGGGAAGACCTGCAACCTCGAGGACCTGAGCGTTGGTAACTTGTCACTCCAGTGGATGCCGAGGATGCCACGGAGAGAGCGCAGGTGGAAGCTGTTTAGTTTGCGCTCCTGTTTGGAGTATGTTGTCCATGTTTCACTGCCATAAAGGAGAGTGCTGACGATGCAGGCGTTGTACTCTGCCATCTTGGTGGAAATTGTCAGCTTTGGGTTGTTGTAAACACGGAAAAACTATTTTCTTTTCTTCCATTTCTTTTTTTCCATTTTCTTTTTTCCATTTTTCTTTTTTCTTCCATTTCTTTCTTCTTTTCATTTCTTTTCTTTCCATTTCTTTCTTCTTCTTTTCTTCCATTTCTTTTCTTCCATTTCTTTTTCTTCCTTTTCTTTTTTCCATTTCTTTTCTTCCATTTCTTCCTCTTTTCTTCCTTTTCTTTCCATTTCTTTCTTCCATTTCTTTTTCCTTCATTTTTTTCTTTTTCTTTCTCCATTTTTCCTTTTCTTTTTCTTTTCTTTCCATTTTTTTTTCTTCCATTTTCTTTTTTTTTCATTTTTCATTTCTTTTCTTCTTCCATTTTCTTTTCTTCCCACGATCCTCCTCTCTTGTGAGGAAACAGCCAGCAATGTCGTCACTTCCTAGGGTGTCTGCATAGATCGATCCGCCGTGCGCACGCTTTACTTCCCCTCTCCTCCGAAAATACATCGTGTAATTGGTGTTGTTGGTTTTTTTCGTTCCTTGGCTAGACGTGAGTACTAGACCTCTAAAAATGTAAAATTCACCATCGATGACATTTTGCGTATGTGACCGATTTTTGCCTACCATGAAGGTAGCCGCATTCCGACTTCGGGATACTTACATGTATGATTTTGTATGTTCTGTTTCTGTAATTCACATAATGCTGACATGAACTCCGGAATGTTAAACGTGCATATTTGATCTATCTTCTGCATGTGTAAATGTACACGAAGCCAGGGAATGAAGGCACTGTCAGGTCTGCACTTGGAAGTTGACATGGGAGATCGTAAAAAAATCCCCACCCTTAACCAAGTCACCTGGCGCCGTTGCCGAGATTCAAACTAGCACGACTTCATTGACCCACGGATTAAGTCAAACTGTCTTACATCGGCTATAGTTGCGTCCGTCATAATTTGCCAATACAAGTTTGCTGTATTTAGTGGCCGTACCGAAAGAAACCAACATAAAAGGCGCCGCTGTGTTTTCGTGGCTTTAGGTCTTACTTAAGCTTTGATCTTTCTCACTCAGCATGTCACATTAGTGTGCGGGACGGGGTAGCCTAGTGGTCAAACATTTGCGCTCCCCATTTGACGACCCGGGTTCGATTCCCGTTCAGGATTGTTCCCCTGGAGTTAGTTAACATCTGTGCGACAACACTCTCCCCAAAAGTCCTTTCGATGAGACTATATAACCGAGGCCCCGTTTGCGAACGCGCGCAGAACATCTTGCGCACACGTTAAATCCTGTTTCCCTTTTCGAAGAGTAGCCCATTGTGTGCCGGTGGAAACAGATAAGATTTACAAAACTGTATACACACGGGGACTCGATGTAAAAAAGCACATGAGTGCTTATTCCGTTATCCTCGATTATGAAATGTGATGATGAATATAATGAATATTGAATAAATAAACTTTCGATTATTGGTTAGAAAAAAGAGAAAAACAAAGCAAATCAAACACACAAAACCCCCAAGTAGTTCTGTTAAATCGTGGCTCAAAGACCCAGAGTTTGAGTCGCTAACGCATTTTGATTCGTCATAATTATTATTATTATATATTTTGTACCGTAAAAAAAAAAAACCACCACCAAAAGCAGTGCTGTTTTTAATTGCTTGTTTTTTTTTTTTTTTTCCCCCTCCCTTAGAACTTTTGCGGTTCATCAAAGGTGATATTTAGTGTATGCGACCAGTTTTACCCATCCTGAAGGTAGCTGCATTCCGACTTCGGGGATGATATATTTAAATTAAACACGGCACCTGTGCGCACCCCACCCCCGCCGCACTCTTAAGTGTATCGTTCAAACTGGCAGCACGTGCAGCCGAGACTGTAGTGTTGTCCCCTGAATCAAAATGGCGACCCTTTGCCAAGCAACGTCTTAAAAGCCCACTTACTTCCGTTTAATTAATCGTGACTTTAGCCAGGCCTCAAATCTTAATTTATCGTTCTCACTTGGCTTGTCATGTTTGATACGTTTTGTAAACTCGATTGTGTTGTTGAAATGTTGTGTGTTTAGAGGTCCCAGCGTTTGATCGTGACGTTGCTCTTTCTCTTGACTTGTCACCTCGTTTAGAAAATCTCACGTCTGTTACAGTAATTGTGGTGTGAAGTCCAAGGTTTTTGATTTGGGGCTTTCTTACTTAAGACTTGTCGCATCGTTTAAAATATTAATGGATAAAAATAAATCATCATCATCATATCATAGATCTTCGAATTAAATCTTTCTCTTAATTGTGGCTCTAGGTCCCATGTTTTGATTGCTCTCCTAAGACTTGTCACAGTCTTTTTTTTTTAAATCTCACTTCTGTAAACTTTATTATAATCCTGGCTTTATTTTAAGTCCCAGGGTGTCCACCATCGTCTCTCCTGACTCTGGTTTATTTTATTTAATTGTGGCTTTAGTAGGTCTCAAAGGTTTAATCGGGCGGGCTGTCACACTTAAAGACGCGTCACATCTTTAAAAAAAAAATTCACTTCTGTAAACTTTATTATAATCCTGGCTTTATTTTAGGTCCTAGGGTGTCACCACGCGCGCGCTCTCTCTTTGACTCGTTACCGGGCTTAATTAACACTCTCACTCCTGTTTATTTAATTATTGTGGCTTTAGTAGGTCTCAAAGGTTTAATCGGGCGCGCTGTCACACTTAAAGACTCGTCACATCGGGTTTTTTGTTTTTTTTTTTTTTTTTAAATCTCACTTCTTTTTAATAATCGTGGGCTTTTATAATACTAGGGTCCCAGGGTGTGTGATCATGCGGCGCTCACTTAGACTCGTTACAGGGTTAAAAAGAAAAAAAAAAAGAAAAAAAAAGGTCTCACTGCCGTTTAAACGTGGCTTTAGGTCCCGAGGTTCAGTATCGATCCGTCCTATTCTGTGCTGCTGCTGCTGCTTGCTGCTGCTTTTGCGTCCACAAGAGTTTTCACTGCTAGCGGGGTGGGGCAGGGTTGCCTGCAAGCAGCGCCAGTGTCGCCTGATTTGAAAGGTCATCACGAGAGGGAGACAGGTCAGGGACCGCGGGCTGCAAGGGAGGAAGGAGAAGGGGAGAGGAGTGGGGGGGGGGGGGGGGGAGAGGGAGGGAGGGAGGAGGAGTGGAGGAGGGAGGGAGGGAGAGGAGGAGGGGATATGCTGCTGCTGTCACTGTCACTGTGGCCCAGTGGAGAGAGTTGATTTTGTTGGTTGGGTTTTGTTGTTGTTGTTTTTTGGCTGCGATTTTGAAGGAAGTTGTGTGTGTGTATGTGTGTTGTGTGTTGTGTGTGTGTGTGTGTGTGTGTTGTGTGTGTGTGTGTGTGTGTGTGTGTGTGTGTGTGTGTGTGTGTGTGTGTGTGTGTGTGTGGACTCTGTGTGTGTGATTCTTTTATATCGAGGATGATGGAATAAGAACTTTAAGATACATGTGCTTTTTTTTTTGACTCAGTCCTCGTGTGCACGCAGTTTTGCCAGTTTTGTCATCCATTCCTACCGGCACACAATGGCGTACTCTTGTGAAAAGCCGAACGGGTTTTTAACGTGGGTGCAAGATGTTTTGCGTGCGTGTTCTTCTCACATGGGATCTCGGTTCATAGTCTCATGACATCCGACGGATGTGTGTGGGTTGTTGTTTTTTTGTACACATGTATGTGTGTGTGTGTGTGTGTGTGTGTGTGTGTGTGTGTGTGTGTGTGTGTGGTGTGCGTGCGTGCGTGCGTGCGTGTGCTGCAGTATCTCCCCCCCCCCATCCCCCCCCCCCAAATCCTTCTCCTTCTTACCAGATCGGAAACGCGTGTTTTCTCAAATCGGGTCGACGACCTCAAAAAGTTGAAAGAATTTCACGGTCCGGTTTTTGACCCGACAAGTGGGTTACAGTTAAATCCTGTTGTCATCAGAGCTAGGTGGATAGGATGCATTCATGCAGTAGTGTCGAATTTTTTTTAAGAAGAAACTTAAGACAGAATCAACAAAGGAAGAAAAGTCAAGTAAAGCGACCTTGATGTTTAAGACCTTGCTTGCAAGGCACTAACTGACTCATCACCCTCTCACTCACTGACTCAAGTCTTGCATGTATGCATTGCTCGTGCGCGCGCGTGCGTGCGTGCGTGCGTGTGTGCGCACGCACATACGCATACACACACACACCCACACCACTGTGACCACACCACACACACACACATCACTCCACACCACAAACACACTCCACTCCACACCACACACCACTGTGACCACACCACACACACACACACCACACTACACACACGCACCACTCCACACCACACCACACCACACCACACCACTTACAGATATTAGCCTTGTGAAGGACCTTGGAGAGATTGCGTTTCAGTAGCCGATTATAAAATCCGCCTTTGTCAACGACTCGAGTACCATTATATTTTACACACACACACACACACACACACACACACACACACACACACACACACACACACACACACAAGAGAGAGCACACACACACTCACTCACAAACAACACACACAACACAACACAACACACACACATCACACACACACAACACACATCACACACACACACACACACATAACACACACACACACACACACAATACACAAACCACACACACACACACACACACACACACACACACACACACACACACACACACACACACACACACACACACAACAGAGCCCTTGTCATATTTTAAGTAGGAGAAGAAGAGAGGAATCTGAAACGGCAGAAAAACAAGACAGAGAAGGAAGAGAAAGAGATAACAGAGATTTTTAAAAAAATATTAATATAAAAAAAATTAAAAAGCAGAGGGGGGAGGGAGGTGGAGTGGAGTAGGGGAATTGGGGGGTGGGGGGTGTAAGAAAGGGAAGCCGAAGGAAAAGTGTCGGGGGGGGGGGGGGGGGGGGAAGGGGGGGGGGGGTTAATGTGTCACAGGGGTTATTGTCAGCTACATACACACACAACACACACACACACACACACACACACACACACACACACACACACACACCACAACACACACACACAACACACACACACACAACACACATACACACACACACACACACCCCACACACAACACACACACACACACACACACACACACACACACACACACACACACACACACCCAAAACACACACACACACACACACACACACACACACACACACACGACGCACGTACACACGCTGCAATCAGGATACACGCGCTTCATGGCATAAAACAAGGAAGAAGGCGAAGCATAATTTCTGTTTTGACTTGACGGGCTGGCAACGCAAAGCAAGTAAGCGTAGCGTACTAGTCTACTTGTTGTTCATGAGATATAATTGTAGTGGAAACAGCTGTGTTGTGCATCTTTCGAGAGAGGGAGAGAGAGAGAGAAAGAAAGAAAGAAAGAAAGAACTCTTGTGGAGCGGAGCAGTTGTTGGAATATTGGTGATGTAATTTGTTAATTGATGTCCCAGCGGAGATTTCCGATTTCGGGGGAACTGTAGTCTGGAATTGTCCAGTGTGTTTACCTGTTTGCTGCTGGTGGAATCTTGTTTACCTGTCAAGAGTGTCTTGGGAATCTGGTGGTACTTTTGACTTCGTTTCGGGTCATTTTCGGTGTGTTTATTTATTTGATTCTTTTATATCGAGGATAATGGAATAAGCACTCATGTGTTGTTTTTTCATCCTGTCCCCGTGTGTATGCAGTTTTGTAAATATTGTCATATGTTCCCACCGGCACACAATGCCTACTCTTACGAAAAGCGAAACAGGATTTAACGTGCGCGCAAGATGTTCAGCGTGCGTTCGCACACGGGACCTCGGTTTACAGTCTCATCCGAGGGACTTGTGTGTGTGTGAAAACTAAATTTCTTTCTTTCTTTCTTTATTTATTTATTTATTTATTCTTTATATCGAGGATAATGGAATAAGCTTTCGTTCGCTTTTTTTTTTTTTTTTTTTTTTTTTTTTTTTACATCCTGTCCCTGTGTGTATGCAGTTTTCAAAATTTGTAAACGGTAACTTCAGTGCTAGTGTTGAAAACAAGAAAAAGATTCAGTGGCAGGGCTTTGCTTGCAGTGCACCTAGTAACAAGAACACTTGTCTCAGTAAAACCTAAAGACTTTCCCTTTACTTCATCATTTTATGCTTTAAAAAAAAATTCCTGTGCAAATAACTTGGACACTAAAGAGTAAAATGTCCATGCTTATCAGAATACTCGTGTATATATATAATTTTATTGAAATATTAACAAGGATTTGGAGTAGTGGACTGCAACAAAACAATTAACTTGATTTTCTTCTGGACCTTAAAGTTAATACTGGTTTTGTGCATTTTATTATAATAATGATGGTGATGATGATGATGATGATTGATGATGATAGTGATGATAACAACAATGATAATAATGATGATGATGATGATGATGATGATGATGATGAATAATGATAATAATAATAACAATGATAATGATGATGATGATGATATATGCCTACAGCCTTGCTGAATGTGAAACTTCGCAAGATGTCTAGATAGTGATTCATCTGTCACATTACATGTGTGAAGTGTAAAGTTGAAAAGGTGCATAAAGTTATTGAAGTGTGGAATTGTGCTTTAATCACTTGAGGATTGGAGGCAACATTTTTTAGGATTGGGAATGTCCGGAGGACACAAAATGTATGATTTCAGATTGAGAGATATTTTTTTCACTTTTACCCGTGCACGCACACACACACACACACACACACACACACACACACACACACACACACACACACACACAACACACACACACACACACACACACACACACACACACACACACACACACACACAACGACACACACATACGTGCACAAACACCCCTTACCTTCACCAAACTCCCCCGCCCCAACACACCACATCACCCCGCCCAAGCCACCCACCTCACCCCAATCACGCACGCACGCAGCACACACACCACACACACACACACACACACACCAACCACACACACACACACACACACACACACACGCGCCAGCCGCGCGCGCGCGCGACCGCACACACGACACACACAACACACAACACACACACACACACACACACACACACACACACACACACCACACACACACACACACAACACGGAGTTGTTGACAGAAGATAAAGCTGTGTGAATACTGATATATGTGTGTCACAGATAGATACTAGGGTCGGTCACTTGGCGTTAGTTGCTTCTAGTAGTAGTGTTCAAGTTTCCACCAATTTTGCATGTCTCGACTGATACCCTGATTTCACTTCTCCTCTCGGACACAAGACCGTCTCACACGTGCACACAATCGCATGTATGCATGCATGTACAAGCGCGCGGAACATACATGCTTGCATGCATGCGTGTACTATGTGCTTGCTTTTTTTGGTGTGTGTACAGGTAGGCGCGTGTGCACGCGCTACATTTACAAGACAACACAAGCACAGCACAACACGATACAGCACAGCACAGCACAGCACAGCACAGCACAGCCAGCACAACACGCACACATACACACACGCGCGCGTGCGCGCACATACAGAGACACACACGCACGAACGTATGCGCACACATGCGCGCGCGTGCGCGCACACACACACACACACACACAATATACGCACACACGTACACGTACTCACGCACTGGCGCGCTCAGACCAGACAGACACACACACACACACACACACTCTCTCTCTCTCTCTCTCTCTCTCTCTCTCTCTCTCTCTCTCTCTCTCTCTCTCTCTCTCTCTCTCTCTCTCTCTCCCCCCTCCTCCCTCCCTCGGAGAGACCGTTTGTTTACCAAGTCCTTGCCTTATGTATACAGCCCGTGTTTTCGACCCATAAGTTAAGCTTAGATAATGATAGAGATAGAGAGGCCTATTGCGTATTTCACTTTGATACAAGTTGGAACACCGAAACAGCTTGCGCGCACGGCACTTACACATGTTGTATGTGTACATGTCTGTAATCTGATTGTCAGCACAAACACTACAGCTGAGCGTGTGTGTGTGTGTGTGTTTGATTTTTTACTTTCAGTCCCCGTGGGTCCATGATGTTGTGGGTTTGAATCTTGGCTGTCGGATTTTGTTGAATTTATCGAGATTTGGGGGGCATTTTACCATCTTTCGAGTGTGCGTATTTAAACTAAAGTTAGTAGCACTAGCAGACATGCCTGTGATTTTTGTTTCATTTGTGTTATGATCTGCTGTTCTTTCAAATTGAACGGGTTTTCCCCCCCCCACTATATTATATAGTGATATCAGGAAGATAGGTGAGTGAGTGAGTGAGTGTGAGTGAGTGAGAG
This sequence comes from Stramonita haemastoma, assembly GCA_030674155.1. Classification (NCBI taxonomy): domain Eukaryota; kingdom Metazoa; phylum Mollusca; class Gastropoda; order Neogastropoda; family Muricidae; genus Stramonita; species Stramonita haemastoma. The sequence continues at coordinate 29,218,431 of CM060321.1, forward strand.
AGAGAGAGAGTGTGTGTGTGTGTGTGGTGTGTGTCACTGTGTGTGTGTGTTGTGTTGTGTTGTGTGTATGTGTATGTGTATGAGTGAGTGAGTGACTCTGTGTGTGTGTGACTGTGTGTGTGTGTGTATGTGTGTGTGACTCTGTGTGTGTGTGTGTGTGTACACGCACGCGCGTGCGAACACATATACTCCTCACTGCCTTGGTGTTTAATTAATGAGTATATCACTATAGTATATGAGGGGAATATATTTATATGCGAGAGTTAGTGAGTGAGATAGTCGGATGAGGCGCCGTCAATTATGAACGGCGGTGCCAAACAGATGGTTTTCAGACACCGTGTGATAATAAAAATACTAATGATCGCGCTCTCTCTCTGTCTGTCTCTCTGTCTGTCTCTCTCTGTCTCTCTGTCTCTGTCTCTCTCTCTCTCTCTCTCTCTCTCTCTCTCTCTCTCTCTCCCCCCCCTCTCTCTCTCTCTCTCTCTCTCTCCCTCTCCCCCACACAAACACACACACGCGCGCGCACACACACGCGCGCGCACACACACGCACGCACGCACACACATGCACGCACGCACACACTCGCACATTGCGCTACTACTACACTTCCTGTACTTTGCAAGATAACGAACGTCATTC
>CM060321.1:29231569-29244069 GCA_030674155.1 Stramonita haemastoma
ACGTTCGACCAGATCTTCCGCAACATCTCCAACCAGGCGGAGAGGAATGGCGCCGGCAGCTCGTCTTCCTTAGACAGCCCCTGCTCTCCAGAACTGAGCAAGGTGGCGGAAGCGCTTGGGGAGCCTATGGACGTGGCGCCCCCCTCCTCCTCCTCTACCTCCTCCTGCTCCTCTACCTCCAACGCGCAACCAGCCAAGCCTAGCCCCCCCACCCCGCTCAGCCCCGCCATGTTCGAACCCGCGCAGACGATGGGCGCCCTGGGGGCTCCCGGGCCGGGGCTCCCTGTGCGGCCCGCCCCCTCCCTGGTGGAGCCCACGGGGCCCGCCGCCGAGACGTTGAAGCAGATGGCGGCGCAGCACCAGTACCAGCACCCCGCCTCGGCCGTGGCGGCCTACCCCAGCAAGCACCTGGCGCCCGAGGCCCAGTACTCCCCCGACCCCTACGACCCCTTCAACCACGGCAGGGGCAGCTACCCGCCCTCGGTGTACCCCGGCCAAGGCTACCCCGGCGTCAACGGCGCGGGGGCCTACCCCGGGTATGGCGGCCCCAGCGCCATGTACGTGGACGGCGGCCACCCCATGTACCCCGTGAAGGGGGACGTGGCCGCCCTGCGCTACGGCCAGGCCAAGGTCATGGGCCACTACCCCGCTGACAGCCACATGGGCATGGCCGCTCCGGCCGGGGGCGGCGGCGTCCAGCAGCAGCAGCAGCAGTCGTCAGTGCCGCTGCAGCAGCTGCAGAAGCAGGTGGCCAGTCAGTTCGGCGGCCCCCTGCACCTGGGTCAGCCAGGGGTCAACGGCGCCCAGCAGGTGCACCTCTCCCAGGTGCAGCAAGCTCAGATGGCGGCGGCCGCTGCAGCAGCTCAACAGCAGCAACATCAACAACATCAGCAACAGCTGCAGCAGCAGCAGCAAAGTGGTGGTGGTGGTGGTGGTGGTGGTGGTGTGCCTCAGGGTATGACTGTGGCCCAGCAGCAGGCGTTTTCCATGGGACCTCACATGTCTGGGGGGGGACTGACCACGAAAGCGGCGAGCCCTGGACAGCTGCAGCCTTCCGTCAGTCAGTCTTCGTCCTCCTCCACCTCCTCCTCCTCCTCCTCCTCTGCTGCAGCAGGAGGAGTGAGGGATCTACCCACGATGCAGGAGAAGTTACGAGAGCGGCAGCGGCAACACCAGCAGCAGCAGCAGCAGCAGCGGCAGTACATGAGCCGCCCACCGCCGGAGTACAAACACGCTGCACGCGCGGCTGCCACCCCCTACTCAGTCGCTGCCAGGAGCAAAGCACGCAGCAACAGCAGCAGCAGCAGTAACAACAATGGGGAGTGCAGCAGCACCACGCCTCTGCAGACGATGCAGAACATGATCAAGCACCAGATGCCGCCCTACCCCGGGGTGAAGGGCGAGGCTGGGGTCAGCACAGTGTCTGGGATGCTGTCCGCGTCATCATCGCTGCAGTCTGTCGGCAACGGCAGCGGTAGTAGTAACGGCACCGGAATGTCTTCAGGCGTGGGCAACAACAACACGCAGACGTCGCCGAGCATGGCTGCCTATCATCATCAGTATCAGCAGCAGCCCACCCCTCCTCATCAGTATCAGCAGCAGCCCACCCCTCCCCAGCGTCCCCCCTCCTACTCCCCCCAGGCCTGCACCCCCCCCACCCCCAGCAGTGCCAGCCTGGCCACGCCCAGCACCGTCAGCGTCAGTGTCAGTGGTGGTAGGGGTAGTAATGGGGGTGGTGGGGGTGGTGTGGTCAGTAGCACCCCCACCTCTCTGCCTGTGGTGTGTGCCGCCCCCTCCTCTTCCTCCTCCTCCACCCTCTCGTCCTCCTCCACCCTCTCGTCCTCCTCCCAAGCCAGTGGCGGTGGCGGCGGTCACAACTACACCAGTGCCCTGATGAGGAACCAGCGCCCCCCCAACGTCAACGTGGGGCCGGACGGGTTGAACATCTCGCAGCCCAGGCCTCACTCGGGGGGACAACACATGGCCCACCCCTGCCCACACCACCCACCCCCGCCCACCCGCACGCCGCCGAAGAGTGGCCCTCCTCTCACCCCCACCCCCAATCCCATTACCACCCGCACCATCAGTCCATGATGGCGGGTCAGGCAGGGGGGCACCTCAGCTACAGCCCCCAGACTATGCAAGGACACATGGGCGGGGGCCGGCCCCAGGCTATGCAGGGACACTTAGTGGCCAGCTCCTCCCCGGCCATGCAGGGACACATGGTGAGCCGGGGCCACCCGGGGATGCAGGGACACATGGTGAACGGGGCCCACCCGGCCCTGCAGGGCCACCTGCCCAACGGGGTGGGCTCCATGGGCGCCAGCCCCGTGAACCCCATGGGACAGACGGCCATGATGCCTCCGGGCTACTCTCACCGACCGGGCTCCACAGGCTCTGCGGCCTCGGCCATGAGCCCTGCCGCCACGGGACACTTAACTGGGGGTCCTGCCAGCCACCCCATGATGGGGGGGGCTATGGGGATGGGGGGCGGTCAGCATCATCAACAGCAGCAACAGATGATGATGATGCAGCAGCAGCAGCAGCAGCAGCAAGGCCTGACCCTGTCGCAACGGCAGGCGATGGTGATGCGCAGCAGCAGGGGGGGTGGCGGCGGTGGCGCCATGGCGATCCCCCACCATCCCCAGGCTTCGGGCATGCCCCCCCACCTGCCGCCTTACCACCACAGGATGATGAACGCTGTCGCCATGCAGACCCCCCTCAACGGCTCTCACGTGCAGCAGCAGCAGCAGCATCATCCGCAGCATCCGCAGCAGCAGCATCCGCAGTATGCTGCCCCCCCTCAGCACATGGTGGGTATGGGGCAGCAGCGTGGGGACATGCCGGACTATCTGAAGCCACAACGCTCCATCGACATGATGAATTCAGACTTTCTGCAGAACATTCTCACTTGATGATGAAACTTACTCTATATATTCAGTTTTGTGGTGGATTACAAGCGTGTGAATGAAAGTTGTAGGGTGTGTGTGTGTGTGTGTGTGAATCAACGCTTGAGAAAGTGTAGTAGGGTGGGGGGGGGGGTTGTTGGGAGAGGGGAATTGAATCACCCACTTGTGAAACTGAAAAGTGTTGGGGGGGGGGGTGAATCACTGAATGTGAAAGTGTGTGTGGGGGGGTGAATCATGGTTTGTGAGGTGTGTGAATCACAGCTTGTGAAAGTGTGGGGTGTGTGAATCACCGCTTGTGAAAGTGGGGTGTGTGAATCACTGCTTGTGAAAGTGGGGGGGGTGTGGGTGTGAATCACGGCTTGTGAAAGTGTGGGGTGTGAATCACAAGTTGTGAAAGTGTGCGGGGTGTGAATCACAGCTTGTGAAAGTGTGGGATGTGAATCACAAGTTGTGAAAGTGTGCGGGGTGTGAATCACAGCTTGTGAAAGTGTGGGATGTGAATCACAAGTTGTGAAAGTGTGGCGGGTGTGAATCACAGCTTGTGAAAGTGTGGGGTGTGTGAATCATGGCATGATTGTGAAACTGAAAGTAGGAGGGTGGATCACTGTCTCTCTGTCTCTCTCTGTCTGTCTGTCTGTCTGTCTGTCTTCTCTCTCCTCTCTCTCTCTCTCCTCTCTCATCCTCTCATCATCTTCTCTACTCTCTCATCTCCCTCTCTCTCTGTCTCTCTCTCTCTCCTGCTGTCTCGTCTCTCTCTCTCTTCCTCTCTCTCTCTCTCTCACTCTCTCTCTCTCTCTCTCTCTCCTCCTCTCTCCTCATCTCTCTCTCTCATCTCTCCCCTCTCTCTCTCTCTCTCTCTCTTCTATCTCTCTCTCTCTCTTCTCCTCTTCTCTCTCTCTTCTCCTCTCTCTCCTCTCTCTCTCTCTGCTCTCTCTTCTCTTCTCTCTCTCTCTCTCTCTCTCTCTCTGTCTCATTCTCTCGTTCTCTTCTCTCGTCTCTCTCTCTCTCTCTCTTCTCGTCTCTCTCTCTCTCTCTTCTCTCTCTCTCTCTCTCTCTTCTCTCGTCTCTCTCTCTCTCTCTCTCTCTTCTCTCGTCTTCTCGTCTCTCTCTCTCTCTCTCTCATCTCATTCTCTTCTGTCTCTTTCGTCTCTCTCTGCTCTGTCTCTCTCTCTCTTCATCTTCTCTCTCTCCTCTCTCTTTATCTCGTCTCTCTCTCTCTCTTCTCTCTCTTTCATCCTTCTCTCTGTCTCTCCTTCTCTCTCTTCATCTCTCCTCTCTCTCTCTCTCGTCTCTCTCTCTCCTCTCCTCGCTCCTCTTCTCACTCTCTCTCTCTCCTCTCTCTTCTCTCTCTCTCTCTCTCTCTCTCTCTCTCTCTCTCTCTCTCTCTCTCTCTCTCTCTTTCTCCCTCTCTCTCTCTCTCTCTCTCTCTCTCTCCTCTCTCTCTTCTCTCTCTCTCTCTCTCTCTCTTCCCCTCCCTCCCTCTCATTTGTTAATGGTGCATTTATAAATAAATGCTATACAAACATGTACAAATTTCTTCTCTCACTTCTCTCCTCTCTCTCTCTCTCTCTCTCTCTCTCTCTCTCTCCTCCTCTCTCTCTCTCTCCTCTCTCTCTCTCTCTCTCTCTCTCTCTCTCTCTCTATCTCTGACTCCATTCTCCCAAAAAGTCCTTCGGATGAGACTTTAAACCGAGGCCCCGTGTGCGAACGCACGCAGAACACGCAGAAGATCTTGCGCACACGTTAAATCCTGTTCCGCTTTTCGTAAGAGTAGGCCATCGTGTGCCGGTGGGAACAGATGACAATATTTACAAAAACTGCATACACACGGGGACCAGATGAAAAAAAGCACATGATTGCTTATTCTGTTATCCTCGATATAAAAGAATAAATAAATAAATAAATAAATCTCTCTCTTCTCTCTCTGTCTCTCTCTTCTCTCTCTCTTCTCTCTCTCTCTCTCTCTCTCTCTCTCTCTCTTCTCTCTTTTCCTCTCTCTCTCTCTCTCTCTCTCTCTCTCTCTCTCTCTCTCTCTCTCTCTCTCCTCTCTCTCTTTATCATCCATCCCTCACAGTCACTTTGTCTGAATGTGTCGTTTCCAAATATTCCTTCAGATAAATTTCCTCTCTCTCTCCGTCCCAGTATTTTCTTTCATTTTTTTAATTAATTTATTTTTTTCTTTCCATTTTCGAATGACATTTACGAAGCATATAGTTTGGGTTTCGTTTTTTTTTTTTTGTATGACAATTCCATCACATGTTGTGTCCATTTTTGCTTCAGTTGCAACTCGCATTCGTGAGCAAGTGTAGACAGTTAATGACAAATTTAACTGATGATGTGTGTGAATGAAAGTTTGAAACGGGTTTTGCCTCAGTACAAATCAAAAAGACATCAAATGCAAGAGGCTTGAATGCTTAATGAGTCCTTTTTCTCAGAATTATTATGTTGACCAGATTGGAATCTTTGCTGTCTGTTTTAAAACTCCACAGAGAGAGGGGAGAGAGAGAGGGGGGGGGGGCAATGAACATGATAAAAAATGATGTATTGACTAAAAGAAATCAATGAAGCTTTTGTGATTCAGGGAATTACTGATTATCAAAGGATCTTCCATTTTGAGGAAATGGTCAGAAAGAAAGAAAAAAAAAAAAGGATGGTGCTGCACTTGTGGTGACACACTCTCCCCGGGGAGAGCGGCCCAAATTTCATTTAGAGAAATCTGCTGTGACTGAAAATGGTGTTACAACAAAACAAGACAAGACAATACAATAGAAATCATAACACAGTACAATAAGATAAAAAAACAACAACAATAACAACAACAAAAACCTACTATCTGGTTCAGTCATTTTTAGTTTTATTCTGTACTGTATATTTTTGGTGTGTTCTCTTTTTTCTGGCAAAAGGTGTATGTGCGTGTGCCGCGTGCGTGCGTCTGAATGCAATTGCTGTCATTGTTGGGCGTTAACATATATTATATAATTATGTATCTTTCATTCTGTTTGGTTTGTGTATCTATGAGCTGTGCGTCGCGTGCATGCGTGGCGTGCGTGCGTTGCGTGCGTGCGTCGCGTGTGTGCGTCGCGTGCGTGCGTCGCGTGTATTGTGTATCTTCAGTTTAATGTCTTTTCACATTTATTGATTTTAGACATAAATCTTTAGTTTTGATTCTGTGCTAAAAAATTTTTAGTTTTATTTTGTACTGTATTTTTTTTTTTGGTGTGTTCTCTTTTTACTGGCCTTGGAAGTCGAAAAGTGTGTGTGCGTGCGTGCGTCATGCAATTGGTGTAGCATTATTGTGCGTCAACATATATAATCAAGGTTCGCGATAACCGGTAATTGTCGGTATTTTACCGATTGTAAACAGGGAATACCGAAAATTTTCGAAGCAGCCGGTACCGCGTACCGGTTCTGTTTGCCTGTGACCGATTAGATTTCCGTCTAAAAAAAAAAAGAAGTCTGAAGTGACATTTTCTGACAGTCTGTCATACGCCTGTACTGTGCTTAGCTTAGGCACCTACCCCTCCCCACCCCTTCCGACGAACATCTTTGGCGCCAGCCTCATTATTAGCCTAGCGCGCAGAACAGCAAGCTTTACTGTGAAAGAATAGAGCTTCGCGCTCTTCTCGGCATGACATTGACTTCCATTCACAATGAGTAAATAATAATAAATAATAATAATAATAAATGGAACTTATATAGCGCTATATCTTACAAAAACAAATCAAAGCGCTTGCATTCAACCAATCCTTGCGCATGCAGCCAACAACAATTAAAATTTTTTAACGAAGTCAATGTACGCGCGCGCGCACACACACACACACACACACACACACACACACACACACACACACACACACACACACACACACACACACACACACACACACAGAGTATAAACACACATAGAGTATAAACACTTTGGCAGGGCGGTGGATATTTCGGCTGTTGAGAGCAGGGACAGATGATGAAACAGGATAGGAAAGTCTTAGCTTTGAAATAAGTGTGTCTTGAGGCGGATTTAAATGTGTCATAGGTAGGCTTTTTACGAAGGGAGAGAGGGAGGTTGTTCCAGATCACTGGACCAGAAACAGAGAAAGAGCGACGGCCAACAGTGGATTGATTGAATCTAGGTATTGTAGGTATTGTATTCTAGGTAAATGGGGCCTAGATTTATTTATTCTTTTAATCTTTTATATCGAGGATAATGGAATAAGCACTCCTGTGCCTTTTTTTTTTACATCCAGTCCCTGTGTGTATGCAGTTTTGTGTATGCAGTTTTGTGAATGTCATCTGTTCCCACCAGCACACAATGGCCTGCTCTTACGAAAAGCGGCTATGACTATGAATTTGCGCGTTGCTTTGAGAGAGAAGAGTCGAAAACTAAATCTGAATTGAACGAAAGATCTAGATGAGCGCTAAAAAAAATCCTATTTCCTGCGTGGCTTCGTGCCCAAGAAACGAGTGGCAGCAGCACGGCAGTCAAAGTCTGAGAGATTTGCGTTCAATTTAGATTTAGTTTTGCTGCCAAACAATCATCCCCCCCCTCCCCGACCCCCTCACTGAATAGTTTCGTTTTGTTCACGGATTTTAAAAAATCCTAGCGCGAACCCTGATATTATGTATCTTCTTTCTTTGTTGGTTTGTGTATGATCTGTGCGTGCGTCGCGTGCAGCGTGCGGCGTGCGCGCGTGCGTGCGTCGCTGTGTACGTCGCGTGCGTGCGTCGGTGCGTGCGTTGCGTTTATGTGTGTATCTTGAGTAAGGTCTATTCACATTAAGTGATTTTAGACATAAATCTTTAATTTTATTCTGTACTAAAAAATTTTTAGTTTTATTTTGTACTGTTTTTTTTTTGGGTGTGTTCTCTTTTTGCTGGCCTTGGAAGTCGAAAAGTGTGTGTGCGTGCGTGCGTCATGCAATAGGTGTAGATTATTGTGCGTCAACATATATTATATAATTATGTATCTTTCTTTCTGTTTGTTTTGTGTATGATCTGTGCGTGCGTCGCGTGCATGCGTTCGGGGTGCGTGCGTGCGTGCGTGCGTCGCGTGTGTGCGTCGCGTGCGTGCGTGCGTTGCGTGTGTGTGTGTATGTTCAATTTAACATCTTTTCACATTAAGTGATTTTAGACATAAATCTTTAGTTTTATTCTGTACTAAAAATTTTTAGTTTTTTTTGTACTGGTTTTTTTTTTTTTGGTGTGTTCTCTTTTTACTGGCCTTGGAAGTCGAAAAGTGTGTGCGTGCGTGCGTCATGCAATTGGTCTAGCATTATTGTGCGTCAACATATATGATTATGTATCTTTCATTCTGTTTGTTTTGTGTATAATCTGTGCGTGCGTCGCGTGCATGCGTCGCGTGCGTGCGTCGCGTGCGTCGCGTGTGTGCGTCGCGTGCGTGCGTCGCGTGCGTGCGTTGCGTGTATGTGTGTATGTTCAGTTCAAATCTTTCACATTAAGTGATTTTAGACATAAATCTTTAATTTTATTCTGTACTAAAAAAAATTTAGTTTTATTTTGTACTGTTTTTTGTTTTTTTTTTGGTGTGTTCTCTTTTTACTGGCCTTGGAAGTCGAAAAGTGTGTGTGCGTGCGTGCGTCATGCAATTGGTCTAGCATTATTGTGCGTCAACATATATAATTATGTATCTTTCATTCTGTTTTGTTTGTGTATGATCTGTGCGTGCGTCGCGTGTGTGCGTGCGTGCGTGCAATTGGTCTAGCATTATTCTGCGTTAACATATATAATTATGTATCTGTCATTCTGTTTTGTTTGTGTATGAGTCAAATGAGTGTTTTAGCAGGGACCAAAATGTATTGACAAACATATTCCCACAGATTGCCCAGATGAACGGTATAATGGTTGGGATTTTTTTCTATTTCAAATAATGATGGAATGTGACTGGATTCCTAATTTACAGATAATTTGTGATTTTTGTACTGCTGACGGCAGAGAGAGAGAGAGAGCGCGGCGAGAGAGAGAGAGAGACTAGAGAGAGAGAGAGAGTTTTGTCATGTCTGTTGGCAAGTTGCACAAATGCCTGTGTCATTAAATTGATTTCACCCTTTGAACAGGAATATGTTTTATCTGTGTGTCTGTTGAGAGGAAGACTCTGTGTGTGGTGTGTGTGTGTGTGTGTGTGTGTGTGTGTGTGTGTGTGTGTGTATGTGTGTGTGTCAAAGCTTAATTTTTATTTCCAGATGGTACATTGAATAAGCAATGATTTGTTTTTTTTATTTATCAAGCCATCTATCTAAGACAAAACTCATTTTATCAAAAATGTTTTACTACAACATCATGGCAACCATAAAAAAATATATATATACAGGTCTATATTATAAGAAAAAAAGCAAACACACAAAAAAGAACACACTCAAAAGTCACACACGCTTATACACACGGATGTACACGTGCGCGCGCGCGCCCACGCAAGTACGTACGCACGCATGGGCGTGCACACATTTACATTTTTTAAAATTTATAGTTAAAAAATCATAAAATAGCAAACCACTTGTATCAGGTTACAATATCACCTGTTCTTTCATGTTAATATTTTTTTTAATATAAACAAAACAAACAACAAAAGAGCAGCCCCGCCCCCCCCCCCCCAAAAAAAAAAAAAAACAACAACCCCCCCCCCCCCCCCAAAAAACCCAACAACATTAAAACCAAACCAAGAACAAACCACCAAGAAGTACTCGGCATTCATTGCTGTTAGCATTGAAAAACACACAACTGTCAGCAATCCAATGACATCGCTCCTCAAACGCATACTCATAAGTTATGCGCTCATACTCTTATTAAAGTAGCGTTTCTGAACATCAGTATAGATATATATTCATACAATAACAAACCAAAATGATGAGACAAATCAATCATAATAATAACTTTTATAATGATACAATATTATAATAATCACCCATCACCACTTTCAGAGCAACAACACAACACACCAATAACAGAGAAAGCGACGGAAAGGACCAGGAGGGGGATTTTTTTTTTTTGGGGGGGGGGCAGTGTTGGCATCAGGAAGGAAGGGGGAATAAGCAATACCCAGAAAAATGATACTAAAAAAAAAGATTATATAGCCAAGTAAAACCACACACGCAACAGTATCGCGCGTGTGTGTGTGTGTGTGTGTTTATTTATTTATTTATTTATTTATTCTTTTATATCGCGGATAATGGAATAAGCACTCGTGTGCTTTTTTACATTTAGTCCCCGTGTGTATGCAGTTTTGTAAATGTCATCTGTTCCCACCGGCACTCGATGGCCTACTCTTACGAAAACTGGAGTAGGATTGAACGTGTGTGCAAGATGTTCTGCGTGCGTTCGCACACGGGGCTTCGATTTCTCGATTTATAGTCTCATCCGAAGGACTTTGTAGGAGAGTGGGTAACTCCAGGAGAAAAATCCCCTCGACTGGGAATCGAACCTCTGTGTGTGTGTGTGTGTGTGTGTGTGTGTGTGTGTGTGTGTGTGTGTGTGACTTTGTGTGTGTGTGTCCCACTAAACGTGCATACGTGTATGTGTGCGCGCACACTCACACATACAGTTACACACACACACATACATACATACACACACGATAAAATGAATGCAGCTTTTGTCAGGTTGTAAACGTGTGGTGGTTCTGCCTCTGACAATGCTATATTTCACAGGCAAATACATCCATCCCTCAGACAGACAGACAGAAAAGAAAAAGAAAAGAAAAGAAAAGAAAAGACCGCTGTTCACAGACACAAAATGTATGCTGGTCTGCACACATCTGACATTTACATACTGCCAAAAAGGGCAGACGCGAAATTATAAATAACTTGCTAGTATCTCTATATCATTATATATCCAGTTGGTTCGTTTAACAAGCAATCTTATAATGTCATGAAATCATATACGATAACTCTCGCTTTGGATTGGATTGTATGCATGATGTGGTATTGTTATTTGTATTGTATTGTATTGTATTGTATTGTGATGCCTCCATCTCCCCCTGTGGGGACGCCCGGGGGATGGGGGGGGGAGGGGGCTGCCAGCATTTATAAATAGCACCCCCACCTTCTGGAAATTCTGTGCTAGAAATTCACTCTTTTCTATCCCTCTCTTTATTTCTCCCTTGTTCTTTTTCTTCCTTTCACCTCCTTTTTCTATTTTCTGCCCTTTTTTTTTTTTTTTTTTTACTTTCTCCTGCCTTCACCCCTCCCCACTCCACAAAGTTAAAGTTAAAGTCTGTCCCGAGCCTAAGGCTCATCAGGCCGGTGCTTATCCCTGTTTCTGTGGTGTTAAGCGACTGAGAGTCATAGACTCCCCCCCTGGATAGGACGCCAGTCTATCGCAGGGTTAACCCCCAACACAAGGTTGGTACCCTTTTACACCTGGGTGGGGTGGGAAAATAGCCGTAAAGTGCCTTTTCCAAGGGCACAACTCCATAGCCGAAAGCTGGGATCAAACCCGAAACTTTTAGATTACGAATCCAACGCCCTAACCACTAGACTACCGCGGCGGCTAACCCCTCCACAAAGACTTAAAACAATTTTCTCCCACGCTAGCCTAACTGAAGTCGAATGCAGTGGGCCTGACTTGTCATGTTCCACTTCATTTGAACGAAAATGCGTCACGCTGCCGTTAAGCGCCTGACAAGTCAGACCCAGCACATCCCGACTTCACTTAGGCGTCACGTGGGAGAGAATAGCTACCTTTTTTTTTTAAAAGTCTTGTCTGGAAAATAGAAGACAGGAGAAGGGTCAAGAAGGCAGAAAGTAAGAGTACAAAAAGGTGACAAGACGAAAAGGAATAATAATTGTCTATATTATGACAGTAGACTCTACACCCCTTCCCTCCCCTTCCTATTCCACCCTCCAAGTTGTATAGGCTAGAGAGAAGGAGGGAGGAGGGGGGGTGGGTAAGGAGAAGGCGAGGAGAGAGAAAATGACATAATGTCACGCTGGCTAGAATGTTTGTGTGCGAATGTGTTGGCTTGTTTATTTTTTATATTTATTCTTTTATTTCGAGGATAATGGAATAAGCACCCGTGTGCCTTTTTTTTTTTTTGCATCCATTCCCCTTGTGTATGCAGTTTTGTCAATTTTGTCATCCATTCCCACCGGTACACAATGACCTACTCTTCCGAAAAGCGGAACAGGTTTAACGTGTGCGCAAGATGTTCTGCGTGCGTTCGCACACGGTGCATCTGAAGGACTGTTACGGAGAGTGGAGTCGGTACTGATGATAACAAACTCCAGAGGAAAACTCTCTGAACGAGATTCGAACCCAGGTCAGCAGATCACGAGTGCATCTCTCTTAATTAACCACCAGGCTATCCTGTCCCCCCCAAGTTTCGTTGATGGAGAGAAATGTTCATGTAAACACAGCGAGCATTGTCAAAGCTATTGACAGTAGAATGTTGCCATACTCTCCACTCCCACTCCCACCCCCACCCCCCCTCACCACCCACCCCCTTCCACCCCAAGTCACTAAATGTGAACAAACCAAAGAAAGACAGAAAGCAAATTTGTTTGGATTCTGACCTCGATTCAAAATCGCGAACTCGAGGAATTGGCCGGCCACAGGAATTATGACAATGACAGCAAGCGAAAA
>CM060321.1:29246569-29256569 GCA_030674155.1 Stramonita haemastoma
GTTGGTGTCGTGTTAATACATTAGCCTCAAAGTCGGATTGAAGCTATTTTGGTGGTGAGTAAAAAAAACACTGTCGCATACGCAAAATCTCACCATTGGTGCATCTTGGAGCTCTAACCACAAGGAAAGAAAAAGAAAGAGAAAAAGAGAAAAAAGAAAAGAAAGAAAGAATGGCTGTTTGGTAAATCTTGATGTCCCAACACACACGCAGCACACACACACACACACACACACACCACACGCACGCACGCACGCACGCACGCACGCACGCACGCACGCAACGCACGACACACACACACACACACACACACTCACACACACACACACATACACACACACACACATTACACACAAACACATACACACAATCTTCCCCCCTCCCCCCTACCCACACAAACACACACATACACACAAAACACAATACACATACACCCTTCCCTCCCCCCCCCCACTACATACACACCCCACACAAATCACACACACACAAATCACACACACACACACACACACACACACACACACACACACACACACACACACCACACACACACACACACACACACACACACACACACACACAGAGGCACACATACAGACAGATACAGACTCTTCAGCAATAAACAGCTGATAGCTTTAAAAGCAAGCTTTAGGCCTTACTGTTTCATCACTAGGCTATAGTCCTGTGTGTAGGCCTAGACTGTGTCTCTTGCACTTCATTGATCTGGTATAAATGGTAAAGGTGTCCTACAACCTAGGTGGTCTTAGGAGAGCGAGGCGTCAAAGACCACAGCTTCTCTTGGGGGCCAGCCTAATTATTGAGGGCGGCGGCGCCCATCTCCTCTCCCTCTCGCTGCTTTACCTTCCCTGACCCTGGAGAAGGCAGGTATTATACCCATTGACAGCTGGGTGAACTGTACAGAAGCCAAGGCGCGCAAACTAAACGGTCACCCATCCAACTGGTAGGCTAACCCACGCTCGCTCGATGCTGCTGAAAATAATTATTGACTTGGTAGGCCTATGGGGAAAGCAAGTGCTCTGACCACTGAGCTAGCTAAGCCTATGTATACATGTATCTGATCTAGTCCAGCCCTCCCGTGGCTACACTTACGAGGCCTACTACGAAACGTGACCACGCACACACATCAAGGTACTACTACACCTTGATCACTTGGCACTACACATAGTCACTACGACTAATAACAGCAGACACTGAGAAATAATGAGATAGAGGGGTGGTGTGTGTGTGTGTGTGTGTGTGTGTGTGTGTGTGTGTGTGTGTGTGTGTGTGTGTGTGTGTGTGTGTGTGTGTGTGTGTGTGTGTGTGTGTGTGTGTGTGTGTGGGAGGGGTCAGCGGGTGTGGGTGTGGGTGGGTGGAGACGAGAGAGGAGGAAGGAAGGAAGGAATGAGGAAGGAGAAATAGGCCTATAGGGAGAGAACTGGGATGGAAGTGGGGGGGTAGAGATAGGGGGAGAGAGAGGGGGGGGGAGAGAGAGAGGGGGAAGAGAGAGGGGAGAGAGAAGAAGAAGACAGACAGACAGACAGATAGACAGACAAACAGACAGAGATGGACAGAGAGATCAAATCAAATCAAATCAATCAAATCATATCAAATCATATCAAATCAAATCAAGCCAAATCATTTTTTTGCGAGGATTATCAATAAACACTCACACTTTTTATTGTTGTTGTTTTCTTACATTTAGTCCCAGAGAGAGAGAGAGAGAGAGAGAGAGAGAGAGAGAGAGAGAGAGAGAGAGAGAGAGAGAGAGAGAGAGAGAAGAGAGAGAAGGATGGAGGGAGAGACAGACAGACAGACAGAGAGTGACAGACAGAGACAGAGATGGTATACACATACTGTACGTGCTTGGGTTCTTATCGGAGAGGCCAATGTGTCATGTAATGTCTTCTTTTCCATGTCTCTGTTTGTTTTGCCCCCCTCCCTCCATCCCCCCCCTCTCTCTCTCTCTCTCTTCTCTCAACCCACTCCACACTCACACACACACCCACACACACACCACACACACACACACACACACACACACACACACACACACACACACACACATATATATATATATATATATATATATATATATATATATATATATATATATATAATATATATATATATACATATATATATATAATATATATATATTATATGAGGAAAAAGTAGTGAGAAGACAATAGTCAGTATATATATATATATATATATATACGCATGCACGCATGCACATACACATACACATACTCACGCACGCACGCTCGCCCTCAGAGAGAGAGAGAGAGAGGGGGGGGGGGGACGGACAGAACAACAGACAGACAGAAAGACAGACGGACAGGCAGGCAGACAAAGACAGAGACAAATAGACAAAGAGACAGATTGAGACAGAGACAGAGAGACACAGATTGACAGAGAGAGAGAGAGAGACAGAGAGAGACAGAGAGAGACAGACAAAGACACAGACAGTGACACAGACAGAGACACAGAGATAGACAGAGACAGGGAGATAGAGAGACATAGAGAGACACATGCTCACCTTCCCATAAACACGTAGCTAAAAATTATTATCGTTAAATAGTCTAGGAATAATATATATATATAAAAGGAGAGGAGATGGGTGCCGCCCTCAAGATGATGGTCCCTGGAGAAGCTGAATTCGCCCGCAGCGACTGTGTAGGTTATGGGAGCACCTTTACCTTGTACCTACTTTATATTTATATATATATATATATAAATATATATATATATTATATATAATATATATATATATATATATATATATATATATATATATATATATATATATATAGTATAATATACATCATCAACAGTCCCTTGACCCAGATGGTGGTCAGGGGGGCTCACAAGAGATCTGTTGGTCAGCACTTTTCTACAGGCTGGTCTGTCTGTCTTCAGCCTTTGGCAGCAACAACGCCATGTCAAGGCCGGTCCAGTCTTTGCTGTTCTGCATCATCCATTCTTCCTCTGTCTGCCCCCGCGTCCGTCTTTCTCCCTCCACTGTCCCCTGCAGGATTGACAGTCTAGGCCAGAGAGTTATGACGTGTGACTTGACCAAACCACGCCTGTTTCCTCCTCTTTACAACAGCCAGAAGGGGGGTTGGTTGTTCCTGTGGCCCAGCTTTCATGGCTGTCACCTCTTGCCACACTGATTCCTTGGTTCTGTGGTCCTGGTAGGAAATGTCATTCGGATGAGACTATAAGCAGAGGCCACGTGTGCGAATGTTAAAAAAAAAGTTAAAGTCTGTCCCGAGCCTAAGGCTCATCAGGCCGGTGCTTATCCCGGTTTCTGTGGCGTTAAGCGACTGAGAGTCATAGACTCCCCCCTGGATAGGACGTCAGTCTATCGCAGGGTTAACCCCCAATGCAAGGTTGGTACCCCTTTTACACCTGGGTGGGTGAGAAAATAGCCGTAGAGTGCCTTTTCCAAGGGCACAACGCCATAGCCGAAAGCTGGGATCGAACCCGCAACCTTTAGATTACGAGTACAACGCCCTAACCACTAGACTACAGAGGTGGCTCACGTGTGCGAATGCACGCAGAATATCTTGCGCACACGTTAAAAACCCGTTCCGCCTTTCGGAAGAGCAGGCCATGGTGTGTCGGTAGGAGCAGATGACAAAAAACAACAAAAACCAGCATGCACACAGTTGTCGTGTTTAGACACCATCCCTGAGGAAAAAAATCGGGGAGTTGGAGTCCCCAGGGTGGTTCGGGGCTGTATATGGCAACGTTCTGGCGGCTCCTGCGACGGCACTGGAACCATTCGTATGGGCGATTGCCTTTCCAATTGGACCATTCCAGCAACGTGGAGAGTGGGTGGGAGGAGGGTCTGCTGCATGGGTAACAGTTTGCCCTCTATACTTACCTACCCAGGCTTTGCGCTCTAGAGCCTAGAGTGGAGCTCCATAGTCTTCTGAGACTGACGGATGCCTCCTTCATAGAAAATGTGGAGAAGCCTACTGAAACGTTTTCGTTTCAAAGGCTTGAAATTTCTTTTTCAGTCCCGAAGTTAAGATCCCGCTTTCATGCCTGTACAGGAGAATGGAAACGATCAGTATTTTATGCAGCGTTAAAGCTTTTTTTTGTTTGTTTTAAAGCTGATCTCTTCGCTCTTCTTAAAATCTTGGTCTTTTTTCCATGACCGAGAGAGACAGAGAGAGACACAGAGAGAGAGGCCGAGATACACGAGAGACAGACAGTGACAGAGCAGAGAGACAGACAGAGACAGAGAGACAGACAGAGACAGAAAAGAGAGACAGACAGAGAGAGAGGCCTACTTCTGTCCAGCCACCTTTTCGTGAACACAAATACACATACATTGTGAACATCTCCCCGTAAATCATTTTTTCCAGTAACAGAAAAAACAACACCAAAACAAGGCCAGGAATGGCAGAAACGAATTTTTATTTTACCTAAGCTAAGAGTAAATTAACAATAACAACAACAATAACAAAGAAAGCTACCCCCCAAAAATGAAAAAGAAAAACATATAATTATTTAAGAAAAAACAAACAAAGAAAAGAAACAGAGGGAAAGTAGATTTTTTTAAAGGAGGAGGGGGGGGGGGGGGGGGGGGGGTTGAACAGGGTAAAAAGGGGAAAAAACAAAGGACAAAAAAAAGATTAAAAAAAAAAACTGGGAAAAAAGACACCCCACATGCCCCCCCCCCCCCCCAAAAAAAAAGGACCAAAACAAAAAAAGACCACACCACCACCCCCCCCCAACCCCCCCTACCCCCTCCAAAAAAAAAAATCCCAACCCAGATTTTTTTTTCATTTCAATCTCCTTCGCTATTTCACACACACACACACACACACACACACACACACACACACACACACACACACACACAACACACACACACACACACACACACACACACACACACACACACACCACACCACACACACACACACACACACACACACACACACACACGTACGAGTAGTCGTGCGCGTATGGATGATGCGACGAACACACAGGGCAGGAAGAGATCAGCGAACGTAACAGCACAGAGGCAGACAGCAACACAGCACAGCACCGCACACACACACAGCGCACAGGCAGCACAGCACAACACAGCACAGCACGCACACGACACTACAGTACAGACAGCACAGCGCAGCATAGCACAACCGGCACACGACACTACAGTACAGTACAGACAGCTACAGCGCAGCACAAGCAACACGGCACACGACACTACAGAACAGACAGCAGCCTACTATATAGGACCCCGTCAGCCAAAGCAGATCATCGTGGCCATGATTTATCGGGAGAAACAGGACACTGCTAGCCCCAAGGAGACAGACAGACAGACAGACAACAGAAGACGAGAAGACAGAGAGGAAGAAGAGATGCAGAAATGAGAGAAAAGAGAGACAGAGAACAGCAGAAGATGAATGAATAGAAAAGTATAAATGACAGAAGAAGAAGAGGCCATTGGCCAGTAAGATGAAGAGAGAGACAGAGAGAGACAGAGAGAGAGAGAGAGAGAGAGAGAAACAGAGAGAGACAGAGACAGAGACAGAGAACAGAGAATGAATGAATGAATGAAGAATGAATGAATGAATGAATGAATGAATGAATGAATGAATGATCTTTATTTTTCAAGGGTAACAGAGTAAGCATTGAGAGAGAGACAGAGACAGAGACAGAGACAGAGAGAGAGAGGGAGATGATGGGGGTAGCTATGGCTGAAAAGAATCAGTTTTACGGAGAAAGTTGAGGTTGTACAGGCTTAACAAACACCTCTGAGGGTGATAGATAGATAGAGAGGAGGAGGGAAGGAGGGAGGGGGCGCGAGGATTGGAAGATGCGGAAAGGATTCACACACACACACACACAACACACACACACACACACACACACACACACACACACACACACACACACACACACACACACAGAGCACGCGCATGCATACGCACATATAGAGCACACGCACGTGCACGTGTGCGCGTGCGTGCACGTGCGCGCGCGCGCGCGCACACACACACATACATACAAACATACATACATGCATACATACATACATACATACATACATACATACATACATACATACATACATACATACGTACGTACGTACGTACGTGCGTACGTACGTACGTACGTACATACATAAAACGCACACGCACGCACACATGCATAGCATATGCGCGCGCGCGCGCGCACAACACACACACACACACACACACACACACACACAACACATGGAGAGAAAAAGTGACAGTGAGACAGACAATGACAATGACAATGACAATGACAAATAATTTTATTGTTCAGACTCGGAGTGTCCATAAACAAGGGGAATGGGTAGATCATGCAAACAACTGCAGCAATTCATCAAGTTCACAATATCATTTCAGATAACTAGTTTCTTAAGAAAAAAGAAAAAAAGAAACAGCAAAAAGAAACAAGAAAACAAACAAACAACAGACAGACGCAGACACACAGACATAGAGACAAACACAGACAGGTCTTTGGCCTTTGCATAATTAGCACAACTTTCATGTCATACACAGAAACACCTAATTGGAGGGTGTCTTACCTATTCGATGGATTGAGATTTCCTGTTTTTAAAGGCATAGAATATAAACTTTGCCAGATCTATAACTTTTTGAGGTTCCTGTGACTCTAATAAAGATAGCTTCTGGTTTCTGAAATATTCTAAATTAACCTTACTTAGATAAGTTTTGCGTAATCCAGTGTATGCTGGGCAGTAGAAAAGGAAGTGAATTTCATCTTCAGGTGCATGATTACAATTTGGACAAGCTAGGGAACAATTATCAGGCATATATCTAAATTTATTGCTTTTTAATTCTGTTACTCCCAATCTGAATCGTATAAACATTGTACGTATATACCGGGAAGTGATTACGTCCATGTACTTTTCGGGTTCTAATAGGCTTTTGAATGAACTATAGAGATTAAAACGTGGTCTACTGGTTATTTTTTCAGACCATTGCTGTATGAAGCAATCGATCATTCTTTGCTTGAATTCCCGTAAAAAAGCTTTATGATTTCCGACTCCTTGAAAAAGCCATGCGTAGCCAAAGCCAGAGGAGCAGAGAAGATTTCTGATGTGTGTTACCCAAGTTATATGACCTTTTTCATCTAGCAATTTTAACATAAGGTAAGCCATGTTAGCATACCTCTGACTTGGTAAGGAACACAAACGTAACCAGTAAGAAACGCTTCTGACAGCTGACAGAACAAGGAGAGGGTAACGGCCTAATTCTCCATATACCATATAGTTTGGTGTATGCAGACTAACATTTAAAAAGCGTTTACATGCAAAGAGATGGACTTTTTCAATCTGATTAAATTCCTGGACACCCCATACCTCTGCTGCATACAGTAGTATAGGAGCAACCCGTGCATCAAACAGTTTAAAGAATATCTTGGGGGAAAAGCAATCCAGTTTACGTAATGTCCTGCATATTTCTATCACACATTTTTTAGCTTTTGTTGTCAAGCTTTCAGTGGCAACATTCAAACTGAGGCGTGTTGTGAAAGTAAGACCAAGATATTTATATGAATTAACAACTTCTAACTTTTGTTGTCCAAAATGCCAGTGTTCATATTTTGATAAGTGTCCACCATTTCGAAATACAATAATTTTAGTTTTTTCAAGATTTACTTTTAACCCAAATTTATCAGTAATATTATGTAAATTGTTAAGTTGATTTTGCAAGCCTACAGGAGAGTAAGAGAAAAGCAATAGATCATCTGCAAACATTAGGAGGAACAATTCTGTGGCAGTTTGATCAAGCTGAATTCCATGGTTTCCATTGTTTAAAATATATGTTGCAAGATCATTTATCAAAAGGGAAAATAAAGTAGGGGAGGCAAGACAACCCTGTTTGAGGCCCTGGAAGCATTCAAAATAATCAGAATATCCTGCGGATGAACGAATGCAACACAATACCGATGAGTACATAGCTTGTAGGGCCTTTAGCATTTTACCATTTACACCTACCTTTATTAAGATTTTCCACAAGACATTTCTGTTAACTGTGTCGAAGGCTTTTTGAAAATCCACAAAAGCTACATATATTTTTTTCTTTTGAAGTAGATATTTTTGCACAATAGCATATAAAGTAAAAATATGGTCAGTAGTTCTATAGTCTTTCCGAAACCCTGCTTGTGATTCTAAAATTTTATTACTGCTTTCAGCCCATTGTGTTAGTCGGGAGTTAAGAATATGAGTATATAATTTACTAACACAACTTAGCAAGGTGATACCACGATAGTTTCCTGGATTTTCTGCGTCTCCTTTTTTAAAGAGAGGGACAATTATAGCTTTACACCATTCTTTGGGATAAAGTCCACTGGTAAACAAAGTGTTAAACAGTTTTGTGAGGAAAGGAACAATAACTTCTGTTGATTTAAGGACTTCATTTATTATATTATCTGGGCCAGCAGCCTTTCTTGGTTTTGCATGCCTTATTGCATTCTTAACTTCTGTTTCACTTATTTCCTTGTTGATATTGTCAGTGTTATCTTCAATAATGTTATCAGGCATTTCATCAAATACTGCATTAGAAGTGACATCACTCAAAGTATCAGAGTTACTCTCATTCAATAATGAATTGAAATGGTTGAACCATGTTTCTTTAGATATGTTGTTTACCACATTATTTTTATGTTTATAAACCTTCATTTCTTTCCAGAAATCCTGTGAGTTGCGAGCAGATTGAAGAATTTTATTTACCTTCTCTTTCTTAAATGACCTCTCTTTTTGTCTTATCAGTGATTTGTATGAATTTCTTTCTAAAGTATAGAGTGCTCGATTTGCATCTGTTCTTTTACGATTATACTTTCTGAGGGCTTGGAATACTTTCTTTTTTGACTCTTTGCATTCTTTATCATACCAGCAACTGTTAGTATTTTTGACATGTTTGGGTTTACCAAATTCTTTCTTCATACAAGATGCTGACTCTAGGATAGCCTGTGAAAAGGTCTCCAGAGCATCGTCACATGAGTAGTCTATCTGTGAGATTGCTAAAGAAATTTTGTTTTTGAAAGCTATGCTCTCTAATCTTTCTATTAGTTGGTCATGTATTTTGGGGTCCCATGTGTATTTAGTAACTGGAACATACTCTTCATTATTTGTTACAATATCACAGTTAGTACATACAGTTAAGGTTAGTTTCAAGGGCATGTGGTCAGATTCTATTCGCTCCTGTATTTCAAGTTTAGAACAAAGATGTAGAATGTCTTGTGAGCTCAAGAAGTAATCATTAGTGCTGCTTCCTGCTGATGATATAAATGTAAACTTTTCAGACAAATCAGGTGTACATAAACCATTTAAAATAAGTAATTCTAAGCATGTGCACATTGACAACAATATCTTTCCAAAGTCATTCACAGTCTTATCTTCTGATTGTCTGCATGATATCAGTTCATCCCAGCTATGCTTTGTCATGTCTTCAGGGTCAAGGTTGAACATTTCTGAATTAGGTTGAAGATTTCCTGTTCTGGCGTTTAAGTCGCCACAAACAAGGAAATTGTTAGCATTGTGTTCAAGAACAACATTAACAATACATTCTTCAATGGCATGTATGTGGCAATTTGTCTGTGCTGATTCATAAAAAGGAGAAGTAACAGGAGGACAATAGCATTGAAAAAGAAAGACATCAGAATCAACACCAAAAAGATTCTTAGAAAATTTGACACAAACTACATTATCACAATCTGTTTCTACTTCACTAGCAAATTCAGCAAAATGTTTTTTAACTAAAACTAAAACCCCACCGCTGCATCTTCCACGGTGGGACAGCTTCACAGCTGGGGAAGAAAAGCACATATAATCTGGAAAACTGTGTAAAGTTGTTATTTTTTCATGACAAAAAGTTTCTGAAAAACAAACTATATCAAAATTACTTACAAAATTAATAAAGTCGTAATCTGAAAGTTTTCCAAACAGCCCCCCAATGTTCCATGAAAGAATAGATAAAGCCTTTTCCT
>CM060321.1:29266569-29269069 GCA_030674155.1 Stramonita haemastoma
TCTCTCTATCTCTCTCCTCTCTCTCTCTCTCTCTTCTCTCTCTCTCTCTCTCTCTTCTCTCTCTCTCTCTCTCTCTCTCCTCTCTCTCTCTCTCTCTCTCTCTCTCTTCTCAGGGTATAGTTTATTGTTTAGTATCTTTTTATCCTGAAGTTATCCCTAAAAAGGGCGGGGACTGGATGTAAAAAAGCACACGAGTGCTTATTTATTCTCCTCGAATAAAAGAATTTGCCTTGCTTTGCTCTCTCTCTTCTCTCTCTCTCTCTCTCTCTCTCTCTCTCTCTCTCACTCTCTCTCTCTCTCTCTCTCTCTCTCTCTCTCTCTCTCTTACAGTTCTATTTATAGATTTTGCAAAGGCCTTTGATGTTATTGACCACAATCTGCTAATAAGGAAACTTGTATATTATAAACTATCTTCTGATGCCTTAAAGCTTATATCTTCCTTCCTTTCTAACAGACAACAACAAGTTTATGTTAACAAAAATTTTTCAACTTTTCTACCAAATGAATTTGGTGTACCACAAAGTTCTATTCTAGGTCCCGCATTATTTTCGGTTTACATTAATGATCTCCCCTTATTTACAAAAGCTTCCTGTGACTTATTTGCAGATGACACCACTATTGATATTAACCATGTTAACTCGTGTCAAGTCTTTCGCAACTTGCAAGAAGATATTAATGTGCTTCTGGAATGGACTCATATAAACCATATGGCTCTTCATCCAAAGAAAACCAAATTTATGCTTATATCTACAAGACAGAAACGACAGAACCTTGATATCGATCTACCACCCCTCTATATTGGCAATGAAAAAGTTGAAGAAGTCTCAAATCACAAAATTTTAGGGATAACCATTGATAACAACCTACTATAGTCTGCCCACATCCAAAAACTGTCAAAAACCATTGCCTCAAAGGTATACCAACTCGGTAAGATAAAAAATTTCTAACTCTGCATGCCAGAAAAATATTCTTTTATTCTTACATTCAAACTTGTATTGATTATGCATCTACATTGTGGGATATGGGCAGCAACAATCTGCTTAAATTAATAGGGAGAGTGCATAAACGCGCCATAAAGCTTATCATAAACAAAACATCTTCTTTAACAGTAGCTGACCATTCAGAGAATAATATTCTTCCCCTTAAATCGAAGCTTCTTTTCAACAAAGGAGTTTTGATGCATAAGATCTTGCATGGAAACGCCCCATCCTTATTACAAAGCATTTTTACAGTAAATAATTTTAGACACTCTCATTTGATCAATCTACCTCTGCCTAAGATTATCCTATTTAAATCAAGCCTGACATATTCTGGGGGATGGCTGTGGAATAGGCTTCCATCCCAATTAAAAAATGAAACTAATCTGAAAAAATTTAAAACAATGGATCATAATCTTTTGATGAAACAATGTGATATAACATATCTCCTTCCCAAGATGTATTAAATACAACATGTATATCCTGTTCCCCTTACTTCTGTGTCTTCTTCCTCTTCCTCTTCTTATTCTGCTTCTTCTTCTTCTTTCTCTTCTTCTCTTCTTCTCTCTCTCTCTCTCTTCTCTCTTCTCTCTCTCCCCTCTCTCTCTCTCTCTCTCTCTCTCTCTCTCTCTCTCTCTCTCCTCTCTCTCTCTCTCCTCTCTTTATTTTGCATCTATTGGTATCCATGTTTGTGTGTGTTCATTTGTATCAATTGTTTTTCCTTTTTTTCTGAGGGCTGGATGAAGAAAAGTCTTGTAACTTAATCTATTACCCTTGTAAAATAAAATTGCTTTTGCGTTTGCGTTTGCGTTTCGTTTGCGTTTGCGTTCTCTCTCTCTCTCTCTCTCTCTCTCTCTCTCTCTCTCTCTCTCTCTCTCTCTCTCTCTCTCTCTCTCTCTCTCTCTCTCTCTCTCTCTCTCTCTCTCTCTCTCGTCACGTGACGAAGAGCAAACCTGCAAGGCGCATTTTGAACCAGCTGTGAAGAAAAAACAACCATCATTAAAATTTATAGTTATCATCATGCCGGTAACTGGACTGCCAAATGCTGTGGTGTCTGCCTTGACTGCCCTATTAACCTGCAGCTCTCTTTGAAGTTGGTAAACAGGCTACACACCGGTATTGATTTTGACTACTTTTTCCTTCTATTTTCATATGTCACTCTTGCATTCGCACTGCACGTACTAAAACATCCACAAAAATAAAAACTACTTTTTTTCAGAAAGACTAGCCCCTGACTCAAAACTCATGTGATTTTGCACAAATTTGGTAGGTTTGAAGTTTTAAAAATTTTCAGCAAACACTGTACCCCTTCACTCCTTTGCCGTCTGCTAGCTTCCTAACCCCAATATGCATGTGCAGGGTCAACGCTGTAGGAACACAAGCAATCCCCATTTGATGATCATTTCCAACTTTCTCGTGACTGCCTGGTATTGCTCTATGTCCTCAATCCCCAAAACAAGTGCACAGTGCATTTTTTCATACTATAAAAAAATCTGTGAAAATCAACAAAACATTTTCCGACC
>CM060321.1:29279069-29289069 GCA_030674155.1 Stramonita haemastoma
AAAGTGATGGTGTCTCCCATAACCTAGGCGGTCGCAGGGAAGCGAGGCATCAGAGACCTCAGCTTCTCTAATGGCCAGCACATTGAGGGTGGCGCCCATCTCCTCTCCCTCGCTGCTTTGCCTCCCCTGACCATCAAGAGTGTAGGTACCCATTTACAGCTGGGTGAACTGGGAGGAATTGTACTGAAGCCAAGGCGCGCAAACAGTCATTCATCCAACGGGTAACCGCGCTCGACGCTGCTTAACTTGACTGGGGGAAAGCGAGCGCTCTGACCACTGAGCTATCCTGCCGCCAATGTTTTTTTTTCACCTGGTTTAGAATACAAAGCAAAATTGTTGACTGTCTTGAAAGGTCAGTATCAGATCCTATGTTGCTATTCGGATGAAACTATAAACCAAGGTTCTCTGTGTGTGAACACACGCTGAACATCTTGCCCACATGAGAACAATTGAAATAAGATAGAATGCAACATGGTTTTGCTTTGTGGTGCTTTTATGTGGTTTTTGCCTGCACATCATTTCAGTCATGCTGACCAGTGAATAGTATGTTGTATTGATGAATTATGTTGAGTTTATTTTGTTGTGTCAATAAGTCCATGTGACTTTTATGGCAATAAATAATTTTTGATTCTGATTCTGTTAAAAACTCGTTCTGCCTTTTGGAAAGAGCAGGCCATTGTGTGCCGGTAGGAGCCAATGACAACAAAGTAAAAAAAAAAAAAAAAAACAACCCAGTATGCACACAGGTGTTGTGTTTAGACACCATCCCTGAAGAAAAATCGGGGAGTCGGAGTCCCCAGGGCGGTTCGGGGCTGTATATGGCAACGTTTTCGCGGCTCCTGCGACGGTACTGGAACCATTCGTATCGGCGATTGCCTTTCCGATGGACCATTCCAGCAACGCGGAGAAGGGTAAGAGGGAGGTCTGCTGTCTGGGTAACAGCTTGGCTTCCATACCTACCCCGGCGTTGTGCTATACAGCCTAAAGCGCAACTCCCTAGTCTTCCGAGACTGATGGATGCTAATAGGTTGCCTCTATCATCTCCAGTATCATGATGAAGTTTACTTTATTTGTCGACGATGACCCTTTCATGTCTTTCCTTGCCTGTTTTTGTTGTGAAGAATACTATCATATATTTAGATTGGGTAAACATGATTGTTACCCACCAGTGTGTGCTACTTCAAAACTC
This sequence comes from Stramonita haemastoma, assembly GCA_030674155.1. NCBI lineage: Eukaryota > Metazoa > Mollusca > Gastropoda > Neogastropoda > Muricidae > Stramonita > Stramonita haemastoma. Next base: position 29,280,259 of record CM060321.1, read on the forward strand.
ATGTGGAATCTTCTATTACAGTGTATTGTGTTGTAGTATCTTCAGTCAATAATGATAATAATAATAATACATGGAATTTATATAGCGCTATATCTTGTAAAAACAAATCAAAGCGCATGCATTCGACCTATACAACACACAGTTGTTTTGTGTTGCATTGTGTTATAAAATGTTGTTTTTGTACGTACGTATACCACTTTCAGCCGTGGCAGATTTCTTGAAGTGGACAAAGTCAGGATGTTTCCCCTCTAAGAAGAGCATATTGCCTCTATAGCAACACCACCCTACATTTGATACTACGAAATGTTTGAAGTAGATAAGTGAATGAGAGATTACACTAACCAACAGAGGGAGAGACAGACAGACAGACAGACAGACAGACAGACAGACAGACAGAAAGACAGACAGACAGACAGACAGACAGACAGACAGACAGACAGAAAGACAGACAGACAGACAGACAGACAGACAGACAATAACAGAGAGAGACAGAGACAGAGAGACAGAGAGACAGAGAGAGGGAGGGAGGGAGAGGGGGGGGAGGAGGGGCACAAATGTTTTGTTTATTCTGAAGGTCATTCATGGGCTAAAAAAAACACGGGGAAAGAGGGCGATGCCCTGGAAAGTTGAAAGACAGGTCCTGTAGACTTAAGTCATAATCTGGGATTCAGTCAGTATTCATGCCACAGCCTACCATCTGGAGTTCTGTCTCCATGCAGTTTCCAGAACACGTAGTATCCATACACTAATAATTCATAATGATATCGTGCTCTTTTAGTACTTATACAATACCTATCCTCTTGCTCTTGATGAAGTATCTATGCGATGTAAGGTGGTAGGTACTAAGTGTGTCTGTACGTGGTGGTAATCTGGTACTTAGTATTCCCCCTAATGTCATTTCCCTTACAACAACAGAGGAGGAAACAGAAGATGTATTGTGGCTGCCCATCAGGCCCTATCCCCATTGATCGTCACAGCACTGCCGGCTTCTCCTGTCTGTCTAGTCTGTCTACCTGTCAGCTGTGTGTTTGTGGAGGAGTCCTCTCTCCCCTCTACTCCCCCTTCCTTCCTTTCCTTCTTCCTTCCTTCCTTTCTCCCTTTCTTCCTTCCTTCCGTCCTTCCTTCCTTCCTTCCTTCCGTCCTTCCTTCCTTCCTTCCTTCCGTCCTTCCTTCCTTCCTTCCTTTCTTCCTTCCTTCCTTCCGTCCTTCCTTCCTGCCTTCCTTCCTTCCTTCCTTCCCTCCTTCCTTCATTCCTTTCTTCCTTCCTTCCTTTCCTCCTTCCTTCCTTCCTTTCTTCCTTCCTTCCTTCCTTTCTTCCTTTCTTTTTTTCCTTTGGTTTCATTCCCACAGTGTCTGTGATTTCAGAGGGGAAATAGACTTTCTTTACCTGATTATGGTCTGGGATTGAATGGGGTGGGGGGACGGGGGAGGTGGAGAGAGAGATAGAGAGAGAGAGACAATGCCAATGATTTATTGTGATTGAGCACTTTTAAGCCCATACACAAAAGGGGACGGGGGAGGGGGTCTGTGTCAAATAAACATGAAATCCAAATATAATCGATAGCTTGTAAACAGAGAGAGAGAGAGAGAGAGAGAGAGAGAGAGAGAGAGAGAGAGAGAGAGAGAGAGAGAGAGAGAGAGAGAGAGAGAGAGAGAGAGAGACAATGACAATGACAATGACAATGACAATGACAATGATTTATTGTGCTTTAAGCCCATACACAAAAGAAGATGGGGGGAGGGGTCAAGTCAAATAAACATGAAATCCAAATAATAATCGATAGCTTGTAAACAAATAGAGAGACAGGCAGACAGACAGACAGAAAGACAGACAGACAGACAGACAGACAGACAGAGACAGACAGACACAGACAGACAGACAGACAGACAGACAGAGACAGATAGAGAGACAGAGAGACAGACAGAGACAAACAGAGACAGAGATGGAGAATAAACACACTAGAGACAGAAATACGCATAGACTACAAAGAGAAGGAAACAGGCAGACAAAGAGGATACGGAAAAAAAGAAAGAATGGCAGTTTAGTATGTAAATGATGGAGACGGGAGAGAGAGAGAAACTTGGCGTAGTCTACAGGAAAGGAGAGGGAAAAGACTGAGACAGATAGAGAGAGAGAGAAAGAGATTGCGCTTGATGTGCCAATGCAACACAAGCCAGCAGCAGTCATACGACAATACTGTCTACACACACACACACACACACACACACACACACACACACACACACACACACACACACACACACACACACAACACACAACACATACACACACACACACACACACACACACACACACACACACACACACACACACACACACACACACACACACACACACACCATACCTACACACACACACACACACACACACACACACACACACACACACACACACACACACACACACACACACACACACACACACACACAATCCCACGTTGTCTGCACCATTCCAACGGCAGATTAAGTACAGCTATTTGGATGCAAATGCTACCTTCTAACATCCAGTCACACCAATCTCTTACAGAGCTTTCCGCGTGCTGTGTCATCAATATGTGTCTGCGAAGAATTTGTCAATGGCCTATTTGCTGAAAGACAATATCTTGTTTTGTGTGTGTGTGTGTGTGTGTGTGTGTGTGTGTGTGTGTGTGTGTGTGTGTGTGTGTGTGTGTGTGTGTGTGTGTGTGTGTGTGTGTGTGTGTGTGTGTGTGTGTGTGTTTACATACTATCTCTAATCTGATACCTCTCATGCTTGCTATCTATGGCTGTCTCGTGGACTTCTGTTTAGGCAAGATGTCTGAACTGCTGGTGTTTAAATGCCTACCAAGTTGTGTGCCATTAGTTGTAGCAGTTTTGTATTTTTACGTCAGCTTGTTTTGGTTACCATCTTATCTTCGACACTCGGTAAACGTTAAAGGTGTCTCATAACGTATAATGGTCATAGGGGAGCGATGCATCAGAGACCTCAGCTTCTCTAGGCGCTAGCATGTTGAGGGCGGCGCCCATCTCCTCTCCCTTGCAGTTTTACCTTCCCTGACCCTGAAGAGGGCAGGCACCCATTGACAGCTGGGTGAACTGGGGGAACTGTACTGAAGCCCAGGTGCACAAACGGTCACCCATCCAACTGGTAACCACGCTCGACGCTGCTTAACCTTGGCAGGGAGAAAACGAGCGCTCTGACCACTGAGCTATCCCATCCCCTAACTCGTGGACATGAGGCAATAAAGCAAAACTATTTGGATGCCTGGTTGGCCATATCTATAAATCGTAACAGTCTTTACTTACGCTCGCTGTGGCTGTCTTGTCGAATTCAGATCAGGCAATATAATAACACAGCACAGAACTATTGGGTGCCTTGCAGGCCATCCTGCATCCAGTGTAACAGCCATTATTGCCTCGTACCTCTCTTGTGTCAGGATGTGTGTCTGTTAGGGATTATTCTTCCACAAGTTTGCTTGGCGTTTTTTCTTCTTCAATCTTCATGACTTCAGACGTTAATCGCACTTTTCAAAAACTAGCCTACAATGGGCATGACAACGGACAAAACACACAGTGTACTCTTTTCCTTCACATTCATCTATTCTTTAGTCTGGCCTGCTGTTGGGGCACCACTGAGGATTTTGCAACCAGCTTCCTCTACTACTCGCGTTTCTTTGCTTTTCCACAGTATGTCTTTCCTGTTAACGCCAGTCCACTCTCTGATGTTGTCATTCCATCGTTTTCTTTGGCTGCCTCTTCGTCTCCATCCCCTTATTCAATATAATGTGGTACTTAACCTTCATGTAGTGCAATGTGGCACATAGCATCAATGCAGTATAAAAGGGTGATGAACATCCACGCAGTAGAATGTTGATACTTAACATCCATGCAGTGCAATGTGGTACTTAACATCCATGCAGTGCAATGTGGTACTTAACATCCATGCAGTACAATGTGGTACTTAACATCCATGCAGTGCAATGTGGTACTTAACATCCATGCAGTAGAATGTTGGTACTTAACATCCATGCAGTGCAATGTGGTACTTAACATCCATGCAGTAGAATGTTGGTACTTAACATCCATGCAGTGCAATGTGGTACTTAACATCCATGCAGTACAATGTGGTACTTAACATCCATGCACTATCATGTGGTACTCAACATCCATGCAGTACAATGTGGTACTTAACATCCATGCAGTACAATGTGGTACTTAACATCCATGCAGTACAATGTGGTACTTAACATCCATGCAGTGCAATGTGGTACATAACACCCATGCAGTATAATGTGGTACTTAACATCTCATGCAGAATAATATGGCCCTAAACAACCATGCAGAATAATGTGGCCCTAAAACAACCATGCAGAATAATGTGGCCCTAAACAACCATGCAGAATAATGTGGCCCTAAACAACCATGCAGAACAATGTGGCCCTATACAACCATGCAGAATAATGTGGCCCTAAACAACCATGCAGAATAATGTGGCCCTAAACAACCATGCAGAATAATGTGGCCCTAAACAACCATGCAGTATAATGTGGCCCTAAACAACCATGCAGAACAATGTGGCCCTAAACAACCATGCAGAACAATGTGGCCCTAAACAACCATGCAGAATAATGTGGCCCAAAAACAACCATGCAGAATAATGTGGCCCTAAACAACCATGCAGAATAATGTGGCCCTAAACAACCATGCACTATCATGTGGCCCTAAACAACCATGCACTATCATGTGGTACTTAACATCCATGCACTATCATGTGGTACTTAACATCCATGCACTATCATGTGGTACTTAACATCCATGCACTACATGTGGTACTTAACATCCATGCACTATCATGTGGTACTTAACATCCATGCACTATCATGTGGTACTTAACATCCATGCACTATCATGTGGTACTTAACATCCATGCACTATCATGTGGTACTTAACATCCATGCACTATCATGTGGTACTTAACATCCATGCACTATCATGTGGTACTTAACATCCATGCACTATCATGTGGTACTTAACATCCATGCACTATCATGTGGTACTTAACATCCATGCACTATCATGTGGTATTAACATCCATGCACTATCATGTGGTACTTAACATCCATGCACTATCATGTGGTACTTAACATCCATGCACTATCATGTGGTACTTAACATCCATGCACTATCATGTGGTATTTAACATCCATGCACTATCATGTGGTACTTAACATCCATGCACTATCATGTGGTACTTAACATCCATGCACTATCATGTGGTACTTAACATCCATGCACTATCATGTGGTACTTAACACCATGCACTATCATGTGGTACTTAACATCCATGCACTATCATGTGGTACTTAACATCCATGCACTATCATGTGGTACTTAACATCCATGCACTATCATGTGGTACTTAACATCCATGCACTATCATGTGGTACTTAACATCCATGCACTATCATGTGGTACTTAACATCCATGCACTATCATGTGGTACTTAACATCCATGCACTATCATGTGGTACATAACATCCATGCACTATCATGTGGTACTTAACATCCATGCAGTACAATGTGGTACTTAACATCCATGCACTATCATGTGGTACTTAACATCCATGCAGTATCAAGTGGTACTTAACATCCATACAGTACAATGTGGTACTTACTAACATTCATGCAGTGCAATGTAGTACATAACACCTATGCAGTATAATGTGGTACTTAACATCTCATGCAGAATAATGTGGCCTAAACAACCATGCAGAATAATGTGGCCCTATATACAACCATGCAGAATAATGTGGTACTTAACATCCATGCAGTATAATGTGGTACCTAAAATCCATGCAGTATAATGTAGTACATAACACCAATGCAGTATAATGTGGTACTTAACATCTCATGCAGAATATGTGGCCCTAAACAACCATGCAGAATAATGTGGCCCTAAACAACCATGCAGAATATATGTGGCCCTAAACAACCATGCAGAATAATGTGGCCCTAAACAACCATGCAGAATAATGTGGCTCTAAACAACCATGCAGAATAATGTGGCCCAAAAACAACCATGCAGAATAATGTGGCCCTAAACAACCATGCAGAACAATGTGGCCCTAAACAACCATGCAGAATAATGTGGCCCTAAACAACCATGCAGAATAATGTGGCCCTAAACAACCATGCAGAATAATGTGGCCCTAAACAACCATGACAGAATAATGTGGCCCTAAACAACCATGCAGTATAATGTGGCCCTAAACAACCATGCAGTATAATGTGGGTACTTAACATCCATGCACTATCATGTGGTACTAGGTGTCTGCCCATGATAATGTGGTACCTAGTATTGCCCTAATGTCGTGCTCCAACGCATCAAAAGGAGGACACAGAAGATGTAGTGTGGCTGCCCATCAGGCCCTATCCCCATCGATCGTCACAGCACTGCCGGCTTCTCCTGTCTGTCTGTCTGTCTGTCTGTCTGTCTGCCCGTCAGCTGTGTGTTTGTGGAGGAGTCCTCTCCCTCCTTCCTCTCCTTTCCTTCCATCTTTCTCCTTCTTTCCTTCCTTTGGTCTTATTCTCACAGTGTCTGTGATTTCACAAGGGAAAGACTTTCTTTACCTGATTACGGCCTGGAATTAAACACACACACACGGTATACACACAGACACACACAGACACACAGACATACACACACACACACACACACACACACACACACACAGACACATACAGACACACACACAGACGCACAGACACACACACACACACACACATACACACAGACACACAGACACACATACACACATACATACATACATACATACATACATACATACATACATACATACATACATACATACATACATACATACATACATACATACATACATACATACATACATACATACACACAAGGACTGGATGTAAAAAATATTAAAAAAGGCACGTGAGTGCTTTTTCCATTATTCTCAATATAAAAGAGCATAAAAGACTGAAAAGCAAATAAATAATAATAAAAAGAATCAAAGACACACAAACACATAGTATACACACACACAGAGTCACACACACACACACACAGAGTCACACACACACACAGAGTCACACACACACACACAGAGTCACACACACACACACACACACACACACACACACACACAGAGTCACACACACACACACACACACACACACACACACACACACACACACACACACACACACACACAGAGTAGACACGCACAGAGAGACAGAGACAGACAGGCATAGATGACATGCATAACAGACTGACAGAGAGACAAGAAAGAAGAAAACAAACAGAGCAGTAGGGCCTAGTTTAGTGTGAAAGTGACGGAGAGAATTGCACCAGAAAGATAAGTAGGCGTAGAGAGGTAGGCAGAAGTACAAGAAAAAAGAGTGGAGAGAGAAGGAGATTACGTTTGACAGTGCCACCCAAACAACAGCAGTACCCTCAAGTCAGATTATGTTTTGTTTTTTAATTTTTTTTTTATTTCATACCACATTATGTCACAGCAGATTTCTCTGCGTGAAATTCGGGCTGCTCTCCCCAGGGAGAGCGCATTGCTAAAAGTGCAGCACCACCCATTATTTTTTTTTTCATTTTCCTGTCTGCAACTATTTGTTTCCCTATCAGAGTGGCTTTTTTTTTTAACAGAATTTTGCCAGGGAAAACTCTCTTGTTGCCGTGAGTTCTTTTACGTGCGCTAAATAATTATGTGTAACACACGGGACCTCGGTTTATTATCTCATCCTGGAGACTAGCACCAAGACCACCACCACTCATGGTTTAATGAATAAGGGGGAAAGTTTGGGGCCCAAACGAGATTCGAACCACCACACACTTCGACCCGGACTTTTTGCTTTCTAGGAAGGCGCGTTACCTCTAGACCACCGATCCACCTGGCCTGGGTGTATTTTTGTATTTTGCACCACTTTATGTCACAGCAGATTCCTCTGCGTAAAATTCGGGCTGCTCTTCCCCAGGGAGAGAGTGCGTCGCTACAAGTGCAGCGCCTACCCATTTTTTTCCCCGTTTTCCTGCATGCAACTGTATTTGTTTCCCTATCAGAGTGGCACAGTGTCTCACTCTCCCGTGTGACTTGTCAGGCGCTTGACGGCAGCGTAACGCATCTTGCCTCCTGTGACAGACAGACACCGATCGCTGCTGTCTGAGCGGTCGACGAGAAAGAAACGTTACGGGAAAGAAACGGTAACACTGTCTCTACACACAATCGCTTGGTCACTAGCAGTCCCAGCATCCCATTCAGTAGAGCTGTTTGGATGCAAATGGTACCTACCCTGTGATAATCAATCATCACCCCCATCTCCTTCCCTCTCCGTGCTTTCTGACTGCTGTGTGATCAGTGTGTGGGTAAAGGAGGTTTGCATGGCTCTGTGTCAGATGAAAGACAATGTCTCCTCATGTATTTATTTATTTATTCATTATTTTTTGTTTATTTATCTATTTATTTGTATTCATTTCTTCTTTGATAACGAGGATACTCGAATAAGTACTCATGCGTTCTTAATTTTTTTACATCCAGTCCCCGTGTGGGTGCAGTTTTGTAAATCTTGTCATCTTTTCCCATCAGCACATAACAGCCTACTCTTTCGGAAGGTGGAACATGATTTAACGTGTGTATACTTACTATTCATAATCTTCAAACTCTTATCCTTGCTGTGGATGGGGTTTTTTTTGTTGTGGATCTCAGTTTAGGAAACAAGAGAATTTTATGCCTTGCAGGATTGTTGTGAAGTAAATCTTTGCTGGCCTTTGTTATC
>CM060321.1:29296569-29298615 GCA_030674155.1 Stramonita haemastoma
GTGTGTGAGAGAGAGAGAGAGAAACAGACAGAGAGACAAACAGAGATACAGAGACAGACAGAAAGACACACACTGACAGACAGAAAGAGAGACAGACAGAGAGACAGAGAGAGACAGAGAGAGACAGGCAGAAACAGACAGACAAAGACAGACAGAGACAGGACATAGACAGACAGAGACAGACAGAGAGGGACAGAGAGAGAGTTGGCACAGGGTGATAGATGGTAAATACTATATATCTTGATGCAGAAGTGTGGGATAGTCCAGTGGTTAAGAGCTCAATATCTGACAGCCTAGGATTAAGCCTAGGTTCAAGGGGACGGGATAACTCAGTGGTCAGAGCACGCGCTTTCCCCAAGCTTGGGTTAAGCAGCATCAAGCATGGTTACCAATTTGGATGGGTGACCGTTTGTGCACCATGGCTTGAGTACAGTCCCCCCTCCCCTCAAGTTTACCCAGCTGTAAATGGGTACCTGCCCTCTTGAGGGTCAGGGAAGGTAACGCAGCGAGGGAGAGGAGATGGGCGCCGCCCTCAATATGTTGGCCCCTGGAGAAGCTGAGGTCTGTGATACCTCGCTCCTCTGCGACCACCTAGGTTATGGAACACCTTTACCTTTACCCTTACCTGAAGGGGACGGGATAGATAGCTCAGTGGTCAGAGCACTCGCTTTCCCCCAAGCTCTGTCTACTGCCTCTTTGTCTCCCTCCGTGTACTGTTCCCTGTAGGACAGTCTCGTCTCGGTCAGTCCAGATGTTCGTGTGATGTGCCTGTATCATAATTATTAGTTTGCAAGTTTTGGGGTTTTTTTCGACTGAAGTCAGGAGCTCTTCATATGGCCCAATGGCGTTTTCATTTCTGGTTTCCACTTTCTCGTTAGTTTTGCGATCTCTGTATTTATTTATTTATTTATCTATTTATTTATTTATTTATTTATTTATTTATTCGTTCATCCATTTATTTATTTATCTATTTATTCTTTTAAGCGAGGATAATGGAATAAGCACTCATGTGCTGTATTACATCTAGTCCCCGTATGTATGCAGTTTTATAAATCTTGTCATCTGTTCCCACAGGCACACAATGGCCTACTCTTACGAAAAGCGGAACAGGATTTAATTAACATGTGCGCAAGATGTTCTGGCTACGTGCGTTCGCACACGGGGCCTTGGTTTATAGTCTCATCCGAAGGACTTGTGGAGAGAGTGGAGTCTGCACTGATGTTAACTCCAGGGGAAAAAATCCCCTCGAACGGGAAACGAACCCGGGTCGTTAAATTGCGAAAGAGCGAATGTTCTGGCAGCTGGGCTATCCCGTCCCTGTGTGAGATATCAAGAAAGACAACAAACCCCCTCCAAAAAAAAAAGGACCCAGTACATAGGTCTCAGCTGCCCATCAAAGTGAACGTTCTGATTCTGACCATCACTGCTGTCAAAATAGTCTGTCCCTGGAGGACTGCTCCACTCGTGGTTCTCAGTCTTGGTCCATCTGTCTCTCTGTCTGTCTCTGTCTGTCTCTGTCTGTCTCTGTCGTCTCTCTGTCTCTCTATCTCTCTGTCTCTGTCTGTCTGTCTATGTCTCTGTCTCTCTGTCTCTCTGTCTCTGTCTCTGTCCCCTGTCTCCCTCCCTCCCTCCCCCTCTTTTCTCTTTGTCTCTCTCTCTGTCTCTCTCTCTTGGTCAGTTCTCTCTCTCTCTCTCTCTCTCTCTCTCCTCTCTCTCTCTCTCTCTCTCTCTCCCCTCTCTCTCTCTCTCCTCTCTCTCTCTCTCTCTCTCTCTTCTCTCTCTGCTCGCAACAATTCCCTGACCTGAGAATCAAACCTACCCTAGCTAAATGTCCATAGATGTCTGAGATCAAAAGAGAAAGGGAGGGATGGCTGGAGGGAGGGAGAGAGGGGGATGAGAGAGAGAGGAAGTGAAGGAGAGAGATAGGGGGATGTGAGGGAGAGAGAGAGAGAAAGAGTGGGGGGGAGAAAGAGTTAAAGATAGAGAGAGAGGGAGAGGTGGAGAGAGAGGGAGGGAGGGAGGAAAGACAGAGAGAAAGGGACAGAG
>CM060321.1:29301215-29303715 GCA_030674155.1 Stramonita haemastoma
CACTATAAATTCGATGCTATCATGAATGGGGTGTTGGGGTGTTTTTTTTTTATTCTCTTCTCCAAGTTTATTTCTCTTTTTTTTTCTTGTCTTCTATCCTAATATTTGTCATTGACTTCTGTCTGTCCGTCTGTCTGTCTGTCTGTCTGTCTGTCTGTCTGTCTGTCTGTCTGTCTGTCTGTCTGTCTGTCTGTCTGTATCTCTTTCTGCCTCTGCGTGTTTGTGTCTGTTTGTGTCTGTTTGTCTCTGTCTGTATCTCTGTCTGTCTGTCTGTCTTTTTGTTACTACCTTTGTCTGTCTGTCTGTTTCTCTGCCTCTCTCTCTCTTGCATACACTTTCTGTCTGTCTGTCTGTCTGTCTGTCTGTCTGTCTGTCTGTCTTTGTCTGTGTGTCTGTGTGTCTGTGTGTCTGTGTCTGTGTGTCTGTGTGTCTATATATATCTCTCTCTTTCTCTCTCTCTCTCTCTCTCCTCTCTCTCTCTCTCTCTCTTCTCTCCTCTCTCTCTCTTCTCTCTCTCTCTCTCTCTCTCTCTCTCTCTCTCTCTCTCTCTCTCTCTCTCTCTCTCTCTCTCTCTCTCTCTCTCTCTCTCTCTCTCTCTCTCTCTCTCAGACCTTCTTCACCACAACAAGAAGTCTGTGTTATTCTATGAAGCAAGATTTTTCTACACAAGGGAAGGACAGTATACCACAAAAAGTCCTTCAATTCACAGACAGAGACAGAGACAAAAGTGGGGAGGGAATGGGAGTGACTGGGGAAAGCGGGAGGGAAGGGGAGGGAATGAAAGAGTTCAATCAATTGGTAGCCTGATAGGCTGGCATCCCAATTTGACTCCTAGTCTGTTGTCTACTGGGATATAGTACTATGGATAGTTAGTGATGGGTGATGGTGGTTTTCTCTGTCTGTCTGTCTGTCTGTCTTGTCTCTGTCTCTGTCTCTGTCTCTCTCTGTCTCTCTGTCTCTCTGTCTCTGTCTCTCTCTGTCTCTCTCTCTCTCTCTCTCTCTCTCTCTCTCTCTCTCTCTCTCTCTCTCTCTCTCTCTCTCTCTCTCCTCTCTCTTTCCTCTCTCTCTCTCTCTCTCTCTCTCTCTCTCTCTCTCTCTCTCTCTCTCTCTCCCCCTCTCTCTCTCTTTGTTTTTGGTTCTCATCCCCGTATCTGTAACTGTCTTCAGTCTGTCTGTCTGTCTCTGATTGTCTGTTTGTCTGTCTGCCTGTCTGTCTGTCAGTCTGTCTGTGTCCGTCTGTCTGTTTGTCTGTCTGTCAGTCTCTCTGCTTCTTTCTTATTTATTTATTTATTTTTTAATTCATTCCTTTGTCTCGAGGATACTGGCGTAAGCATTCCTTTGCTTTTTTTCTTTTTACATCTAGTCCCCCGTGTGTATGCAGTTTTGTCAGTTTTGTGATTTGTTCCCACCGGCACACGATGGCCTACTTTTCCGAAAAGCGCAACGGGTTTTAACGTTGTGCGCAAGATATAAACCCCCGTTTGAAAAGTCTATGTTACTATGTGGAACAGAAAGGACTCTGGCACACAGAGACGAAAATAAGTGGTGTCCATTACCTGTATGGTCGTAGGGGAGCGAGGCGTCAGAGACCTCAGCTTCTCTAGTGGGGCCAGCATGTCGAGGGTGTTGCCCATCTCCCCTCCCTCGCTGCTTTACCTTCCCTGACCCTAAAGAGGTCAGGTACCCATTTACAGCTAGGTTAACTGGAGGGGGGGGGGGGGGGGGGCGGACTGTACTCAAGACAAGGCGTGCAAATGGTCACCCATTCAACTGGTAACCACTCTCGACGTTGCTTAACCTGACTTTGGGGAAAGCGAGCGCTCTGACCACTTAGCTATCCCGCCCCCACGAATAGACGACCGCAAAAAAAAGTCTTCAACAGAGGTTTGATAGAAGAAATAGAGGAGGGGGAGAGGGAAGGGAGGGGGCGGGGAGGGGGAGGGGGAGGGGGGAAAGAGTTACGATCGATTGGTAGCTTGATACGCTGGCATCCAATTTGACTCCTAGTCTGTTGTCTACTGGGATATAGCACCCTGGATGGTAATAGGTATGATTCTGTCTCTGTCTGTCTGTCTGTTGCCTGTCTGTCTGTCTGTCTGTCTGGTCTGTCTGGTCTGTCTGTTTGTAATTCTCTCTGTCTCTGTCTCTGTGTGGCTCTCTGTCTCTCTGTCTTTTTGTCTTTCTCCTCTTTCTGTTTGTGTCTTTGTCTGTCTCTCTGTCTTTTGTCTTTCTGTCTCTCTGTGTTTCTGTCTCTGTCTCTGTGTCTTTGTCTCTGTCTTTCCTCCCTCCCTCCCTCTCTAACTCTCCCTCTCTGTCTGTCTGTCTCTAACTCTTTCTCTCTCTCCCCCCACGCTCTCTCTCTCTTTCTCTCCCTCACTCCTTCTATCTCTCCCCCCTCTCTCTCCCTCCCTCTAGCCATTCCTCCCTCCCTCCTTCTCTCCCTCCCTCCAACCATCCCTCCCTTTCTCTTTTGACCTCAGACATCTATGGACATTTAGCT
>CM060321.1:29308715-29316132 GCA_030674155.1 Stramonita haemastoma
CTCTCTCTCTCTCTCTCTCTCTCTCTCTTTTTCAAAATTTGGTGCAGGTCTCACACACTGACGTTTTATGAACCTGCCTTGAACATTCATGGTCTTATTCTGACATCTTCATGTCACTTTTTTTTTGGAGAGGTGGGGGTAGGGGTAAGTGGGTAGGGGGGGGGGGGTGTTGTTACCTCTTTTATCGTGTTGAATGGCAGAGGAGGGGGGGGGGGGGTTGGTGATTGTTCCTAGCGTATTGTAGCTTGTGTCTGTCCTTGTCCTAAATGAATCCCAGTTAAAACAGTCTGTGAAAATGTCTCCACAAAACTGCACCCTCCTACCTCTGTGAATGTCTTCACTTGTACACACCTTCCCGCTCCCTTCGCTCAGCCACAGATACTTTATCCTTAAGAATACCTAGATTCAACCTATCTACCGTTGGCCGCCGCTCTTCCTCTGTTTCTGGTCCATCGATCTGGAGTGACCTCCCTCTCTCCCTTCGGCAAAAGCCTACTTTTGACACTTTTAAATCCAACCTCAAGACACACTTATTTCAAACCTAAGATTTTCTCCTTCTGTTTACATCTCTTATCTGTCTCTGCCTTCAACATCTACCTGCCAAAGTGTATAACCTTTATAAGTGTGTGTGTGTATGTATGTATGTATGTATGTATGTGTGTGTGTGTGTGTGTGTGTGTGTGTGTGTGTGTGTGTGTGTGTGTGTGTGTGTGTGTGTGTGTTGTGTGTGCGTGTGTGTGTACATTCGAATTTGCTAAAACTATAAATTGTTTCTGATTGCCTGTGTGTTGTATAGGTCGGATACAAGCGCTTTGATTTGTTTTTACAAGATATAGCGCTATACAAATTTCATGTATTGTTATTATTATTATTATTATTATTATTATTATTATTATTATTATTATTATTATTATTATTATTATTATTATTATTAAAAATGCTGATCCATTATTATGATATATACATATATATATATATATAAAATATATATATATATATATATATATATATATATATATATACATACATACATACATACATACATACACAGAGATTAGAACTGAAGGTGGATGTCATATAGAGCTTCTCTCTCTCTCTCTCTCTCTCTCTCTCTCTCTCTCTCTCTCTCTCTCTCTCTCTCTCTCTCTCTCTCTCTCTCTCTCTCTCTCTCTCCTCTCCTCTCCTCTCCTCTTCTCTTCAATTCTCTCCTCTCCTCTCCACTCTTCTTCACTTTTCTCATCTCCTCTTCTCTCCTCATCTCTTCTCTTCTCCTCTCTCATCTCTGCTCTGCTCTGCTCTGCTCTGCTCTGCTCTGCTCTGCTCTGCTCTGATCTGCTCTGCTTTGCTCTGCTCTGCTCTTCTCTTCTCTGCTCTCCTCTTCTCTTCTCCTCTCTTCTCCTCTCCTCCTCTTCTCTCCTCTCCTCCTCTCTCCTCTCCTTTCCTATCCTCTCCTCTTCTCTCCTCTCCTCCTCTCTCCTCTCCTTTCCTATCCTCTCCTCTTCTCTCCTCTCCTCCTCTCTCCTCTCCTTTCCTATCCTCTCCCCTTCTCTTCTTTTCTTCATATACTTTCTTCACCCATGAGGACGCTGGGTGCCTTTCAGTATAAAGAGCATCCCCGACTTCTAGAAACGCTGCATTAGGATTTCCCTCTTATCTATCCCTCTCTTTGTTTTTACCTTCTTTCTGTTCTTTCTATCAGTCAGTTACTTCTTGCTTGTTTTCTGCCTTCGTGATCTATTCTCGTACCTTTTTTTTTTTTTTTTAATAAAAGGACTTGAACTCTCTCCCACGCCGAAGTCAGATGTGCTGGGCCTGGCTTGTCAGGCGCTTAACGGCAGCACAAAGCATTTTCGCTAACACTGCAGGCAACAAAAGTTGCTGTTTGAGCGTTTGACACAAGAAGGAGAATACAAAAAATTCTTGCTTATTCTTCCTTTTATTGTTTCTGCTTCGCTCAGCAACTTTTGACAATAACCTGAGAAGAGGGGAAAAAAAAGAGACGAAGTCTATACTCTGAAAATCAGGGAAGCTGTAGGAATGGGACGGAACAAGTATACTATACTCCACAGACAGAAAGACTGATATAGCACACACACATACACATACACATACACATACACATACATACACACACATACATACACATATACACACATACACACACATTTTAAACACACACAGACACACACACAGATGCACACGCCGACACACACAGACACAGACACAGACACAGACACAGACACAGACACACACAGACACACACACACACACACACACACACACACACACACACACACACACACACACACACACACACACACACACACACACACAAACACGCACACACACATTATCCTTGATGTAAAAAAAAATCAAAAACATGCACACACACATACACACACTCACACACACACAGACACACACCACAACATACACACACAAATACACACACCACACACAATACACACACACAGAGATACACGCACACATACACACACAAATACACACACATACACACACACAAATACACACACACATACACACACACACGCGCGCGCGCGCACACACACACACACACCACACCACACCACTCCACACCACACCACACCACAACACACACACACATGCCCCACACACACAAACACACACACATACGCACACTTACACACACACACACACGCACACACACACACACACACACACAAAATACACACACACACTACACACACACACACACACACACACACACACACACACACACACACACACACACACACACACACACACACACACAATGGTAACAGTAGCTGCAAAGCATCCCCCTAGTCCTGCTTATTTGTGTCCTCGACTCCTGTGGGCAGGAAAAGGACATCACAGGAAAAGGACATCACAGGAAAAGGACATCACAGGAAAAAGGACATCACAGGAAAAGGACATCACAGGAAAAGGACATCACAGGAAAAGGACATCACAGGAAAAGGACATCACAGGAAAAAGGACATCACAGGAAAAGGACATCACAGGAAAAGGACATCAAGGAAAAAGGACATCACAGGGAAAAGGGAAAAGGACATCATATGGAAAAGGACATAAAATAGAAAAGGACATTGTATGGAAAAGGACATCAAAGGGAAAAGGGAAAAGGACATCATAGGGAAATGGATATCATAGGGAAAAGAACATCACAGGGAATAGGACATCACAGGGAATAGGACATCACAGGAAAGAGGACATCACAGGAAAGAGGACATCACACACATTATAGGGAAAAGGACATCATAGGGAAAAGAACATCACAGGAAAAGGGATATCGCAGGGAAAAGGACATCACACACATTATAGGAAAAAGGACATAATAGGGAAAAGAACATCACAGGAAAAGGACATCACATGAAAAAGGACATCACAGGGAAAGGACATCACAGGAAAAGGGGAAAGGACATCACAGGGAAAAGGACACCACAGGGAAAAGGACATCACAGGAAAAGGTGAAAGGACATCACAGGGAAAAGGACATCGCAGGGAAAAGGACATCACAGGGAAAAGGACATCACAGGGAAAAGGACATCACAGGGAAAAGGATATCACAGGGAAAAGGACATCACAGGGAAAAGGACATCCCAGGGAAAAGGACATCACAGGGAAAAGGATATCACAGGGAAAAGGACATCACAGGGAAAAGGACATCACAGGGAAAAGGACATCCCAGGGACGGGAAGGACCAGAGGATAAGCATAACGTGATGGGAGACATCTCTCCGACTGTCTGTTTCTGTCTCTGTCTGTCTCTGTCTCTCTGTCTCTATCTGTCTGTCTCTCTCTGTCTCTCTGTTCCTATCTGTCTGTCTGTCTGTCTGTCTGTCTGTCTGTCTGTCTGTCTGTCTGCCTCTGTATCTGACTCTCTCTGTCTCTGTCTGTCTGTCTGTCTGTCTGTCTGTCTGTCTGTCTCTCTGTCTCTGTCTCTGTCTCTGTCTCTGTCTCTGTCTCTGTCTCTCTCTCTCTCTCTCTCTCTCTTCTCTCTCTCTCTCTCTCTCTCTCTCTCTCTCTCTCTCTCTCTCTCTCTCTCCTCCTGCAGTATCTGAGGGCATTGCCCTCTTTTCCTTCCTCTGTGGTTATGAGTGCATGGTCTTCCTCATAAACAACAAATCTCTCTGTCTCTCTGTCTTTCTCTTTCTCTTTGTCTGTCTGTCTGTCTGTCTGTCTGTCTGTCTGGCTGTCTGTCTGTCTGTCTGTCTGTCTGTCTGTCTGTCTGTCTGTCTCTCTCTTTTCATTCTCTCTCTCTGTGTCTCTTTCTCTCTCTGTCTCTCTCTCTCTGTATTTATATCTGTTTCTTTCCTTCTCTCTCTCCCCCCCCCCTCCCTCTCTATTTCTCTCTATCTGTGTCTCTGTCTCTATCCCTCTGTTGGTTAGTGTAATCTTTCATTCACTTCAAACATTTCGTAGTATCAAATGTAGGGTGGTGTTGCTATAGAGGCAATATGCTCTTCATGGAGGGGAAACATCCTGACTTTGTCTACATCAAGAAATCTGCCACGGCTGAAAGTGGTATACGTACGTACAAAAACAACATTGTATAACACAATGCAACACAATACAACTGTGTGTTGTATAGGTCGAATGCAAGCGCTTTGATTTGTTTTTACAAGATATAGCCCTATATAAATTCCATGTATTATTATTATTATTATTATTGACTGAAGATACTACAACACAATACACTGTAATAGAAGATTCCACATGAGTTTTGAAGTAGCACACACTGGTGGGTAACAATCATGTTTACCCAATCTAGATATATGATAGTATTCTTCACAACAAAAACAGGCAAGGAAAGACATGAAAGGGTAATCGTCGACAAATAAAGTAAACTTCATCATGATACTGGAGATGATAGAGGCAACCTATTAGCATCCATCAGTCTCGGAAGACTAGGGAGTTGCGCTTTAGGCTGTATAGCACAACGCCGGGGTAGGTATGGAGGCCAAGCTGTTACCCAGACAGCAGACCTCCCTCTTACCCTTCTCCGCGTTGCTGGAATGGTCCATCGGAAAGGCAATCGCCGATACGAATGGTTTCAGTGCCGTCGCAGGAGCCGCGAAAACGTTGCCATACACAGCCCCGAGCCGCCCTGGGGACTCCGACTCCCCGATTTTTCTTCAGGGATGGTGTCTAAACACAACACCTGTGTGCATGCTGGTTTTTTATACTTTTTTACTTTGTTGTCATTGGCTCCTACCGGCACACAATGGCCTGCTCTTTCCAAAAGGCAGAACGGGTTTTTAACAGAATCAGAATCAGAATCAGAAATTATTTATTGCCATAAAAGTCACATGGACTTATTGACTCAACAAAATAAACTCAACATAATTCATCAATACAACATACTATTCACTGGTCAGTATGACTGAAATGATGTGCAGGCAAAAACCACATAAAACCACCACAAAGCAAAACCATGTTGCATTCTATCTTATTTCAATTGTTCTCATGTGGGCAAGATGTTCAGCGTGTGTTCACACACAGAGAACCTTGGTTTGTAGTTTCATCCGAATAGCAACATAGGATCTGATACTGACCTTCCAAGACAGTCAACAATTTTGCTTTGTATTCTAAACCAGGTGAAAAAAAAAACATTGGCGGCAGGATAGCTCAGTGGTCAGAGCGCTCGCTTTCCCCAGTCAAGTTAAGCAGCGTCGAGCGCGGTTACCCGTTGGATGAGTGACTGTTTGCGAGCCTTGGCTTCAGTAAATTCCTCCCAGTTCACCCAGCTGTAAATGGGTACCTACACTCTTGATGGTCAGGGGAGGCAAAGCAGCGAGGGAGAGGAGATGGGCGCCGCCCTCAATGTGCTGGCCACTAGAGAAGCTGAGGTCTCTGATGCCTCGCTTCCCTGCGACCGCCTAGGTTATGGGAGACACCATCACTTTCACCTTCATCATTCCTAAACCAGGTTCCAGAAAACAACCACAGCGAGTGAAAGAAGAACAACCAGATTATGAATAGTAAGTATGTACAGGAGGAGGAGACATTGTCTTACAGATAACAGGGCTATGCAAACCTCCTTTACACACACACTGCTCACACAGCAGTCAGAAAGCACGGAGGGAGGGAGGGAGATGGGTGTGATGATTGATCATCACAGGGTAGGTACCATTTGCATCCTAACAGCTCTACTGAATGTGATGCTGGGACTGTTAGTGACCAAGGGATTGTGTGTAGAGACAACACCCACCCCCTGAACATCTTGCGCACACGTTAAATCCTGTTCCGCTTTTCGTAAGAGTAGGCCATCGTGTGCCGGTGGGAACAGATGACATTTACAAAACTGCATACACACGGGGACTGGATGTAAAAAAAAAAGCACAAGAGTGCTTATCCCATTATCCTCGATATAAAAGAACACATAAAAATAATTGAAATAATAATATAAAAAAAATGATGACCACTGCTGCTGTTGTTGTTGGCACGTCGGATGTCATTTCTTTTTTTTTTTTCTTCCTTTGTGTCTTTGTTCTGTACTGTCCCTGTTCATTGCACACAAGTGTTATCACTTTGTGTGCAACACTCACCCAAATTTGCATAGGAAAAAAAAAGTCTTTCACTTTCTCCTACCATCTGTCTGCTTGTCTGTCTTAGTCATTTCCCATTCCTGTCTGAGTGTTCGCTGTCTCTGTCTCTGTTCCTGACTCTGTTCTGTCTGCTTGCCTGTCTGTCTGTCCGTCCGTCCGTCCGTCCGTCCGTCTGTCTGTCTGTCTGTCTGTCTGTCTGTCTGTCTGTCTGTCTCTGTCTCTGTCTCTGTCTCTCTCTCTGTCTCTCTCTCTCTCTCTCTCTCTCTCTCTCTCTCTTCTCTCTCTCTCTCTCTCTCTCTCTCTCTCTCTCTCTCTCTCTCTCTCTCTCTCTCCCGATTGAAAAAAAATGATATGCCTATTTTTTTTAAACATCTAGGATGTTTTATGCTGTTGTTGTTTTTTTCTTTTCTTTTTTTTAATTATAATTTTATTGGTAGTATGTCTCCCCCCCCCCTCCAATAACGATGGTAGCTTTTAAAAAAATATATATAAAATTCCCCTTTTATCTAAATGTATGATTTATATTATATGTACAATTTTTGATAGATAGTGGTGGATTGATGTTTTCGGTTGTTTATTTCATTTTGTTCTCTTGTTTGCTCCTTATCTACTAACGCTTTTCTTTTTTTCCACAATCAAAATTTTTTATTGTGACTTCTGATTTTTGTCTTCTGAAAGAGTGCATTTTATTACCTTATCATATATAGTGTCCTTTATTCTTGTGTGTTGTTTGGTACTGCTAGCTGCGTAAAGTCTTATTGTTTAGTATATTTTCAACTTGATGTATCCCTGAAAAGGGCGGGGACTGGATGTAAAAAAGCACACGAGTGCTTATCTATTATCCTCGAA
>CM060321.1:29336232-29351232 GCA_030674155.1 Stramonita haemastoma
TTTAAGAGAGAGAGAGAGAGAGAGAGAGAGAGAGAGAGAGAGAGAGAAGAGACGAGAAGAGAGAGAGAAGAGACGACAGACAGAGAAGACAGAGAGACAGAGAAGAGACGAGACAGAGAGAGACAGGAGACACACACAACAACACAGCACAACAACAACAGCAGCAAAACAACAAAACACACACACAACACACAACACAACAGACAACAACAAAAAACACAAACACACACACACACACACACACACACACACACACACACACACAACACAACAACACACACACACACACAACACACCACAGAGACAGAGACAGAGAAACAGAGAGAACAGAGAGAAAGACAGATGGACAGACAGAGTGGGGGAGGGGAGGGGGGTTGAGTGCCACAGCCGTGCATAAGTTATCCAACAATGAGGACGACAGTGGTGTGGTGATGGGAGATGGTGTCGTGACTTTGGTGATTGTAGCAGTGGTGGTGGTGGTGGTGGTGACTGTGGTAGTGATGATGATGATGATGATGATGATGATGATGATGATGATGATGATGATGATGATGATGATGATGATGATGATGATGATGATGATACGACGACGACGAGACGACGACACGACGACGACGACGACACACAATATAGAAAGAGAAAAATGAAAAAGAAGAATGTCAATTAATCTGATGAACAGATGACGACAACAACAAAACAATAAGACGAAGATCGACGCAACATGCCATAGTATCTTCTAGATATTTCCCGGGAGTTTCGCCGTTGGGCCATAATGAGGGGTCAACACCCTCCTACATCAGGCATAGCGCTAACCCAGTCTGCCTCTGGCCACCAAGACCAAGTTATGTCTGTTAGGAGACATTTTCTTTTCTTTTTCTTTCTTTTTTTTCGTTCCTCTGCTACACTTTACAGTTTACTTATAGTCAGATTTTTGGCGTACGCAACAGTTTGACTCACCATTAAGATAGCTGTATTCTGACTTTGGGATGATTTCTAAACATGGCGCTTGTGTGCCAGTTGTTGTTGTTGTTGTTGTTGTTGTTGTGTCATCTATTCGTACCAGCATGCAAGAGTGAAAAATGGTAATGATAGAGCTCCGAGGTTCACCAACAGTAAAAATTTTGGTATGCAACGTTTATACAAACCCCATCCACCACCACCCCACCATTAAAGACAGCTGCATTTTGACTTCGGTGACAAGGTTGGAAATGACTATTTAGGGAGGAAAATCCCCTTTTCCCCCAGATCCCCTCCCCAGCCCCTTTCCCCATCCCTGTCTGTTAGATTTTCAACTGTCTGAGTTCTTTTGACAAGCACAAGTCGTAAGCATACATATGGTTTACTCTCCAAAAAACTTGGAATTTCCCAACAAATGGAGAAAAGGGGCAAGGCTGGGAATCGAACACAGAACCTCATGATTTTGTTTGAGGCAGGTTGAAGGTCTTAAACCATTCCCGCCACCTTCCTTCTTGTTGTCATTATATATCCACACTCATCATTATGTCTTCAGCCTTATACTGTGATGGATCATACTTGTCCTCGTTACCTCTTCAGAATCGTGTTTATCACTCTCCTCACATAAGGATGAATGAATGTCAGCACTATTCCTGTCCCTTTCTATTGGAATATGTTCCTTCCTCGTGAAGTCAGCTGAGTGTGACAGTGTAGTGTAGTGTAGTGTAGTGTAGCGTAGCGTAGCGTAGCGTAGCGTAGCGTGGTGTGGTGTGGTGTGGTGTGGTGTGGTGTGGTTGTGGTGCGTTGCGGTGTGGTGCGGTGTGGTGCGGTGTGGTGCGATGTGGTGTGGTGTGGTGCGGTGTGGTGCGGTGTGGTGTGGTGTGGTGTGGGTGTGGTGTGGTGTGGTGTGGTGTGTGGTGTAGTGTACTGTGTTGTGCTGTGTTGTGCTGTGTTGTGATTTCCTGTGCTGTATTGCATTTTATTGGATTGTGTTGTGCTGTGTTGTGCTGGATTTATTGTATTGTGTTGCGTTGTATTGTATTGTGTTGTATTGTGCTGATTTGTTTTGTGTTGTGTGACATTGAATTGCATTGTTTTGTGTTGTGTGACATTGAATTGCATTGTTTTGTGTTGTATTTTATCGTGATTTGTTGTTTTGTGTTGTGGTGTATTGTATTGTACCGTATTTTGCATTCAGCTACGTCAGATTTCTCTGCTTGAAAATCGGGCTGCTCTCTCTCCCGGGAAAGCACATCGCCACAAGAGCTGCGCCACCCCTTTTTAAAAATAAAATGTCAGCAAATGTATTCGTTTCACTACAAGAGTAACCTTTACAACAGAAATTTTGCCAGAGACAATTCCCTTCTTGCCGTGGGTTCTTTTACGTGTGCTGAAAGTGTTTGCTCACAGGACCTCAGTTTATTGACATATCTGAAAGACTGGTAGCCAGATCACCACTCAGATCTAGAGGATTGGGGTAAAAGTTTGGACACGAATGGGGAATCGAACCCCTACTCCTTGCTTTCTAGGCAAGTGCGTTACCTCCAGACCATTGTTACACTTGCAATAACTGACCACCACCACCACCCCACCCCCGCCCCTATCCATGGAAAAAACCCTGACCTCTGTCAGGTTAAAATTGGAGTTCATAATTATGTATGTATGTATGTATGGATGAATGGATCTCTTTCACAGGGGGATAGAAAATTAAGGTATACATTTATCTCCTTTTCTAAAAAAAAAAAAAAAAGAAGAAACAAAAAAGAAAACAAAAGCAAGCGTTATCGTGACGTCACAGGAACTGGACTTCAGAAGGATTGAACATATGCCATACTTTTTTTTCCCTTTTTTAGAAAAGGGAGGGAGGGGAGGGGGGGGGGGGCATCGGCTTTTTTTTCTTTTCTTTTCTTCTTTTTTTTCTTTCTTTCCCTGATTTTATTCCGCGTCGGACTCTTTGCAGACAGCGGAATGGTACATTCTCCCTCCTCACAAACCTATTCCTTGACTGAATAGTCCCATATACCTCATAGACATTTACCACCCCCTCCCTTACCCTCCCCTTCCCTACCCTACCCCACTCCCTTCCCTTCTCACCCTCCTCTCTGTCACCCCCCCCACCACCACCATCACCACCACCCCCTTGTCCCTTCTCCTTACCCCCATCCCCCCTCTCTTCTTTCCATTATTCTGCTTCCCTAAAAGGGGAGAGCGGCGGGTTTCTAATCGTAGGGGCTGCAACTCGATTAAGGGCTGAGCTAGATTGCTAGTTACCATTGATTGCTGGTGGAATATGGCAGCTCCCAGAACGGAGTCTATGGTCAGCCGTCAGCTTCAAAAGATAAGTTTGGGTTTATTTGTTTGTTGTTGGTGGTTTCTTTTTGGTTAGGATTGTTTTTATGTTTGTTTTGTTTTGGGTAGGTTTTTGGTTGTGTTTGTAAGGTGGGGGTGGAGACGAGGGTGGGGGTCGGGGGGTGGGGGGGGGGAGTTGGGTTTTTTAAAATAGTTTTTGTTTTTGATGAAACATTTTTGGGGCTAAAAGTCATGTTTATGGACGTGCTGTTATTAGTGATGAGTGATTTGTTCTGTAAGGTCGTTGGCTGCGTATAGAAGACGTAGTATATATGGTAGATGTAGTAGTGGTGGTAGTAGTAGTAGCAGCAGCAGCAGCAGCAGCAGTAGTGGTAGTAGTAGCAGCAGCAGTAACAGTAGTAGTAGTAGTAGTAGTAGTAGTAGTAGTAGTAGTAGTAGTAGTAGTAGTAGTAGTAGTAGTAGTAGTAGTAGTAGTAGTAGTAGTAGTAGTAGTTGTAGTAGTGACATAACAATGATAATAACCATAATCATGGTAATCACTATATCATTATTAATGTCATCCTCCTCCTCCTCCTCCTCCTCATTCATCATCATCATCATCATCACATATTACAATTATCTATTTTTCCACTAAATCTTGCATAGAACTACTGATCAAGACCTTTTCACACACATATCAATCACTGACATATAGTGCACACAAAAAAGAAACAAAGAAAGGAATAAAACAAACTAACGAAACTAGCAAACACACGAACAGTCAAACGCTGGCAATTTGACGACCCGGGTTCGAGTCCGGTCGAGGAGATTTTTCTCCTGGAGTTAACATCAGTGCTGACTCCACTCTCCCCAAAAGTCCTCCGGATGAGACTTTAAACCGAAGCCCCGTGTGCGAACGCACGCAGAACATCTTGCGCACACATTAAATCCTGTTCCGCTTTTCGTAAGAATAGGCCATCGTGTGCAGGTGGGAACAGATGACATTTACAAAGCTGCATACACACGGGGACTGGATACAAAAAAGCACATGAGTGCTTATTCCATTATCATCGATATAAAAGAATAAATAAATAAAAGAAATCAAACATGTTGCCAGTAAACACATGCACCCGGGCCCAGTAAGCGGCAGGGAAGTAGAGAAGGTATCCCACTGGGAAGAGTGGGTTGTTTGGGCCTGATTCGAAGCTATAAAGGAAAAATTTCCGGTAAACAGTGACAGAGAGAGAGAGAGAGAGAGAGAGAGAGAGAGAGAGAGAGAGAGAGAGAGAGAGAGAGAGAGAGAGAGAGAGAGAGAGAGAGAGAAGAGAGAGAGGAGGAGAGAGAGAGAGGGAGGGAGAGAGAGAGGGGAGAGGGAGAGAGAGAGGGAGAGAGAGAGAGAGAGAGAGGGAGGAGAGAGAGAGAGAGAGAGAGAGAGAGAGAGGGAGGGAGAGAGAGAGGGAGGAGAGAGAGGGAGAGGAGAGAGAGAGGGGGAGAGAGAGAGAGAGAGAGAGGGGGTGGTGGAGAGAGAGAGAGAGAGAGAGAGGGAGGGAGAGAGAGAGGGAGAGAGAGAGGGAAGAGAGAGAGAGAGAGGAGAGGTGGTGGGAGAGAACTCGAACTCGAACTCGAACTCGAAAGGTTTATTCAGTATAGGCTATGGCCCCTTACTGAAGGGGGGTACAATTTACACCAGTTTCAAAGCCAAACAGTGGCCAGGTGTTCCAAATCTTAATTTGTAAACATGTCATTTCAATTTTCATTTTCAGATTAACAATAAAGCACAACATAGTTTGACAGCAAATTGTTCAAGTAACCGGAAAACAGAAAAATGTTTTAATTTTTTTTCATTTCACTTATGTCGTCTATAAATTTTATACAATTCAGCAGATAACAAAATACAAGCATCACATATTTACCTATGTCTGATATGCATTAACGACCAACACATTTACCAAATTAGAATGCATACATTCAGTTTGATCAAGCGTATATCATATATTTTCCATACTTCTTTTTACATAATCCTCAGCGCATCTATAATCAGAACATGACATACCTGTAATACTAAAACAGTGAGAATCTTTATCTATGATAGTCATCAATGCATACACATCTGGAGACTCTTACATCTTGTCCCAACGCTATTTCAGATATAAACACGCCACTATCTACGTCAAAATGGTGATTTTTCTGATAGTAAGTAAACACAAATACATGATACATCCTTTACTTAACCTAAGATACCTTTTTGATGTAATGAACATGATAATGATATTGTTTCGATTATGTTTTATTTCTTTAACATACTCTAAAAGTTCCATCTGAATCCAACAAATGACCCTCCTGGACATTTTCCATTGATGAACAGAATAGCTACCTGGTTTATAGTATACTGTAGTTGTAAGAAAAAACAACAAAACACACAATCGTTAATTTCCAACAAAAGGGTTCATACAATATTTCTGGTAACAAACATCATCAGATAACAAAACATGTTTTTTTTGTAATTTATTTTTGACACAGATAAATTAACATTCCAATGCCGATAACACACAACATAGGTTAAATTTTGATCTCTCTCTCTCTCTCTCTCTCTCTCTCTCTCTCTCTCTCTCTCTCTCTCTCTCTCTCTCTCTCTCTCTCTCTCTCTCTCTCTCTCTCTCTCTCTCTAACACATAGCGCAATCGTGACCGGATTTTTTTTAATCATGCCCTTGACCTTGGATACCCTGAAAACAGAGAAGAGGAGCTGCTTCACACGGTTTACACTAGCACTGATGTCAGCTGGCAACGTTGACACAGTTACAGTGTCAGCAGCCTGTATCATAAGCCTAAGACAAACTTCAGTGCAGTTTGCACGTGGAAGAGAGGGGGCAAAATTCAATGTATACGGTGTCTGACTTTTATTTGTTCCTTTTACTGATAAGCAGAAAACCTAGAGGAAATACAGAGACTGATAATGTAGCATCCCTTAATATTAAGGTAGGCCAGCCAGAATGCCGAGCCGTTCTTGTCAGATTGGACTTTCGTCCAGATAGAGTTTCTTACCATCAATGATCAAATGATCATAGACCAGAAATGCTCTTTTTCCATCTTTTCTGGCATCCTTTAAATGAGGAACAAGTTTCCTCCTAACATCACGGACACGTGGGGTAAAGTCTTCTCCGATGAAAACATTGCTTCCTCGGAGTTTTCGTTTAGCCTTCAGAACCATTTCTTTATCCCTGTGGAATGTACATTTTCCTATGATAGGTGAGTTGGGGTTTCTGTTCAAACGGTGGATTCTGTCAAACTCAATGTCTTTACTCAGTCCTAGCTTGTCAGTCAGTAAGTCTTTGATCAGTCCTTCACATTTGTCGTTTGTTTCATTGTCCTGTCTCGGTATGCCATAAAAAAGGATGTTGTTTCTTTTAGAATGCCCCTCCAAGTTGTCAGTCTTAAGTTCAAGATTTTCCACTTTTTCACTTAACTTTTCGTTTTCTTTTTTCAGTCTTTGGTTTTCTTGTTTCAGTTCCTTAACGTCTTCTTTCAAGGATGCCATTTCTTTCAAAATTCCAGAACATGTCTCTTTGACTTGCCTCACCTCTTCCTTTAGTTCTTTAAACATAGCGGTCATTTCCTGCAGGTTTGCTACGACCTCTTTCAGTGTCGGCTCCTCGGTTGTCCTCTTAGGAGACGATGAAGTGGAACCAGCACCAGAGTTCAGCTGGGTTTGGCGGAGACTGTCCTTCCTTCCCTTAGGTCCAGGTCCAGGATTCAGCTCCACATCGCCGCACCGATACAGAAAAACGCCTAGGTACAAATAGGCGAGGAGGAAACCTACGGTTACACCGTCACGCAGCCTGCCCAACTTTAATGTCGGGATGTACAACGATTTTCTTGGCATTGCACGTTGTGACATAAATGCGATGAAGGTGGCCACAGAGCAGCCACACAGGGCCCTGATACTGAAAACCACCTCTGGCATGATGCCCTCCTGTCACTTCAAGGACTCAGGCAAAGGCACAGGAATGAAATATTTACATTTAACTGTGGAGCTTCTGTCAACAGCTGTCTACATTTCAACTGCCGGAAGTGTTCCCCCGTGGTGGGAGGAGAGAGAGAGAGAGAGAGAGAGAGAGAGAGAGAGAGAGAGAGAGAGAGAGAGAGAGAGAGAGAGAGAGAGAGAGAGAGAGAGAAAGAGAGAGAGAGAGAGACAGACAGACAGACAGACAGACAGACAGACAGACAGACAGACAGACAGACAGACAGAAAATGGACGGTGCTAGAAAGTCGAGTGATCCCTTTTTCTACTATGTCGAACGCTCAAACAGCAACTGCTGTTGTCTGTACTTACCAGTGAAAATGCTGCGTTGTGCTGCCGTTAAGCGCCTGACAAGTGAGGCCCAGCGCATCCAACTTTGGTGTGGGAAAGATTCGTTATCTTTTAAGTCTTTCTGGGAAAAAAAATATAGCAGGAGCGTGGAACAAGAAGGCAGAAAATAGACAAGAAGGAGGTGACACGAAAAAAAAGGGAACAAACCAAAAGCAAAGAGAGGGATAGAAAAGAGGGAATTCCTGGCACAGCATTTGTAGAAGGTTGCGAATGTTATTTATACTGACAGATCTCCAGCATCTGCACGAGGGAAGTCGAGTGGCTGAACCTAGGCACACCTACGCAGAGTGGATCAGCAGTTTAAAAGGGTGTAAAGGTAAAGGTGTCCCATAACCTAGGCGGTCACAGGGGAGCAAGGCATCAGAGACCTTAGCTTCCCTAGGGGCCAGCATGTTGAGGGCGGCGCCCATCCCCTCTCCCTCGCTGCTTTGCCTTCCTTGTCCCCCAAAATGGGAGGTACTCATTTACAGCTAAGTTCCAGTTGATCAGCAGTTGTGTTGCATAAGTATAATTTTGTGTATTGTTATAATTGTATGTCTTGTTCTGTAAAAAGCTTTGTGCTACCTCTGCAAAGGAGAGGGAAAGCGTTCTAAAAGTGTCCTTTATTATCATTAAGAGTAGTAGTAGTAGTATTAGTAGTATTAGTAGTAGTAGTAGTAGTAGTAGTAGTAGTAGTAGTAGTAGTAGTAGTAGTAGTAGTCGTAGTCGTAGTCGTAGTCGTAGTCGTAGTAGTAGTAGTAGTGGTAGTAGTAGTAGTAGTAGTAGTAGTAGTAGTAGTAGTAGTAGTAGTAGTAGTAGTAGTTGAGAGATCAAGATCGTGTGTAAAACAGGGCAGTCACAGAGAAAGGCAGGAGAAAATCTTGTAGACGAACGGTGTGATCTTAAACATCATTCTTTGTGAGGCAGAAAGCCAGTGAAGAGACTGCAGGAGAGGAGTGAAGTATTCAGATTGCCTCTCCACTAAACAAATCGAGCAGCAGCATAGATTTGTACGTATTGTAGGGAGCAGATGGACAAATATGGAAGCCGAAAGTGTTACAATAGGACAGACGTTACAGAAGGATAGACATTGCAAACTCTGAAGAGCAGAGGCTTCAGTGAGCAGATATACAGGCCAGAGACAGAGACAGGACGATCAATTGAAATGGACTGTTTAAACCTCGGCACTCGTAGGCATCCGTCAGTCTCGGAAGACTATGGAGCTGCACTCTAGGCTCTAGAGCGCAATGCCTGGGTAAGTAAGTATGGAGAGCAAGCTGTTACCCATGCAGCAGACATCCCCCCTCTCTACGTCGCTGGAAAGGTCTATTGGAAGGGCAATTGCCGATACGCATGGTACTAGTGCCGTCACAGGAGCCGCCAGAACATTGACATATACAGCCCTGAGCCGCCCTGGGGAATCCCACCTCCCCGATTTTTCCTCAGGGATGGTGTCTAAACACAGCAACCATGTGCATGCTGGTTTCTTTTTATTTGAGTGTTATCCGCTCCTACCGGCACACAATGGCCTACTTTTCCCACAGGCAGAACGTGTTTTTAACGTGTGCGCAAGATTTTCTGCTTGAGTTCGCACACGGAGGCTCGGTTTATAGTCTCATCCGAATGACTTTGACATTCGGTTCGATTTTTTCGTCAAATTGGGAAGAAAGGGCAAGGCTGGGAATCGAACCCAGAACCCAACGGTTTACTTATTAGCAAGCGAACGTCTTAACCATCCTGCCACCTTCCTTGCACTCGTAAGCATACTGAATCAACAGCTGATCTAAAAGATCGGGGCTGAGTGTGAAACAGCGCTGTCACAGGGGCAAGCAGGGGTAGATTTGTGGATAATTATTATCTTTAGCTAAGAGGTTTGATCTTGTTCGTTATACTTTGTGAGACAGGAAGCCAGTGAAGAGACTGCTGAAGAGGAATTAAATGTCCTGGTTATTTTTCTATATAAAAAAAAATCGAGCAGCAGAGTTTTGTTTGTGTTGCAGAGAGTAGATGGATGAAGTTGGAAACAAATGGAGAATTGGAGGCGTATAAGTATGACAGAAGAATAGATGTGACAAATTTAGCAGAGGCTTCGGTGAACACGTATAATTATGGAACATATACGGAGAAAGGGCGATGACCTAAAGTGGGCATCCCTCAGTCTCGGAGGACTCTGGAGTTGCACTTTAGAGCTTAGAGCGCACAGCCTGGGTAAGTAAGTATGGAGGGCAAGCTGGTACCAATGCAGCAGACCCCCCTCCCCCCTTTTCTCCATGTCGCTGGAATACTTAATTGGAAAGGCAATAGCTGATAGGAATGGTTCCAGTGGACTGTCCTAAGGTGGGCACACGGATGCATATTGAACCAACAGCTGATCTAAGAGATCGGGGACTGGGCGTGAAACAGCGCAGACACAGAGACTGGCAAGGGAGGTTTTGTGGATACAAAGCGTTTTGATCTTGTACCTCATTCTTTGTGAGACAGGGAGCCAGTGAAGAGATTGATGTAGAGGAATAGTGAGTTCAGAATTTTTTTCTTTTTCTATTTATGTAAAAAAAAATTCTTATTTATTTTATCGTATTCTTTTATATAGAGGATAATGGGATAAGCACTCATGTGCTTTTTTACATCCAGTCCCCATGTGTATGCAGTTTTGTAAATGTCATCTGTTCCTACCGGCACACAATGGCCTACTCTTACGAAAAGCGGAACAGGATTTAACGTGTGCGCAAGATGTTCTGCATGCGTTCGCACACGGGGCCTCGGTTTACAGTCTCATCCGAAAGACTTTTGGGGAGAGTGGAGTCAGCACTGATGTAAACTCCAGGAGAAAAACCTCCTCAAACAGGAATCGAACCCGGGTCGTCAAATTGTGAGCGCAATGTTCTGACCACTAGGCTATCCCGTCCCCCTAAACAAATCTAGCAGCAGAATTTTGTGTGTGCTGCAGAGAGTGGAAAGATGAAGCTGGAAGCCAAACCGACAGAACAGTCTAGGCCTGACTGGCTGGGAGATGTGACGAATTTAGCAGCGGCTGCAGTGACCATATTATTTGCCAATAACGATAA
Source organism: Stramonita haemastoma (assembly GCA_030674155.1). NCBI lineage: Eukaryota > Metazoa > Mollusca > Gastropoda > Neogastropoda > Muricidae > Stramonita > Stramonita haemastoma. Next base: position 29,346,891 of record CM060321.1, read on the forward strand.
TAGCATGCGCCTCGGGGGGTGATAGTAGTGCAATCAGCTAGTCTGATTAAAATGACTTAGAGTCTATCTAAACTCCCTTTATTTGTGTATAATAAAGCTTTTTTTCTTATTTTTTGTATTCTTTTTTAGTAATCGGTAATCGTCACCCACCCCCTCCCTGTATTGTAAATTACGTTTTAGAAAAAACACCTGAAAACAAAGCACTCTTAGTCACTGAGATCTGTAACCGAACTATCAATTTCTTTTCAGAAAGTTCCAGTTGGAGATTAATTAAGCAGTATTCTGAATTTAAGATGCGAAACAAGTTCCATCTATCTTTATTATTATTGCTGAGATTATAAAATAATACATATTATAAAAAAAAATCTAAAGTAAAATCTTTAATCATATCGTGACATCTTCATCGCAAAGACAAATTTACATTGTTCAGGAAGACTGAAATTCTTTGATGAAGGAACAAATTATAAAAAAAGACTTTTCACGGAATGTTAAACCCACAGGCTCTGATTGACAGGCTTGAATTATGCCAGACACCCAAAGCAACGATTAACATTCTGCAACAACTACCAAACAAAAAGGAAGAATAACAACACACACAACACAAACACACACACACACACACACACACACACACACACACACACACACACACACACACACACAACACACACAACTACACACTACACACACACACACACACACACACACACACACACACACACACACACACACACACACACACACACACACACACACAAACACACACACCACACACACTACACAACACACACCTACACACACTTACACACAAATTCATATAAACTTTCAATGTTTTCCGCTTTTGACATCAGAAGCTCGTCTGGGAATCTTCAATTCCAGGGTCCGTCCTCCTTCCTTCTGTCTCTCTCTCTTTTCCTTCCTTCCTCCCTTTATCCCATCCCTCCTCCTCTTCCCCCTCGCCCCCCCTCCCCCCAATCCCTCTTCTCCACTCCCCTTTCCTCCCCTCCCCGTCTCTCCCCTCTCCCCAATCGATGGGAAGAGGGTGCCGCTAGTTTCATTTTCTTTCTGTTTGGTCGTTCCTCATATCCCGCGGCACTGGCCGGTGTCGCCTTGTCAGCGGACACCCCCCCTTAAAGAAATGTACCTTCTTGCCCCCTTTTTCAACTTCGTTGCCTACCAGCTGAGAGAAACTTTTATTTTATTTTATTTTATTTTATTTATTTACTTTACTTTATTTATTTTTTTTTATTTTTTTTTTTTTATTTTTTTTTTTTTTTATACCACTTTATGTCACAGCAGATTTTTCTCTGCGTGAAATTCGGGCTGCTCTCTCTCTCCACGGGGGAGAGCGTGTCGCCACAAGTGCAGCGCCTACCCATTAGGAGGCTTGTTTTCTTTTATTAATAAAGACCCGCAAGTTGAAAGGGTGGGGTTAAGGGGTGGGGGGGGGGGTTGGGGGGGAGGGGTGGAAGGTGGTTTTTCTGTTTGTTTGTTTGTGAATGTGGGTGAGTGTGTGGATGAGGGGGAAGGGGTTGGTTGGGTTGGTGGTTTCATTTGGTTTGCTGGAATGTTTTGTTGTTGGTTTGGTTTTTTTGGGGGTTAAAGTTAAAGTCTGTCCCGACCATAAGGCTCATCAGGCGGTGCTTATCCGGTTTCTGTGGCGTTAAGCGACTGAGAGTCATAGACTCCCCCCTGGATAGACGTCAGTCTATCGCAGGGTTAACCCACACAAGGTTGGTACCCTTTTACACCTGGGGGGGTGAGAAAATAGCCGTAAAGTGCCTTTTCAAGGGCACAACGCCATAGCGGAATAGCTGGGATCGAACCGCAACCTTTAGATTACGAGTACAACACCCTAACCACTAGGCCACAGCGGCGGCTTTTTTTGGGGAGGAGGGTTTTTTGGTGTTATTTATTTGTTTATCATTGATAAGTTTATCAGCTATATATTATAAAAAATATGTATGCGAAAATGAATATTGAAGTGTATTAACTTTGTAAAATTTGAACACATTAACTACTACTACTCAGTCAGTAACTATATTTCACTACTCAGCAATATGTCAGTCAGTCATTCAGTACAGGAAATTCAATATGTCAGTCTGTACACCCATCAGTCCATTGTCCACCCCCTCCACACACACACACACACACACACACACACATCACACACACACACACACACACACACACACACACACACACACACACACACACACACAACCTGCCATTATTTTCTGGGTTGGCTAGTGGGGCATTGAACCCTGTGACCTAATTTCCAAAGTGTCACACACACACACACACACACACACACACACACCACACCCTTACCCTCCTGTCCACCTCACGGTTCTCTGCATTGTAAGTGTTTTTGTCAAGCAGTTCTGTCGTCTGACTGGCGAGCTAGCTAGTAGCTCCTCAGCTGATGTGAGTGAAGACAAAGACCATCGTCAGGAATGGATATCTTGATCGGCAGTGTCTGCCCTTTCCTGATTATTTGCAAGCCCTTGATAAATCAGCTCGCTGATTAGTGTCTCTTCCTGCTACCCGTTGCAAACTCTTCATCATTAATTAACAAGTCAGTCCCATGACTACAAGCCGTTCTAACCTTTCTCCAGTGATACAGAAGTGCTTAATGACTCAGTTAGTAAGAAACGAGTCAATTAGTTTGTTGAGTTCGTAAATTCATTCTCGTCTGTCGATTCGTCCGGCCGCCTTGTCTGTCTAACCATTGTGTTTGTTTACAGCTACTAGGGAACTTGTGACCTTATTTCCTAGTGGTGAGATCTACCTCCTCCATTCCATGGTTGTCTGTGTTGTCAGTTTCCTTGCTCTCCTTTTTCTGCCTTCTTGGTCTGCATTCTCCTACCTTTTTTCCTAGAAAGACTTAAAAAAAAAACCCACCAATAACAATTGTCTCCCACACAGAAGTTCAATGTGCTGGGTCTTACTTGTCAGGAGCTTAACGGCGCACAGTGCACACAAATCCAACATCACTCAGTAGGGCCTAGTCAAGAGTGCTAAAATTTAATTTCGCATGCTCCTTCCTTTTACCTAGTCCATGTGTGGTCAAGCTCCTGCTAAAAATAGCGCCAGCTAGCCACAGCTGGGTTGGGTTGGGATGGGACAATTAGCAGCTGAGAGGAGCTGAAAGTGGGGGATACTGACAGCTGTGGGCGGCTCAACACATCTTCGCTTATATGACAGACAACAATAGTTGCTGTCTGGGCGTTCGACGACGATGAAGAAGAACCCCTTAGCTTATTGAAGACCTGTTCCTATCTCTAGCTTTGCATGCATGAAAGATAGGCCAAAGGAACTTCCAGACAAATGATTCGGCCACTAGATTATTATGCAGAAGAAAGGACCACCAAGGCATGCACCCCTAAGACACCTGATCACAAGATATATTGAATACCATTTTTAGAACTTGTCAAATACAAACACTACAAGATACAGTAAAATGCAGTAAAACATGATAAACGAAAACAACAGTCACGCGTTTTCCTTTAAAAAAAAAAATTATACCATTTTATGTCACAACAGATTTTTCTGCATGAAATTCGGGCTGCTCTCCTCGGGGAGAGCGCGTCGCCACAGCAGCAGCGCCACCCATTGTTTTTTTTTTTCCTGTTTGCAACTGCGTTTGTTTCCCTATTAGAGTGGCTTTTTTCTACAGAATTTTGCCAGGGACAACCCTCTTCTTGCTGTGGGTTCTTTTACGTGCACTAAATGATGATGTGTAACACACAGACTCTCGGTTTATCATCTCATCCGAAAGACTAGCACCCAGACCACGACTCATGGTCTAATGGCTGGGGGAAAAGTTTAGGCCCAAACTGGGTTCAAACCACGGCACACTCTCGACCCGACTTTTCGCTTTCTAGGCAGGCGCGTTAAATTTTAATTTAATTAATTAACCCACTGAACGCTGACATGAATTGCGTGAATTTTTTAACCTGCATATTTGATCTTCGGCAAAGCTTTGTTTATACAGGAAGGGAATCGAGGCACTGGCAGCTAGGTGTGCACCTAAAACTGGCCTTTTTCACCTTCTTCACCTTGTCTCGTAGTCCTGCGGACCGTGGGGGCACTACTGAAGATTTTGCAACCAGCTTCCTCCACTCCTCACGGTCCTCCGCCCTCCGTAGCAGATCACCTAGGGAAAAAAAAAGAAATACCCTTCATTCACCAGACATCGCAGAGATTCGAACCCACGACTTCATGGCCCATGGACTGAAGTCGAACGGCGAGGCATTAACCACTAAGCTATAACGATGGGACGGGGTAGCCTTGTGGTTAGAACATTGCGCTTGCAATCTGATGACCCGGGTTCGAATCC
>CM060321.1:29356232-29366232 GCA_030674155.1 Stramonita haemastoma
AAGGAATTTTAACAAATCTATTTAGATATCCTGGCTGTTAGAGCCTTGTGCACTGCACTCATGATCTGCTGACCCAGGTTCGAATCCCGTTTAAGGATATTTTCTCCTGGAGTTAACATCAGTGCCAACACTATCCCCCCCCCCCCCCCCCAACTCCTCCCTAATGAGACTATAAACTGATGCCTGGTGTGCAAATGCACGCAGAACATTTTGTGCACAAGTTAAAACTTGTTCCAATTTTCAGAAGAGTAGGCCATTGTGCACCAATGGGAACGGATGACAGAATTAAACAAAACTGTATACATACATACACTGGATGTAAAAAAAAAAAATATAAAAAGCACCTGAGTGCTTATCCCATTATTTTTTAAACAGAAGAATAAAAAAAAATAATAATATAATACTATTTCACAAAAAAAAACAGAATTGAAAGTCAAATTGCTTTCTGGAAAATTCCTTATTAAGAAATCGAGGATAAGAAAGAAAAACAAGAAAAGAGGACAAAAATGGAAGCATTTGGCAAAAAGAGATTCTCTTTCCCCCCCTAGGGGCTGAAAGTTATAAAGTGGATGAGCTGTGCCCTCAGGGATCTCCTCAGTTGTGAACGATGCTGCCAGAATGGAAGACAGTGCAACCTGTACTTCCACACTGTCCCCCATTTGGTCTCTGTCTGTATGTCTGTGTCTGTGTGTTTATCTGTATGTCTGTATGTATGTATGTCTGTATGTATGTATGTCTGTATGTGTGTCTGTGTTTGGCTGGCTGGCTGTGTGTCTGTAAGTATGTCTGTATGTATGTCTGGCTGTATGTGTGTATGTATGTATGTATGTATGTATGTCTGTCTGTATGTATGTATGTGTGTCTGTCTGTCTGTCTGTCTGTCTGTCTGTCTGTCTGTATGTATGTATGTATATGTATGTATGTATGTATGTATGTATGTAATGTATGTATGTATGTATGTCTGTGTTTGGCTGGCTGGCTGGCTGTGTGCCTGTGTCAGTCTATCTGTTTCTGTCTCTGTGTGGGCCGCTGTGTCTGTCTCCTTTTGTCTCTCCTCTGCCGGTCTGTTTGTTTTTCTGTCTGTCTGTATATCTCTCCCTTCTTCCCACCCTCTCTCTCTCTCTCTCTCTCTCTCTCTCTCTCTAGTAGGGGACGGATAGCCTAGTGGTCAGAACATTGCGCTGGCAATTTGACGACCCGGTTCGAGTCTGGTCGAGGAGATTTTTCTCCTGGAGTTAACATCAGTGCTGACTCCACTCTCCCCAAAAGTCCTTCGGATGAGACTTTAAACCGAGGCCCCGTGTGCGAACGCACGCAGAGCACCTTGCACACACGTTAAATCCTGTTCCGCTTTTCGTAAAAGTAGGCCATCGCGTGCCGGTGGGAACGATGACATTTACAATACTGCATACACACGGGGACTCCGACTGGATGAAAAAAGCACAAGAGTGCTTATTCCATTATCCTCGATATAAAAGAATAAATCAAATCAAATCAAATCCCCCTTCCTCCTCTCCTCCTCCTCCTCCTCCTCCTCCTCCTCCTCCTCCTCCTCCTTCTTCTTCTTCTTCTTCTTCTTCTTCTTCTTCTTTCTTCTTCTCTTCTTCTTTGCATTATTTGCATTATTTGCATTCTTTGCATTCTTCTTCTTTTTTGCCATCTTTGCAATCTTCTTTGCATTCTTCATCTTTTTTGCATTCTTCCTCTTTGCATTCTTTTTCTTTGCATTCTTCTTCTTGGCATTTTCTTCTTCTCTGTTTTGTCTTTTTTGTGGCTTTTCTCTGTTGCTAGAAATTTCTTTCTTTGTAGATTTTTAAGAGTTATTTTTTTCAGCTATTGCTCTGCTGCTGTTATATATACATGTATATGTATATGTATATATGTATATGTATATGTATATGTATATGTATATATATATATATATATATTATATATATATATATGTATATGTATATATATATATGTGTGTGTGTGTCTGTGTGTCTGTGTGTGTGTGAAGAGAAAGACAGAAAGTAAGCAAAGTTCAATCTTAATTATTATCATGCTGTAGACAGTATCTTAACTCACCTTTTAAATCGTTTCAGGTGTCTGGTTCCTTTTTTTTTCTCTCTCCAGAAATACCATTCCACCTCCCCATCATACCTTTCATCATCCCGACCTCACCCCCAAACAATGCACAGCACATGCACAAACACACTAAAAAAAACTCACACAAATCCACACCCAGTCTTCACAAACGTTTAATCCTTAAGAGGAAATTCGAACCCATAACCTTGCACACCACAAATTCTTTGTTTTAAAACCACTTTGGGCCAAAAACTGTTGGGTTTATTATTAAAAAAAAAAAAGAAAAAAAAAAGCAACAACAACCAAAAAAACAACCCAACATTAATGGATTATTTAACCTTGAATTTCACAATGATATTATCATCAGTATCATCATCATCATGGTGTTTTTGAAAGAGCTAGCTAGGATATGCCTTGTTCTTTGGAGGAGGTGAAGGTTATGTATACTTCACGTGAGTCACTTTTTTCTGAACTTTTTTTTGTGTGTGTGTTTAAAATAACAGAAGCAAAATAATATGAATTCATGATTATGTTGCAGTGTCAACGCGCGTCAGGGCATATGATTAAACACACTGTTTGGAGATGACCCAGTCACAGCTTTATGGTAATCGTCACCGGAAGATGACGTCACAAACGTGCCTGGTAGATTATTTGCGGGGGTGATAGGCTTACAATTTATTCGTTCCTGTTTAGAAAATAGAAGAAAAGTGTTTCTCTTGTTGGTTGTTTTTTTTGTGGGGTTTTGTTGTTGTTGATAGGTCAGTTTTTTTGTGATGTGATGTGATGGATGTGATGTGATGTGTGTGTGTGTGTGTGTGTGTGTGTGTGTGTGTGTGTGTGTGTGTGCTGTGTGGGTGGGTGTGGGTGTGTGTGACAGACAACAGACACAGAGATAGAGATGTCGTCTTGGTCGAAATGCTAATGATGTTTACGTCATTATCAGTTTCACCATTGAGCCAATGATCACTGTTGCATTTTTCACATTTGTGCCACAACATGCCTAGCTTACGACATCTTCACCTTGGAATGCTCAGACAGCATCTAGTGTGTTGCGTTGCCGTTAAGAGCCTGACAAGTCAAACCTAGCGCATCTGACTTCGTCATGAGGGAGAATTGTCATATTCTTGAAGAAACGCAGAAGAACTGACTAAAAAAGGCAGAAAATAGATGAGAAGGAGATGACAGGAAGAAAACGAACAAGGCAGAAAACAAAGAGAGGGATAGAAAAGAGGGAATTCCTAGCACAGAATTTTCAGAAGGCGGAGGTGCTATTTATACTGACAGCTCCCCCCCCCCCCACACACACCACCCACACCCCACATCCCTACTGGGGAAGAGCCTTGCTTCCTAGTTCCATAGGGACGGGATAGCTAATGTGTCAAAGAGCTGTCCTTAAGTCAAGCAGCATCAAGCGTGGTTACCAGATGGATGGGTGACCGTTTGCGTGCCTTGGCTTCAGTACAGTCCTCCAGTTCACCCAGCTGTAAATGGTACCTTGCCCTCTACTTTAGGGTCAGGGAAGGTAAAGCAGCGAGGGAGAGGAGATGGGCGCCACCCTCAAATATACTGGCCCTTAGAGAAGATGAGGTCCCTGACATCTCGCTCTCCAACAACCACACAGGAACACTCTTCAGTTTTTTGCTAGTTCCATCATTGTATAGATACAGCTCATCTCCTTGGCTACTTGAGGGGGGGGGGGGACTCACCCACGATTAAGGTAGCCGTATCCGACTTCGGGAGCAAAGAGAGATTGAACCCGTAACTTCTCACGCACTATGGAGAAGGGTTTATGATCTCTGGACCATCGATCCACATAATAAGGTAAAAAGATGAAGGTGTCCCATAACCTGTGAGGTCGTAGGGGAGCGAGGCGTCAGAGACCTCAGCTTCTCTAGGGCCAGTATGTTGAGGGCGGCGCCCATCTCCTCTCCCTCGCTGCTTTACCTTCCCTGACCCTAAAGAGGCAGGTTCCCATTTACAGCTGGGTGAACTCGGGGGACGGTACTGAAACCAAGGCGCGCAAACGGTCAGCCATCCAACTGGTAACCACGCTTGATGCTGCTTAACTTGACTTGGGGAAAGCGAGCGCTCTGACCACTTAGCTATCCCGTCGAGCCACATATTGTTTGATCAATGGAAATTACTCTCTCTGATTTTCTCGAGAAACCAGCATGTCAGGTCGATTCTTTGATTAGGATTTTTTTTTTCTTTAAGTCTGGTAATAAGTTGCATTTTTCTTTATTTCAGGAAGAAAATAGATCTAGACGTTTCATCCATTTGAATAAAAAGTTATATGTTTATGTCAAAAGGAATGCTTCTTACATGAAAAAAGCCATCTTTTTTTGTTTGTCTGGGGAGAGACTCGCATTTCATTTCCCCTTTGTGCATGCATATTTTGAAGCATATTACTCAAGGTTTTTTGTCTTTCTTTCTTTTAGCTCTGAAAAGTTGTTTGTGAATTTTGTCTGATAGGCTGTCTATGTGTGAAGGGAAGTCGTTGTTGTTGTTGTTGATGTTGTTGTTGTTGTTGTTGTTGTTGTTGGCGGTGGTGGTGGGTGGTGGTGGTGGTGGTGGTGGTGGTGCCGGCAATAGCTGTGGTGGTGGTGGTGGTGCCGGCAATAGCTGTGGTGGTGGTGGTGGTGCCGGCAATAGCTGTGTGTGGTGGTGTGTGATGTTGTTTGTCTTGTTTTCTACTACTACTACTACTACTACTACTACTACTACTACTACTACTACTACTACTACTACTACTACTACTACTACTACTAGCCTACTAGTATAGTAGCCTACTACTACTACTACTAACACTACTACTACTACTACTACTACTACTACTACTACTACTACTACTACTAGCCTACTAGTAGTAGTAGCCTACTTCTACTACTACTACTACTACTACTACTACTACTACTACTACTACTACTACTATACTACTACTACTACTACTAGCCTACTAGTAGTAGTAGCCTACTTCTAGTAGTGTAGTAGTAGTAGTAGTAGATAGTATAGTAGTAGTAGTAGTAGTAGTAGTAGTAGTAGTAGTAGTAGTAGTAGTAGTAGTATATGGGATTTATATAACGCTGAAACTTGTAAACAATGGCAGTGCTTGGGGCTGGAAGTTTTTTGTTGTTGTTTCTCCACACCACACCCCCTTCTCCACTTTTTTTTTTACCCTCTTAGCTGCCCTTCACCCCCACCCCCTCCCCTCCCCCTTCATCTTTTGTCTTTTGTTTTTTGTTATATTACACTGTTTGCTTTTCTGCCCTGGGTTGTTTTTCTTTTGTTGTTATTAGTCTTTTAGCATCTGTAGGCTATTTTCGTCTTTTAGACTTTTTTATCGTTACTTTTATTATACTTCCTTCCTCCCTTGATGTCATGTTTCCTCTTCCTCTTTTGTTTATAAACAAAAAGATACTTATTTCTGTTTCCCTTCTTTCTGATGGTATATGAGGGGCATTGTTTTCTAGTTTGAGTTTGTTTTTTTTTCCTTTTCTTTTTCTTTTTCTTGAGGAAAAAGTAGTGGAGGAAAAACAAGTGCAGGTAACCATTTACAACTTCTCAACCATTTTGAAAATAACTTATCAAAGATTCAAAAAAAGAAATTCTTTTTATTTTTCTGTTTATTTTCTTCTCTTTTTTGAGGTTGGTGGTGATGGTTTTGTTTTAGTTGTGTATTTTGAGGGTGATGGTGGGGTAGTGGTGGGGATGGGGGATTCTGAGAAACTGGGGGAGGGCTGAAAGTGTTAAAAAAATGTGTAGGCCCTATGTGTATTGGAGCATTCATTGTTTTGTCATTTCTGTCATCTTGTTTTACGTTGGATCAACGTTATCTCATTAAGGTGATAGTATTACTTTGAACAACTTTTGCCATTTTTGTCGTCTGATTTGTTCGTTGTTTCAATGATATATCATTAAAGAAGGAATATTACTTTGACAAAGTTTGTCATTTCTATTGTCAGGTCCTGTTGTGTTAACCATATATGTCATGAATCTGAAAGTATTACTTTGACAATTTAAAGTTAGTTAAAGTCTGTCCCGAGCCTAAAGCTCATCAGGCCGGTGCTTATCCCCGTTTCTGTGGCGTTAAGCGACTGAGAGCCATAGACTCCCCCCTGGATAGGACCCAGTCATCGCAGGGTTAACCCCAACACAAGGTTGGTACCCCTTTTACACCTGGGTGGGTGAGAAAATAGCCGTAAGTGCCTTTATCCAAGGGCACAACGCCATAGCCGAAAGCTGGGATCGAACCCCAACCTTTAGATTACGAGTCCAACGCCCTAACCACTAGACTAACGGCGGCGAGCGGCTTTGACAATTTATGTCATTTTTATTGTTCAGTTTTTTCGTTGTGTAAACATATGACCAAAGTAAGCACACTTCTTTAACAAGACCATTGCTTTAACTTACAACTTGACCAGGGCATCGATACAAGCAAGGACAGTAAGGTTGGTTTTATACTCCATTTTAAATCTGTATATAGTTGCACAGTTTTAAATCTGAGTTTTTAAATTTGAGGAGGTGACAGTCCTGATAATGACCTGTGTGGTCGGCGGGCTATAATCAACATGACTGAATGGATTGAAACTTACAACTTTCATTTATGTCCTCGGGTTTCCGTTGTGTTAACGACATAAAAAATCATCAAATTTAGAATATCCCTTTTAATAACTTTCACTAATTCCTGCTTTGGGATCATCAAACTAAGACTCTATGTCTACCTTAAACAACTTATCCTAATTTCTGCCGTCTGGTTTCCGTAGTGTTAACGACATCCCAATTATCATCAAATTAAGACTATTATGTCCTCCTTAAACAACTTTCACTAATTCCTGTCTCGTGATCATCAAACTAAGACTCTATGTCTACCTTAAACAACTTATCCTAATTTCTGCCGTCTGATTTCCGTAGTGTTAACGACATCCCAATTATCATCAATTAAGACTATTCCTTTTTTTTAAAAATTAATTCTAACAACTTTTTCACTCATCCCTTGTCCGGCCGTCTAAGCTTCCGTGATGAATCATATATCTTAGCGCAGATAAGAAGAGGTCGTTCACATAAGTAATCCCCAGCGATTATCATTAGCACGTGGACGCGAGCGCGTGTACAGTGAATGTTGGCAGGTCAGCGCAAGAGTTAATCCCAGCGATTATAATCAGCGTTCTGTTGAGTCTGCTTGTCGCCTTCATTCGTCATCTCGTGACAGGCACCTCTGACGCCAGAGGGTATCATTCTGTCTCCCGTGTCCTTGCTGTCGTCTTCAGACAGCTATATTATTTATTATCATAGTATTATTATTATTATTATTATTAATTATTTATTGTTATTATTATATTATTTATTATTATTATCATTATTATTATATTATTATTATTATTATTATTATTTATTATTGTTATTTTTTATTATTATTTATTATTATTATTATTATTATTATTATTATGAGACTTCTTTTGTTTTGTTTCTGTTTTTGCTTTGTCCATCGTAGGCACACACTATGGGTCCATCATCCATCCATCATCCATCCATCCATCCATCCATACATCCATCCACCATACACATACATTACATACATACATACATACATACATACTACATACATACATACATACATACATACATACATACATACATATGCACAAGAAGATGCATCCACACTTTTTTTCTCTCTCTTTTCTTTTTTCGTTTTTAATTTTTAGCAGGTAAGGTGGGGAAGGACTTAATAAAAACGAGAAGGAAAAAAAAAGAAAAGAAATACAGGCTAAAGGAGAATTTGTAAATGACCCACTTATGTCCTTCAGCGCTGAAAGATTCTCGCCATAAACATCTTTTACCTACCCCCCCTCCCCCACCCCCATACTCCTCCCCCTCCCCCCCCCCCCCCCCCCCCCCCCCCCCCACCTTTCAAAAGCCTGTCATCAAGGGAGTTAAATCCATGTCAGCCTTCCCCGTAAAGCTTTCCCAGCTCGTGTGACTGTCACCATTTATCCGCTCAGGCCACTAATTTCGTCACATTACCTCGTGACGTCAGTGTCATTATGACGCACCGTGACGGAACACACCGTTGGCATATAAGGACACTGGAGTACGCGTCCTCAAAGTATATATAGGATGGAGGGTGAATAACCCCTCCCTCCTCCTCCTCCACCCAACCACAATAAAAGGGGAAAAGGGGGGGGGGGAAAGGAGAGTGATGGCGTAGCTTGTTGTGGTTTGGCATTGTTGCACGTTGTGTCATTCATTCGTTTGTTGGTTATTGCTTTTGGCCTGGGTTACTGAGGGCGGTACATTTTTTTTTTGTGGGTTTCTGTTTTTTTTGGGGGGTGGGGGCGGTGTGGGGGGTGGGGGCGGCGTGGGGGATGGGGGTGCTTTTTTTTTTAGGGGTGGGGGGTGGGATGTGTGTGTGTGGGGGGGAGGGTTGTTGCACACTATCAGAATTGTGGAGGTGAAAAGTACATGTATACCGTAACTTGACAGGACTTTTTGAGAGATGCTCCATTGTAGAAAGATATGATAGCCGTGTTGTGTTGTGTTGTGTTGTATTGTAATGTATTGTATGTATTGCATTGCATTGCATTGCATTAAAATGTATCGTATTGTATTGTATTGTACTGAAGAGGAGGAGGAGGATGACGATGTTGATGATTAATATGCTGTTGCTGCTGCTGCTGCTGCTGCTGCTGCTGCTGCTGCTGCTGCTGCTGCTGCTGCTGCTGCTGCTGCTGCTGCTGCTGCTGCCGCTAATGATGATGATGATGATGATGAAAATGATGATGGTGCAACAAAGAAGCGCAAGAGGCGGAAAGAAGGATCAAAGAACTAACCCACAACAGTTCCAGTACCTCCCTTCTTTCATCTGCCCAGCATGCAACATATATCATGCTCCTCACACATCGACCTCTTCAGTCACCAGAGGGCTTGTAGAGAACTGAAAACCATCTCCTTTCTCTCCAGCATCTTCGCATTTGCCATGAACCAGCTATCAACGTCGTCGTCGTCGTCGTCAGCATCACCACCACCACCACCACCACCACAACCATCATCATCATCATTATCATCATCGAGGTCGTCGTCGTCCTCATCAACATCAGCATCGTCGTCGTCATCACCATCACCATCATCATCATCAGCAGCAGCAGCAGCAGCAGCAGCAGCAGCAGCAGCAGCAGCAGCAGCATCTTCATTATCTTCACCACCACCACCACCACCACCACCACCACCACCACCACCATCTTTATCATCATCATCATCATCAACAGCAACAACAACATTGTACTACATTACATTATGTTGTATTGTACTTTGTTGTTATTGAAAGCTCTCTCTCTCGTCATTTCCATAGTGCTGTACGGATGTAAAAGCTGGATGTTAACTGCAGAACTGGAAAAAAAAAAGATTCCAAGCCTCTGAAACAAAATCATTCAGAGGGCTCCTACTGGCAGGACCACAGATCCGAGTCAGTGTGGCAAGAGGTGATCCTGAAAGCCGGGCCACAGGAACAACAGTCAGTGTGGCAAGAGTTGATAGCCATAAAAACTGGGCCACAGGAACAACAGTCAGTGTGGCAAGAGTTGATAATAATAATAATAATAATAATAATAATAATAATAATAATAAATAATAATAATAATAATAATAATAATAATAATAATAATAATAATACATGGAATTTATATAGCGCTATATCTTGTAAAAACAAATCAAAGTGCTTGCACTCGACCCTCACAACAAACAACCAATGACAATAAATAATTCTAGCAAAATCGAAAGCACACACGCGCGCCGCACGCGCGCGCGCGCGCCACACCACACACACACACACACACACACACACACACACACACACACACACACACACACACAACACACACACACACACCACACACCTATAGAGGTTATACATTTTGACAGGGTGAATGGAATTTCAAAT
>CM060321.1:29371232-29373732 GCA_030674155.1 Stramonita haemastoma
TACACACACACATACACACACATACACATACACAAATACACACATCCACACACATTCCCTCATACGCACACACGCGCTCTTGCATGACTCCCCCACCCCCACCCCACCCCCACCACACACACACACACCTACCTTGAGAGAGAGAAAGAGGCAGAAAGAGACAGACAGAGATAGACAGAGATAGAGACAGAGACACAGGCACAAAGTAGCAGTAGACACACATCAGTCTCGGAAGACTATGGAGTTGCGCTCAGTCTTCAAGCGCAAAGCCTGGTAGGTAAGTATGGAGGGCAAACTGTTACCCATGCAGCATACCCCCCTCTCCACCCACTGGAATGGTCCATTGGAAAGGCAATGACCGATACGAATGGTTCCAGTGCTGTCGCAGGAGCCACCAGAATGTTGCCATATACAGCCCCGAGCCGCCCTGGGACTCCAACTCCCGATTTTTCCTCAGGGATGGTGTTTAAACACGACACCTGTGTGCATGCTGGTGCTTTTTTAAAATAATTTTGTCATCCTTCCTACCGGCACACGATAGCCTGCTCTTCCGAAAGGCGGAACGGGCTTTTAACGTGTGTGCAAGATGTTCTGCGTGCGTTCGCACACGGGGCCTCGGTTTATAGTACTCATCCGATTGACTTTGACATTCAGTTCGATTTTTTCGTCAAACTGGGAAGAAAGGGCGAGGCTGGGAATCGAACCCAGAACATCACAGTTTACTTGTTGGCAGGTGAACGTCTTAACCATCCTGCCACCTTCCTTCACAGACAGACAGAAAGACAAACAGACAGACAGTGTGAATTCTGGTTTGATTCTCAGATGAAGACATCCCTTCGTCTGAAACGTCCCATAGATGCCACACTCCAGCTCCAAACAAATAAGCAAGCAAAAAGAAAACCCATTTAAGAAATCTTTGAAAGTCGTTTGAGCCGAATGCACAGGTAACAAGCACCCTGGGTGCGTGCTGATCATGTTTATTTTTGGTTTTGTTTTTGTTTTTACACAACTTTTTAGGGTCAGAGAAGGTAAAGCAGCGAGGGAGAGGAGATGGGCGCCGCCATCACCATGCTGGCCCCTAGAGAAGCTGAGGTCTATGACGCCTCGCTTCCCTACGACCATCAGGTTACGGGACACCTTTACCTGTTTACTAAAGATACGGGGACGGGAGAGCTCAGTACAGTCCCCCAGTTCACCCAGCTGTCAATGGGTACCTGCCCTCTTGAGGGTCAGTCAGGGAAGGTAAAGCAGCGAGGGAGAGGAGATGGGCGCCGCCCTCATCAAAATGATGGCCCCCTAGAGAAGCTGAGGTTTCTGACACCTCGCTCCCCTACGACCAGATAGGTTATGGGACACCTTTACCTTTATCAACGATAACATTGATCTCATTCATCGTTTCTCGACTAGAGCTTTGAGGTACACCAGTGATGATAGTTTTGCGTATGTGCAACCGTGTGCCCACCACTTTTAGTTTTGGAGGCCATATTGGATTGTTTCCATGGCAACAGTACAGAAAACTGAGTAATTCTTTGATTTTTATGCTTTACAAGTGATCCCCTTTCAATGTATGGCATAACTTTTATCCTGGGCTTGTAAACAAATTTTCGCAGTTTCGACCCCCAGATCCCACCTTAAGGTAGCTGTGTTCTGCTTGTGGGGATGATGTTAAACATACTAGTGTACATACCGTTGGTTGTGTTTTTTTGTTGTTCTTTTTTGGGGGAGTGGGGGTGGGTTGGGGTTTTGTTGTTTTTACTTTGTTATGTGTCCTTGACGACACACAATGGTCTATTTTTCCAAAAAAAGGTGGAACGGATGAACTGTATACTTTTTTTTTACACCATTTTCAAGTCACGGCAAAGTTCTCTGCTTGAAATTTGGGCTGCTTTCTCCGGGGAGAGCGCGTCACCACAAGAGCAGTCCGCCCCGCCCCCCCCCCCCCCCCCCCCCTTTTTTTTTTTCTTTTCCTTGTCCTGCAACTGTGTTTTCCTTATCAGGTGGCTTTTTTTCTTCTCACATAATTTTTGCCAAGGACAACTCTCTCGTTGCCGTGGGTTCTTTTACGTGCGTTTAATAATTATTTGTAACAAACGGATAAACGTGTGCGCAAAAATGTTCCGCGTGCGTTCACACACGGAGACTCGGTTTAAAGTCTTCTCGGAAGGACTTTCCGGGGAAGTGGAAGAGCGATACTGCTGTTAACTCCAGGGGAAAATTCCCCTCGAATCCTACCTCGATGTGGCTCCAAAACCCGTGCCACCAGATCACGAGCTAAAACACTCTAACCACTAAGCTTTGCCCCCCACGTCTCCCTCCCCCCCCCCCCCCACGTCTCCTCTCTCCCTACCCCCCCCCCCCTTAATAACACGAATGACGGGGGGAGATTTAACGTGCACACTTAATTCTTGACATGCGCTCCCTGGCAGGGCAGATTAAGAAACTTGGCAGGTCTGCATGCTATTTGACCTGGAAGATTATAAACATTTCGAAATTCTTCTTT
>CM060321.1:29381232-29383732 GCA_030674155.1 Stramonita haemastoma
CTCTTCTGTCTCTCTCTCTATGTCCTGTCTCTCTCTGTTCTTCTGTCTGTCTGTCTCTGTTCTCTTCTCTCTCTCCTCTCTTTCTGTCTCCTCTCTCTCTCTCTCTCTCTCTCTCTCTGTCTCTGTCTCCTCTTCTCTCTCTCTCGTTTTGTCTGTCTCTCTCTCTCTCTGTTTCTGTCTCTCTCTCCTGTCTCTCTGTCTCTCTCTCTCTCTGTCTCTCTCTCTCCCAAAAATAATGTTATCTTTATTTTATAAGATTTATGAAATGTGTCTTTATTTTTAAGATTTTCTTTTAAAACAAAAATGTCTTTGGATATATCAATGATAGTTGTTTTTTTTTATAATTCTATATGATTTTTTAAAAAACATTGTCATGTCCTTATTTTATCAGATTAAAAATAATAATCTCTTTAGTCCTGGAGATTTTTATAAGAAAAAATATCAAATCTCTTTGATTTGTAGATTTTAAGAAAATACTGTTTTTTCTTTGGGGATATTTTATGTCAAATGTCTCTGTTTTCTAATATTTCTATCAGACTGTAATTATTTTCTAAGAATATCCAAAATATCTTAATCTATAACACTTTTTAAAAATAATATCTTCGTTTCATAAGAATTTTCGAAAACAATGTCTTTCTTTCACAAGAATTTTAAATTGATTTCCTCATTTCATAAGATTTTTAATAAATGAATTTATTTTTATAAAATTTCTTTTTTTAAATGTCTTTTTTCATAAGCGCTTCCAGAAGTTATAGTTTTCATTCATAAACATGTTGTTGTTTTTCAAATTGTTCTGCTTTGAATCTGGGACAATCAACACGTAAGAATGCATTTCATAAACGGGTATTGTTATCAAGAAATACTTTCAAAATGCTTGGGGAAAACCCCAAAATTCTTGGCAGAAAAAGAAAGGGGGGGGGGGGGTAAAGGGAAGGAAAACTAGGTAACTAAAGGGTGGAGAGAGAGAGAGAGAGAGAGAGAGAGAAGAGAGAGGAGAGAGAGAGAGAGGAAGGAGAGAGAGAGAGAGAGAGAGAAGAGAGAGAGAAGGAGAAGATGGAGAGAGAGAGAGAGAGAGAGAGAGAGAGAGAGAGAGAGAGAGAGAGAGAGAGAGAGAGAGAGAGAGAGAGAGAGAAGAGGGGAGAGAGGAGAGACTACGTGCAATTAATTTGTCGATTTATCTAAACATCATGCTGACTTTTTTGTTCCTTTTTCTGCATTGTAAATATTCTTTCTTTTTCATAATCATTTGTGCTATTCCTTGTGTAATGAATTTGTGTTGAGAGTATTTTTCACACGCCCATACCTGCAAGCTTTTGGTTGTATTAAATTTCATATACCCCTTGAGGGGTGGGGTTCTTGAAAGAAACTCTTGAATCTTGAATCTTGAACATAACAACCTGCACACTCGTTTTCATGAAAATATTCCACAAATGACGGAGTTCGTCTGTCTTTATGGTAAGTTACTTGAAAACGGTGCATGTACCCCAAACTTTTCAATCTATTGAGTGCTAACAGTATCACAGTGAATTTCGAGTACGTAGGATTAGTGCATAGCTTTGGACGACACTCAGAATGAAAGTTCTACATATTTTGGATGACTCTCACAGTGTTAAGCTGGCCAGGAACGCCTAACAAGAAGACTAGGCAACCCGCTAGCTAGGAATTTGTTTATGCTCTCCAACACTTTCGTTTGTCAACGCTGTTGTTACTTGTAGCATAAAGGAACTTTTTGTTTAAAGCATGAGTTACAAATAGGCAATCCTTACGGGTTGGCCAAGGCCAAAAGCTTTGTCAGTTATTGATGTCAGCTCATTGCCAAAGCCTACACTAAAATGTTGTTATGCTTTAAAATGTTGTGATAAGATTGCCTTCAGCCATGACACCTTAACATAACAACCTGCACTCTCTTTTAAAGGAGAAAAAAATCCTCTGAAGTCGAAGTATGGCTGCCTATATGGCGAGGTACTTGAAAACAGTAATACACGCAACTTCTCATTCAGTGTGCAATTTTAGTCTTACAGGGATTCCTAGTTTGGATGGATGAGTGAGTTAGAGGGCACATTCTGGGTGACTCCCAGAGTGTTAAGCTGGGGAGCGCACAACAACAACAACATCCTTACGCATTAGTTATCCTCTCGTTGTAGGTAGTTGTTATCATTTGGTTGTAAGAAAACTTAAATCCAATTCAATTTAATTCAAATTCAATTTAAAATACTTTATTATCTCTAACATAGAGAAATCCCGGTGGGTTACAAGCCATATGTAGAAAAACTGTAAGCATGCAAAAAGAAAATGAAAGCTAAATATAGCAAAACAGGTTCTGAACATCAGCACGCACCCATCACAGTATAATTGTAATGTAATATGCATTCATTCATACATTGTTTATTCATTGTAATTTGACTTTTGGCCATTTTCTTTCTTTTCTCTTGGAGTTAGTTCCCTTACCAGGTTAGCTATGTACAAAGCGGCCAGTCGGACGGAATAGCCTGGTGGTCAG
>CM060321.1:29388732-29393732 GCA_030674155.1 Stramonita haemastoma
GGTTGTTTTTTGGTTTGGGGTTGTGTTTTTGGGGGGTGAGGATTTCCAGGTGGGTTTAGAATAAAGCGGAGATAGATTCTAACCAAAAAGAAAAAAAAAACAAAAACAATGGTGATAAAATAGAGGATTTATTTATCCTCTTTTAATGTATACAATTTACAGGTGTTGTTGGTTTTGGTTTTTTTTATTCACAACCGGAAGTTGTTTGAGCATGTGTTGCATATTATTCAAAACGTTGTCTTTTTTTAAGGGGTTTTGAGAATTAATGTTACCGCTTAAAAGGTTTGTCTAAAATTTGGTACATTTTTGACGATATGTATTGTCTGCAAAAGCTCTCTCTCTCTCTCTCTCTCTCTCTCTCTCTCTCTCTCTCTCTCTCTCTCTCTCTCTCTCTCTCTCTCTCTCTCTCTCTCTCTCTCTTCTCTCTTCTCTCTCTCTCTGGGGACGGAGGAGCCTGGTTGGTTAGAGTGTTGCACATTGCGCATGTGATCTGCTGACCCGGTTCGAATCCTGTTCAAGGGATATTTTTCCTGGAGTTAACATCAGTACAGGCTCCACTCTCCCCAAAAGTTCTTCGGATGAGACTATAAACCGATGCCCGTGTGCGAACGCACGCAGAACATCTTGCACATAATAAAAACCTCTTCCGCTTTTCAGATGAGTAGGCCATTGTCAGAGGGAGGGAATGAATGACAAAATTTACAAAACTACATACACACAGAGACCGGATGTAAAAAAAAAAAAGCATATGAATGCTTCGTAAAAGAATGATAATAACCTCTCTCTGTGTCTATCTGTCTATCTGTCTGTCTGTCTGTCTGTCTGTCTGTCTGTCTGTTCTGTCTGTCTGTCTGTCTGTTTTTGTCTGTCTGTCTGTCTGTCTGCCCGTCTCTCTCTCTCTCTCTCTCTTCTCTTCTCTCTCTCTCTCTCTCTCTCTCTCTCTCTCTGTTAAAGTTTTTGCATTTGTAGGCCAATATTAAAAATAGTAATGAAAGATAGTATATCAATGCTTTTCCATCTGCAGCCATTGAAAATTTAGATTATCGTCATCGTAATCATTAAAACGCATCTCTGGCTTCCATAACTAACCTTTTTTTTTCTTCTTTTATTTTCTTTTTCTTGTCACAGATAATTACTTTGATTTTAATAACAGGTCATGAAAGCTTTTATATATCTCAACCGATTTGAAATCTAAAATCATGAAAATCATGAAGCTGTTAACAAAGATTCTTTAATAGCAAGAGGGGGAAGGGAGAAAGGGGGAAAGGGGTCTAACTGGAAGGAGCACTGCAGAAACACGTCAATAGATTGTTATTGTTCTGATAGTGATCATCAATGCTTTACTTTGTTTTGTTTGGGTTTTTTTTTTTCGGGGGGGAGGTTGTTTTGCTTCCTGATGTTTTATGGTGGAAAAAGATTTTTTTTTTTGGGGGGGGGGGGAGGGATAACATTTCTGGTCTATTCAAAAGGATAAAGGGCAAAAGCTTCTAATTCCCATGGTCATGGAGTTGGGGCTCACAGGTTCAAATCCCGTTGGTGCTGATTGTTTTTAATGAACAGATGACAATATTTACAAAACTGCATACACACGGGGACTAGATGAAAAAAAGCACATGAGTGCTTATTCCATTATCTTCGATATAAAAGAATAAATAAATAAAATAAATAAATAAATAATGAAAGGTTACTTTTAAAAACATCACGTGCTTACAGGTTAATTTTGTTTGCAAACCTGCCAGTGCGCTGCCCTCAATATGCTGGCCCCTAGAGAGGTCGAGGTCTCTGACACCTTACCCCCCCCCCCCTCCCCAACGACTGTACAGGTGATGGGAACACTTTTACCTTGACCTTTTTACATACTAACCCACACGAGTTCTTATACTAGTGAGGATTTTTTTCACCTTTGTTCTTTGGATAAGGGGGGGTGGTTGATTGGTAAGGGGGGGGGGAGGAGAGGGATTGTCGTTTGTTTATTAGCTTGCTTGCTTTGCTTGCTCATTTTGTTTCTGCTTCAATGTGTATTCCTATCAAGCTGAAGTGCGCTAAACGTTGTTGTTGTTGTTGTCATTCTTTTAGTATGTGTTTCATTATTTCAATGCGGGGACGGGATAGCCTAGTTGTCAGAACATTGCACTGGCAATCTGACGACCCGAGTTCGATTCCGTTGGAGGAGATTTTCCCCCTGGAGTTAACATCAGTGCTGACTCCACTCTCCCCCAAAGTCCTTCGGATGAGACTGTAAACGAGGCCCCTTCTGCGAACGCATGCAGAACGCATCTTGCGCACACGTTAAATTCTGTTCCGCTTTTCGTAAGAGTAGGCCATTGTGTGCCAGTGGGAACAGATGACAATATTTACACAACTGCATACACATGGGGACTGGATGAAAAAAAGTACATGAATGATTATTCCATCTTCTTTGATATAAAAAATTGAAAATAATAATAATAATAATAATAATAATAATAATAATAATAATATAATAATAATAATAATAATAATAATAATAATAATAATAATAATAATAATAATATCTCACACACACACACCACACACACTCCCTCTCCTCTCTCTCTCTCTCTCTCTCTCTCTCTCTCTCTCTCTCTCTCTCTCTCTCTCTCTCTCTCTCTCTCTCTCTCTCTCTCTCTCTCTCCTTCAACATCTTTAAGTCTTGCTGCTCCCACGCCATTTAGTTTCTTCCCAAAATCCACCGCATTAATAATATTATACTAGGATGGGGGGGGGGGGGGGGGGAGAGGAGAAAGAAAGACAATGGCAATGGCAAGAAGTTTCCTAGTTAGTCATCCTATCTGTCTGTCTGTCTGTCTGTCTGTCTGTCTCCTTCGCTTGGGTGCTGTCTGTCGCCTATGATTTGACAGGCTGGATAGGGACAGACAATGTCTTGGGCAGAAGTTGCATCTGTGGGCGGGGTAATCTCCTGGGCTATCTCTGGCAGCCCCCCCCTCCCCCCCCCACAATAGGGGGGACCTCGTTTGTTGTTCTCCTCTGCTGCTGCTGCTGCTGCTAGCTGCTTTGACTGATGTGGGGATAGAATAGCCTAGTGGTCAGAACATTGCGCTGGAAATTTGACGACCCGGGTTCGATTCCTGGTTGAGGAGATTTTTCTCCTGGAGTTAACATCAGTGCTGACAAAAAACAAACAAACAAAAACCCCACACATCAGTGCTGACTCCACTCTCCCCAAAAGTCCTTCCGATGAGTCTTTAATTAAACCGAGGCCCCGTGTGTGAACGTACGCAGAACATCTTGCGCACACGTTAAATCCTGTTCCACTTTTCGTAAGAGTAGGCCATCGTGTGTCGGTGGGAACAGATGACATTTACAAAACTGCATACACACGGGGACTGGATTTTAAAAAAAGAGTGCTCATACCATTATCCTCGACATAAAAAAATAAAATAAATGAATAAATAAATAAATAAATAAATAAATAAATAAATAAAAGACTGATGTTCGCTAGCTATACAAGCCACACCACTCCTGTTTGTATGTTTTGCTTATTAAAATTTTGTGTGTTCTTTTTTTTTTTAACAGTGTAAGCATACATACACAGCACTTACTCTGTGTGTGTGTGTGTGTGTGTGTGTGTTGTGTGTGTGTGTGTGTGTGTGTGTGTGTGTGTGTGTGTGTGTGTGTGTGTCTGTGTGTCTGTGTGTCTGTGTGTCTGTGTGTCTGTGTGTGTGAGTGTGTGCTTGTGTGTGTGTGTGTGTGTGTGTGTGTGTGTGTGTGTGTGTGTGTGTGTGTGTGTGTGGTTTGTGTTTGTGTGTGGTGTGTGTGTGTGTTCAAATTCCTTTAACGTCTTTTCACAATTTGCGATATTAGACAGGAATGAGAGAGAGAGACAGAGACAGAGAAAGACAGAGGGGGAAGGGTGTGTTAATGTCAGTGGAGGAGGGTGTAGTTGGTAATGTATGGAAGATGGAATTTCTGGGGATCAATAGGGCCTACATGTGGATTGATGAAAAGCCTTAACGTTACTTATCTCCTGAACTACTATGAACAAAAAGGAAAATGCAGTTCTAACAATTCCTAACAAAAACACTAAAACAGCAATTCTAACGAAAAAATGTAAATTCATATGAGAAAAAAAATGTAAATAGCCTCCCCCTAACCCCCCCAAAAAGAAAGAAGCACCACCAACAACAGTGTGTTGTGTGTGGTGTGTGTGTGTGTGTGTGTGTGTGTGTGTGTGTGTGTGTGTGTGTGTGTGTGTGTGTGTGGTGTGTGTGTGTGTGTGTGCGCGCGCGCGCGTGCGAGAGAGGCTGAGAATCGAACCCAGAACCCTGCGGTTTACATGTACATGTTGGCAGGCAAATGTCTTTACCCTCCTGCCACCCTTTTTCTTAGGTTTCGTTTTAATTTTGTTTTGCTTTGTTTTGGTTTAAGCAAAGTTTTCTTCGTTCAGAACAACGTATTACTAATACATTAAGTGAATTTGCTTTTGTTTGTTTTTTGTTTTTTTTAATGGGTTGGTTTTTGGTTTTTGAATCTTGTGATTCTTTTTCTTGCAGATACTTATTCTTAGTTATTTTTTTATTGCGTTTATTTGGTTAGTTTGTTGGTTGAGTGAAGGTTTTTTTGGTATTGTTTTGATTTGTTTTGTTTTCCAAAGATTCCCAAGCAATTACATTTGTTTGTATGGTTTTGTTTGTTTTATTTTGTTTGTTTTGTTTTGTTTCGTTTGTTTCCATTTGTTTTGTTTCGTTTTTTTTGTTTTGTTTGGCGTCCCATAACCTATGTGGTCGTAGAGGAGTGAGGCATCAGAGACCTCAGCTTCTCTGGGGCCAGCATATTGAGGGCGGCGCTCATCTTCTCTACCTAGCTGCTTTACCTTCCCTGACCCTAAAGAGGGCAGGTACCCATTAACAGCTGGGTGAACTGGGTGGGACTGTGCTGGAACCAAGGCGCGCAAACGGTCACCCATCCACTTGGTAACCAAAGTGGTGCTGCGTGTGATTAAATCTTCAGCATTTCTACCC
>CM060321.1:29396232-29406232 GCA_030674155.1 Stramonita haemastoma
TACAGAACACAACACACGCGAAAGAAATAATATATAGTCAATGGAAAGAGAGAGGGTGAAGGTGAAGGAAGGCGGTAACATAGAGACGAGGAGGTGGGGATAGGGATGGGGGGGGGAGGGAGTGAAGAAGAGTATAATAGTTATTATTGGGCTCCACTTAATTGAGCTACCCACACGAGTTTCGAGTTTCCGTTTGTCATACAGACTATGAGTGTGCGTGGCTTGGCTATCGGGGTCTATGGTTAGTGCTGAACAAGTTGTGGTGACGGTGTGACCTTAATTAAATAAACAGTGTGCCTTCACTACAAGTTCCTATTCACTTGAAGTTCTAAGCAATAATACAGTCACGCATGACTTTGCTGTTGTTGTTGTTGTTGTTACACAGTTGTGTGTGTGTGTGTGTGTTTGTGTGTGTTTTGTGTGTGTGTAGTACAAATGTACTTAGGCCTACATGCATGGTTGTGTGTACACACACTGAATTATGTACACATGAGGGTCACACACACACACACACACACACACACACACACACACACACACACCCCTCTTAAAAAACGAACCCACCCCAAAAACCCTGAAGGGAACCCCCCCCCCCCCCCCCCCCCCCACCCCCCCAACAAAAAAAATAGAACCCCCAAAAAGAAGACATCAGCGAAGGAAGGGACGCCACTCTCACACCGAGCTCCCTCAACAGCAGACGTTCACATTACTCGCTCGCGTGCCTCCTGGCCATTTTTCCCACAGACAATTCTACGTGGGAGAAGGTAAACCTATCAGCTTAACGACCATCGAGGTGACACGTTTGAAACTGAACCTGCCGTCTGCCTATAGTAGGCCTAAGCTGGTTTGTTTGGCGAGTTGGTTACTAGTTTCTAAACGATGTGTTGCACAAACATGTCTTCCCAAGTTGCGTGCTAGCTGCGTGGTGTGGTGTGGTGTCCCGGGGGGGATAGATAGGGTTTTATCACTGTTTTACCACCAGTTTTGAAAATTGAAACCGGTGGTAAAACCTGTAACTGGCATTCACGCTGATTGTTTTGGTTGAAATACTTATTATGATAAATTGGCGGACTGACTGACTGAAGTGATTTCAGAGAGAGAGAGAGAGAGAGAGAGAGAGAGAGAGAGAGAGAGAATGACAGACACACCGACAGAGACAGACAGATGGAGGTAGAGAGATCGAGAGAGACAAAGGGAGACAGACAGACACAGACAGACGGGCAGGCAGACAGACGAAGGAAGATACATAGAATGAAAAAAATGGTCCAGTGAATTTAAGCCTGGGGCCACCACTCAAATAATATAGAGCTGCGTGGGGCCAAAAATAAGGTACAAGCTGGCCTACATTGCTCTTTAAACCCCTTTGGAAAACAATCTGATACCACAGGCGTAGTCGTTAAAAATTCGTAGCGAAGAGGAAGGGCAAGGGAGACAGACAGACAAGACAGACAAGACAGACAGACATACAGGCAGAGAGAGAGAGAGAGAGAGAGAGAGAGAGAGAGAGAAGTGAGTGTGTGTGTGTGTGTGTGTGTGTGTGTGTGTGTGTGTGTGTGTGTGTGTGTGTGTGTGTGTGTGTGTCAGTGTGTGGGTCTGTGTGTGTGAAGTTAATTTTGAAAAAAAAATTCAGGTGGTAAATTGAATATTAAAAAAAGCTTTTGTCTTTACTTTTTGATCAAGCCAACTATCTTAAGACACATGGCTGTGGATAAACACACAAAACCAAACAAAAAGAATAAAGTGAGAACAAATAAAACAATAGAATGTAGAAAATGAGTTTCACTTTAAAAAAAAAAAGAGGGTCACATGGCAAAACAAACAAACAAAAACAATATATATATATAAAGACATTTGTGGTCGTTAGCAAAAACAAATGTGTAATACGCGCGCGCGCGCGCGCGCGCGCGCGCGCGCGCGCGTGTGTGTGTGTGTGTGTGTGTGTGTGTGTGTGTGTGTGTGTGTGTGGTGAGACAGAGACAGAGAGAACTCGAACTCGAACTTTTAATGAGGGTAATTGGTTAAGCCAGAGGCTTCTTTACACCAGGCCCTCATGGGGACAACATGAGAGAAATATCAATAAATCAATGAATTAATAAACAAATGGATGTCAGATACCAAGAAAATCAATCTTTCATATTGCCATTCAATCGTTGATAAATCAGGAAATCAATGGAAAAACACACATAAGTGAACCAATCAAATTAGTAGTAAACAAGACCAATCAAACACGAAAAACTACCCTCCCTAACACCCCCTCTCGTAAACAAAACATTTACCCCCCCCCCCCCCTCCAAAGTCAAAAATAAAACACACACACACGCACGCACGCACGCACGCACACAAACATGCACACACACAAACACACACACACAAACATGCACGCTCACACAAACACACACTCACACATGCACAGAGAGAGAGATATATATACATTTCAAAGACGCAATCCAGTCAGTAAAAAATACAGTGGAGAAAAATCAAGGATGTAAATCATAAGAGGGGAAGGGTAAGTGAGGTTGTAGAGTACACGGACAAGCAGCATTGGGGACAGGGGACAAAAGAAAGTAGAAATAAAATGAGGTGCTGATTTATCCAGGCGTAAACACAGCGACGTAGGATGCCTTTGAACATGCGAGAAAAGACAACCTCTCTGTCTGTCTGTCTGTCTGTCTGTGTCTGTGTCTCTGTCTGTCTGTCTGTCTGTCTGTCTGTCTGTCTCTGTCTCTGTCTCTCTCTCTCTCTCTCTCCTCTCTCTCTCTCCTCTCTCTCTCTCTCCCCGGGGGGCGGTCACGAGAAGTGCGGACAGGGCGTACATTTTCTGTGAGCAGCAGTAAAACTAGAAATTCATTAAAAAATGCCAGTTACTGGACTTCCAGCGGCTGTGGAGAGGACCTTAGGCGCCCTGCTGACTGACAATGCAGTTTCCAGCTGGAAAGTGGCAGGAGAAGGGGACAGCGTGGTTTTTGTCTTGCTGACTGAAACCAGTGGACACAGCAGTGTCAACCAACATGGCGGATCCAACAGTGAATCGCAGCACACAAGCACAGTACTACAGGAAAAAATCATTTTCTCAAAGACAACGAGATGTTGAGATGTTGAGTAGGAAGCATAAAGAGAAGCAGGCAAGTGTTGTGTGTGAAAGTGACTGTGTCCTCAGTGCCTCGAGTCTGCCTGACAGTGGAGTAGAACAAGGGAATACAGCATGTGTAGATACACATGGAATAGATCTACCAACAACACACACACAGGACATCAACACAAAAACATCAGTTAAGTTGCCATCATCGGTTGATTTAGAACCTCCCTGTATGTCTGATTGTAGTGACTGTGCTGATATGTGTGTTTTGCAGCCTGAGGTGAACGATGATAATATTGTTGGTCCATTCGACACAAGAAATGTCAAACAGTACGTGGCTACTCTGATAGATCCGTACAGAAAAGGCTAAGAGACAGACAAAGAAATACACACTTTAGAAAATCCGTGCTACATCATTCAGACGGTGAAGATATTGTGATGTGTGAGTCAGACGACATTGTGATCCAGTGCGCATGCCAACCAGACACTGAGCCAGTATGTGTGTACTGGTTTGTCAAACAGCAAGAGAAAAACATGCTAAAAGAGGAACGTGTCAAACTCGCCAGTTTGCGGAATGGGAAGCGAATCCAGAACACACTACAGGGAGACCCTATCGTGTGCTTCAAGGGACTTAGCGACACTTAGAGAACTATTACAGCGGTGTCTTGGCTAGGCCTAGCCTAGACCTAAGGGTGTGTGTGTGACAAAGACTGGACGAAAGAAAGGCTCGGAATGCCGTAACATATCTGGACAGTAAAGAGTTTCGTGTCTCGATGTACATTACTAATCAATGCTGTGGTTTCCGTCGTGTGTCAGCTTAAAGCAATTATCGTTATCGTTATTCGGCAACCCCCTTCATGTATGGGCCAATGGCCTTTTTTCATGAATAAACCTTTCGAGTTCGAGTTCGAGTTCTCTCTCTCCAGCCCCCCTCTCTCCCTCTCTCTTTCCAGCCCCCCCCCCCCCCCCCCCCCCCCCTCCCCCTCTCTCTCTCTCTCGTCAACTCCCCCCTCTCTCTCTCTCTCTCTCTCTCTCTCTCTCTCTCTCTTTCTAGCCCCCCCCCTCTCTCTCTCTCTCTCTCTCGTCAGCCCCCCCCTCTCTCTCTCTCTCTCTCTCTCTCTCTCTCCAACCCCCACCCCCACCCCCCTCTCTCCCTCTGTGGCCCTGTCGTACTTGAGTGCAGTGCGTTTGGAATATCGATTTCTTCTTAAATTGCCGGTCAGATTAAAATTCTGCTTGTGCAACTGATTTACAGAGGTGCATTGGACAGTACCTCTATATTTCAGATACGTATAAACTTTTATTTGACAGTATCAGTGGTCTAGAGGTAACGCTCCTGCCCAGAATGCTAAAAGTCGTGGTAGGAAGTATGCGGTGGTTCAAACCCCGTTTGGGCCCTAAACTTTTCCCACATCCATTAGACCCTGAGTGGTGGTCTAGGTGCTAGTCTTTCAGATGAGACGATAAACTGATGTCTCGAGTGTTACACATCATTTTTTTAAAAACTCACATCCTTATTTAACACACGTAAAAGAACCTACGGCAACGAGAGAGAGTTGTTCTTGGTAAAATTCTGTAGAAAAAAAGCCACCATGGTAGGGAAAAAATACAGATGCAGACAGGAAAAGAAAAAAAAACTGTAATGGGTGACACTGCTCTTGTGGTGACGCGCTCTTCCTGGGGAGAGCAGACTGAATTTCACGCGAAGAAATCTGCTGTGGTTTAAGGTAGTGTAAATGTAAAATGTATCAATATCTTCAGACACATTTTTTGGATAACTGACAGTATCAAATGTTTTTATACACAGATTGACTTTTTAGCATTTTAGTACTCATTAATAAAGACTTCAAACATACATGTAGATTAATGGGGAACGGGATAGCCTAGATAGCGCTCCCAATTTGACGACCCGGGTTCGATTCCCACTCGAGGGGATTTTTTCCCCTAGAGTTAACATCAGTGCTGACTCCTCTCTCCCCAAAAGTCCTTCCCATGAGACTTTAAACCGAGGCCCCGTGTGCGAACGCATGCAGAACATCTTGCGCAAACGTTAAATCCTGTTCCGCTTTTCGAAAGAGTCGGCCATTGTATGCCGATGGGAGCAGATGACAAGATTTACGAAACGCAGACACACGCAGACTGGGTGCAAAAAAGCACAGAGTGCTTATTCCATTATCCTCGATATAAAAGAATAAATCAAAAAAATAGACAAAATAAATAAACGGGGAAGAAATAGAAGTAATAACTCATGCTGTGTGTTCCTGACATTAGAGGCCCTTTCAAATTATGAATCGATGTCAGAACAGATTTGTCTCTACTTTAAAAAAAAATAATAATAAAAAAAGTTTTCCAGAGTCGATTCTTTCGACTTTTAGTGTACAAGGCTTACCAGTCAAGCACATTGATTTATGTTGCGAGTTTGTGTGTGTGTGTGTGTGTGTGTGTGTGTGTGTGTGTGTGTGTGTGTGTGTGTTGTGCGTGTGCGTGCGTGCGTGCGTGCGTGTGTGTGTGTGTGTGTGTGTGTGTGTGTGTTTTCTTTCTTTCAAGGTACTGGCCATGGGTAAGGGACCACAGTATTGTTGACTTTGATTGATGCGATACAGTATTAGTGTGTGTGTGTGTGTGTTTGTGTGTGTGTGTGTATGTGTTTGTGTGAGCACGCTTGTGTGTGCGCGGTGGTTTGCGTGTGTGCGTGCGCTTTATACTTGTCGTAGTTTGGCTGGGGTTTTTTTCTCCCAAAAGTGCTTGATTATTTTGATGAAATTGTGATGGATGTGAGACGCAGACCTTTCATTCTGTTCTGCCATTTCCCTTTCATTCCGCCAGAATAAACATTATTCACACAAATTGACCAAATTTATGGCCTTCCTAATTTGTTTGTATATAAAAGGGTAAAAACAGACACCTCCCCCCTCCAAAAAAAAGTAGGATAAATTACTTTAACTGCTCAAGATGGCGTTTTCCTGAGAAGCTATTCAAAGAAAGCATGTTTGTTTAATTTGTTTGTTGATTCTCATCAATTTCCTTGTTTATGACTTATATGCATAGGAAATAGGGAGGTAATTTCTTTGGAATTTGTCACGAATAAGCCTATAAAGATAACTGCCAATATTACTGGTTCTTATGATTTGAAATCGTAACATACTCCAGTAAGATGAAGCAAATAAGTTTGTTTTAGTGTACAAGTGATTTTATGAGGAAAAGAGCCTGTGTTTTGATCATGGGAACTCAAAACAGGCCAGATTGATGTAAAGATCATACTAACAAATCTAAAAGGAGAGAAATAAAGAGAAAAAGAAAAAAAACAAAAAATAAAGTGATACAAAGAAAAAAACTAAAGACGGAAATCATGACAGAACCTGACATTATTTGACAGAAATTTATAATTGTTGTACGCTCATAAATTTTGCTCTTCCGTCAGGTTTTTTTTTTTCTTCTCATTTTTGTCCTTTCCTTCCTTCAAATTCTTTTTTTTCTGTCATTTCTTTTGCCTATCATTTTTTACAAAAATATTTTTTTATAAGAAATTCTTCATTCCTTAATGATGACATGCTGTTATGCGTTTATATCCGCCTCTTGTTTCCCCTCCATCGCATATCACCACTACCACCACTATTCCCAATTTTCTGACCCATTTTATCTATTTTTTGTCTGTTCTTTATTCTTCATTGCTTGCTTTCTTTCATTGTAAATCAACCTGCCACTCTTTTTTCTTGATTACTTTAATACCGTGTCAAAAAAAAAATGGTGAGTAGATTTATGTAGCCACATTCCAGCCTGGTGTGTGTGTGTGTGTGTGTGTGTGTGTGTGTGTGTGTGTGTGTGTGTGTGTGTGAGAGAGCAAATTATTCGGAATTCCTAGGATAATAGATAAGCACTGACATGCCTTTATCCTTTTAATAGACATATCATATCTTTTTTTTAAAAAAACACATATAACGTAAAGTTACGACTGAAACACAAAAAACAGACAGATAGAGTGTAATCGCTAATTATATGATTACATTCTAAAAAAAAAAAACCTCTTTTTTCAGCAAAAAAACTTTATTTCAACTCCCTAAATCAATGTCTGGCAAAGGGAAGGTATAAAATCCCTGACAGATGACTTACTTCCGTCCATCATTGTCGCCCTTTGATGCACGCTCTTCAGTTTGTAAGACGCGTAAGAAAGTGGAAGCTAGCTAATACGGGCTACACATCAGGGTTAGCTCCCGGGGTCAAGTGGTATCTTCTACAGAGTGTCAGTCAAAAACATGTTGGCTGGTTTTCACAGATTTTTGGTTTAAAGTAGGAAAAAATGCACTGTGTACTTGTTTTGGGGGGTTGAGACTATAGATCAACACCAGGTAGGGCTGAGAAAGTGGGAAACGATCATCAATTAATGAGGATTGCTTGTGTTCCTACAGCATTGACCCCACGCATGCATATTGTGGCGAGGCAGCCAGCAGACGACAAAGACTACTGAGGGGGTACAGTGTTTGCTCTATAAAAAAAATTTAAGTTAAAACCTACCAGAATTGTTTGTATTGTCTGAGTTTTTACGTTACCAGCAGGATAAGGGTGGGAGATGGAAGCCATGCAACACTTTTGGAGTTCATTGGCCAGGCTGGCCCAGGATAGGCAGGGGTGGACAGACTTTGTTGCTGCCCTACATACCACTGGGTGTAAAGGATGATGATGATGATGATGATGATGTCCTAAGTTTTGAGTCAGGGGCTAGTCTTTCTAAAAAAAAAAAAAAAAAAAAGTGGCTGTTATTTCTGTGGATGTCTTAGTACGTGCAAGGAGAATGTAAGTGTGATACAATATGAAAATAGAAGTAAAAAAAACAAACAAACAAAAAAAAAAACCTGCCCAAATTTAACCGTTATGTGTAACCTAACAACAGGGGGACATGAAAAGCATGGCTGGGGCTGAGTTATGAGGTGGAAAGCTGTGGGCTGTGAGTGTCAGAGTAGATTGCTGGGAGGAGCGTGAAAAAGGGAAAGATTAATTGTGATGTATGAAAATATGTAGGAAAGTGTGGCGAACCCTTTCTAGCTCTCTGCCTGTAATTGTGTGTGTGTGTGTGGGGGGGGGGGGGGGGGGGGGGGGGGTTACGTGTGTGTGAGTGTATGTGTGTGTACGTGTACGTGTGTGTACGTGTGTGTGTGTGTGTGTTTAGCTTCTCTCTCTTCTTCTCTTCTTCTCTTCTTCTCTCTCTCTCTCTCTTCATCTCTTCTCTCTCTCTCTCTCTCTCGCCTCTCTTCTCTCTCTCGCCTCTGTCTGTCTGTCTGTCTGTCTGTCTGTCTCTCTCTCTCTCTCTCTCTCTCTCTCTCTCTCTCTCTCTCTCTCTCTCTCTCTCTCTCTCTCTCTCTTCTGTCTTCTGTCTGTCTCGCCTCTCTCTCTCTCTCTCTCTCGCTCTCTCTCTCTCTCTCTCATCTCTTCGTCTGCTCTCTGTCTCGTCTGTCTGTCTGTCTGTCTCTCTCTCTCTCTCTCTTCTCTCTCTCTCCTGTCTCTCTTCTTCTGTCTGTCTGTCTTCTGTCTCTCTTCTCTCTCTCTCTCTCTCTCTCTCTCTCTCTCTCTTCTCTCTCTTCTCTTCTCTGTCTCTCTGTCTCTCTTCGTCTGTCTGTCTGTCTGTCTGTCTCTCTCTCTCTCTCTCTCTCTCTCTCTCTCTCTCTCTCTCTCTCTCTCCTCTCTCTCTCTCTCTCTCTCTTCTTCTCTCTTCTGTCTCTCTCTCTCTCTCTCTCTCTCTCTCCTCTCTCTCTCTCTCTCTCTCTCTCTCTCTCTCTCTCTCTCTCTCTCTCTCTCTCTCTCTCACCAGTGACCACTGCCAAGCATTGCGATTGGTTGAGTCAGCTGCTAGAGAGCTCTCTCTGCATTGGTCAGTTTGCATAATCATTAATCTCATCTCTTTTCCCTATTTTCTTTGACGAAGCGTGGCATTTTCATGCAGCGGATTTCATTCTTGGACGATTTCTTAACAAAATGGGTTTAACAAGCAAAGAGGCTTTTTCTTTTTTTTGGAGTTGGGGGGGGGGGGGGGGGACTGTTGGTTCTCTTTTTTTCTTTTTTTTTTCTTCTTGTTTTGTTGCTGTTGCTTGTTTGTTAGTTTCTCTTCTCTGAACGAATCGTGTCTTTTCTATGTTATTTTTACCCCCCCCCCCCCCCCCCCCCAAAAATCCCCCCCTTTCTAAATCACCAGGTAGTGAATAGGCATTAAACCAAGAAGAAAAAAATCTCTTTTTAGCAAGTCACATTCATAACAATTCTCTTAATTTCTCACAATGGATAGCACTACCCTTAAACAATTTGCAGTTAATAGCAACTGCTAATTTCCTCAGGATTTTCCTGTGCGGAAATTTTATTTTTGGTCCTCCAAGGTTTACCAAGGTGAGATTTTTGCGTGTGGACTGTTCTTGCCCACCATGAAGATAGCCGCATTCTGACTTCGGGGATGTATGCTGGGTATATTTGCGTTTCTACAAACCACCGAACGCTGACATGAATTACGGAATCGTTAACGTGCATATTTGGTATTCTGCGTGTGTATATATATATGCATGGAATGATGTGGATCGGTGGTCAAGGGGTAAATTACCTGTCTAGAAAGCCAAAAGACCGGGTAGGAAGTATGCGGTGGTTTGATCCCCGTTTGGGCCCGAAACTTTTAACCCCATCCATTTTGACCACTGAGTGGTGTCTGGTGTTAGAGGCGATAAGTCGAGGTCCCGTGTGTTACAACGTAATTATTTAACGCACGTAAAAGAACTCATGGCAACAACTGAACACAGAGTTGTGGCCCTGGCAAAATTCTGTTTTAAAAAAGCCACTTGGTAGGGGAAATAAAATTAATATAGTTGCAGACAGGAAAAAAAAAAAAATAATGGATGGCGCTGCTCTTGTGGCGACACGCTGTCCTCGGGGAGAGTAGCCCGAATTTCA